>VZRQ01011196.1:374656-427546 GCA_013397975.1 Machaerirhynchus nigripectus | reverse complement strand
AAAAGGGCAGGGGCGCGGGGGGATTGCCTCAAGGGTTATTTTAAGAGGAAATAAATGAAACTAGAAAGCCAAGTTTTTGGAAGTAATGGTTTGCCAGATTTGTCTGTGCAGCCCTTACTCCCTTCCCTGGGTGAGTGCGTTGTGCTACAGCCTTCAAGAGTGTGACATTGTTGTGTGTGCCTGCAGAACACCTGCAACGCTCATTGCACAGCCTGGACCAAAAGAAAGGACAAAATTATGTTTGTACAAGCAGCTGCAATGTTTGAATGTTTGCTCTTGCCACTCACATGCATCTTACAGTTTTCTCCTGATTTTGGATGCATATTTAAGGGTGGGGGATGTGTGTGTGTGCAAACACACCTGGAATTGGGGAAATGAGGAGCTTTCTGTTGCTGCACAAAAAGAACTATCAATTTCCCAGAAGAAGAATGCTGTAGGGCCAGTTAAAACATTTCAGTGCTGTAGATGTATGACTTTAGGCCCTGGGTAAAAGCTGGCTGAATATGTCATAGACATGATTTGTCTTTGGATGATAGCAGCATCTCTCATAAAGCACTCCACTCAGTCTATGGAATGATATTAGCACTGAATGTGGAGAATGCTCTTTTCCAGTAGCTTGAGGTGTACTTATATGAAGCTAGCTGGTGAGTGACATGGTAAATAAAATCCAGAGGAAAAATGATATACAGTTAAAGATGTATTTTAGTGACAGGCAATGCCGCAGCAAAGGCAAACAGAGATAGAGCCCTGCAGTTAGTACGTGAAAATAAGAGGAAACAAATGCCTTCAAGAACTAATGGTCCCTTGAATCTTTTATCTGTTATCCCAAATTAGGCTGGGAAAGATATATTTAATGGAAAAAAGCTATTCTGCTTCATCTTTTACTAAATCTTGTATATTCCCCTCCTCAGCACCCACACTTATGCATATTAGGAATAGAGTTGTTCCATCTGGAGAAGAGTATATCAATGCACATATTAACAGTGTGGAGGTCTGTGTAGGTACATTATTTCACCATCTGCATAGTTTAAACCACATTCTCTCGTATCTTTCTGACACTGATTCTAGCACCTGAATTACATTAGTCCCCATAGTGGATCTCCATTTCTGACAGTACATTTCTCAGCAAATGAAAAATCATTCAGTCATTTCTGTCTAATTAGTTGTGTCTCTAAATACCTAATTATCACTGGGAACAAATTGCATGCTACAAAGATAATATTATGGAGAGCTCTTAATCTGTTAAGATGCTGCTTTTGAGTTTTGTACAGTTGATGCAGCTGTTAAAACAGAATTTTTGCCACCTGGACATATCGTTACCATTTTATTGTAAAATTCAGAATCAACTGATGGGAAACCAGAGTACTGGAGTTGGCTTCTTTAGGCATTGTGCTTTTCAGATAAAGAAATGTATGCTTATGTCCTTCATAATCCACTCTTTTCATACTTTAAGCTACTTTGGCATTCTTAGAAGGTGAGTCTGTGGCAGCAATAAAAATTAAACGTTCTTTCAGGGTTATTTGGTTTGTTAATAGCTTGGTTTGCATTGTCCACACATACATGGCAAGATAGAATAACACAGTAGATTCATGGAGTTTTCAGCCAGATGCACTCTGCATAGAAATTGCACGTTTCTGTAGAATACTTGACAATTATGCTTAGGTGGCTTAACTGTAATTAACGTGTAATGTGCACTTTGGCTAGAAAAGAGAAATTAGCAGGTACTTACCTCATGATTATTTCAGCATGCTCTGCACAGTTCTGGTTTGTGGTCATAGTAGTGCAGACTCCTGAGTATCCTCAGCTCATACTGAAGTCCATTGGTGCTGAGGATCTCCAGAACCTCCTAGATAAGGTCCTGAATTCCTGAGAAATATACAGTGACTGTATGTAATTTATGTACAGCTGTATGTAACAGCTATAATTTGTAGCTGATGCCTGCATAGAAGTAATGCCACTGATTGTTAACGACACCATCAAAAGTTCCCAGCTCAAGGACATTCCTGATCACTGGAGTTATAAAACTTTATTTGTAGTGAAACCTCCCTTTCGAGCTGAAGTTTTGGATTTTCTTGTATTCTTTTTTCTTTTTTTCCTATTCTTCAATTCTTCAGGCTAAAAGAAGTTAAAGGAGCCATGTATGAACTAGAGTGATTTCAGTTTTAGCGGTAAATACAGCTGTACACACATTATGTTTTTGTATTGATCTACTAATATGGAACCTATAAAAATGTGGACTGATAATAAGTTGAGAGTTCTAATTAGCAGTCTTCATGCTGCCACATCATCTATGTAATCAAATCAGCAAAAATCCTGACAGTATGAAAGAGAGGTGCCTGAAGAAGTCTGTTAGTAATCTCATAGGAATACAGCTAAAATTTATGCCCTATTTTACTTTCATGAAAAAGTTAATTAAACTAATCAGCACTTCAAGAACCACAAGAGAAATCCTGTCCCAAATTCTGTATGCAGACAGCCTTGAAATGGGAATGAGGACATAACCACGCTGTGTCCCTTGCCAGAATCTGCTGCGGTTTGTGAGGGTGCTGTGAGCTTCCCCTGCTGTGGTGGTCCCAGTGGACTCAGATTCTGCATCTGTGGAGTTTTGGAAATGTCGTAGGATTCATCATTTGCAGTATCCAGAGACACATGTGTGGTGTTTTGTTTTCCTCTGGGATCTGCCCACACTGGTTTCTTAATCCTTTTGTCCCCTCTCAAACAGCACAGAGCTGGCTGGGTGATCATGAGCATTCTTTGTACTGGTGTGGGGATCTAGACAGAGGAGCCTGAGGAGCTGGGCTTGAAGTCCAAGCTGGCCAGAGATGAACAGAAACCAGTGCACGAGCTGGAGCAGAGAGAGCAGGACCCCAGGCAAGGCTGAGACTGTTCCTTCCTAAAAAGGTTCTTCCCCCAGAGGGTGGTTGGGCACTGGAACAGAGTCCAAGGGAAGTGATCACAGCACCAAGCCTGACAGAGCTCAGAAAGCGTTTGGATAATACCCTTGGGAACATGGTGTGACTCTTGGGGGCGTGCAGGGACAGGAGTTGGACTCAATGATCCATGTGGGTCCCTTCCAACTCTGTGGATCACAGCATGGTAAAACACACCAGAAGCCTATGATGCCTTAAACCAGGGAAGCTGTGAGTGAACATCTCCTTGCACCCAAGCTGGCTTCAAGGAAACTGGTTTCAAACTCCAGTGTTTTCTGGTAAAAGAGAGAAAAGGAGGTTCTGAGCCTGCTTACTTAGAGGAGCCAAGACAAAGTAAACAGAGCCCCGGTACCTACGGCACACAATGCAATAGTTTGACAAGTTTTATTCAGAGAAGACATTCTTTAGCTAAAAGCCACAACTGTGAGCTAGATTGAAAAGCAAGAGAAACATGAAGGCTATTTTTCAGTGATGATGAAATGGACCAATGTTGCTGAGTAATTTAGTTTTGGTGGAATTTGATCCCTCCATGTTGTGATGTCTTCGAGGCAGCATCTGTTTCTGGCACTCCAGCTGGGTTATTTGTTAGAATGTTTGCTATTTTGTGGGGTTTTTTTCTAGTGCTGGGAAGCCTTAATCATGGGTCAAGCCTGCATTGTTTCAGGCACTAAATGAACTCAGAACAAAGACGCAGTTCTGCTGCCATAGAGTTTATAATTTAAGTACAAAACAAGAGACAACAGATGGGTCTAGACAGACGGGGGAGCATAAGGAAACAATGTGACAGTACTGGGCAGCCAAAAAGTCAGTGTTCAAGGGAAAGCAGCAGGCCAGCTTTGAGTTTTCTATAAGCAACGTATCAAAGACAGGATCTGAAATGAGATAATTAAGACAGCTTTGCAGATGGCAGTAGGGAACTCCTTCTAAGAATGAGGCAGTTTGTTGGGGAAGGGCTTTGGAAGTAAAAACAAACATTTTCTGGTTTAGGGCATAGAAAGTGGGAAATAAAGCAGAAAGCACTCAGATAGTGGTGATAGCAACAAAAAATTTAGATAAGTTCATGGGGGTTTTTGCAGCAGCATTCTGTATAGGTGGAAGTGAGCTAAAGCTGCGTGCCTTTGATCTACTTTGTAAGTGAGGAAGAATGTGAAGAATACTCCTTCCTCTCATCCTCACTGAAGGATTTCTCCCCCATTGTATCAGCAGACACTTCTTGGCCATGGAGAGTTTGATGAGATTCACTTTTGAGCACATAAAACAGTTTGTTTGGGCATGCAGGCTACAAAACACTTCTGAACTCACTGAATTCAAAGACTACTGAAACAAAAGCCTGGATTTGGAAGTCAAATAAATTTTTTTTCTCAAACAGAGCAGAAAAATAATCACAAGACCATGTTTGATTGTACTGGACAGTTGGTAAACAACTTGACAGCAGTCTCATCTTATGGTTACATTAGCTATTATTTTATATGGCAGTTGTATTTGGCAAATTACAATTTCCCTTTGAAAATGATCCTTGGAAAATAATACATGACATTTTAAAGTGCCATGGTCCATATATGCAAATGAATAAATGCAAGATAACTACGTACAGCTAGATGGTGTCAACTGAGTTAAAAGAGCCTTTACTCTAGGATCTCTCATTTTAGTATTTCAGCCTCCCCTTTCTTTATTAATAAAGTTTTCTGTATTTAGAATGAAAATTGTTTGCAAAAATATATAAGCATTGTTTGCTTTCAGTTTCTGTGCAGTACATAAAGAAGATAAGGGCACTGAGTATCTCTTAACAAAATGAAATCCCTCCATATGGCACCCTTCTCCCATTAAGATGTATAATATGAACCCAAAAAACATCTTTTAAAATAGTTTTATAGCTGAAACGGGATTTTAGTTTAGCTTAATTTGTGAATTGCCAGAAGCAAGAATTATCCTTAATGCTGTCTGTATAAGGCTGCTCCCACAGCTGTTCTTAAGCAATTCTATATCAAAATAACCAGGAGCTGTCTCACATTCATCCAGAACTTAGGTTTCTAATCTAAATTAATCTAAGTTTCCTTGATAGTCAACAGAAAAAATGAAGCACTTGGACAGGACATCTTGTCCTGTTCTATTACATGAGTTCGAAATAAAATTATCTTTTAAATCTAACTCTTGAGGTATCTCTGTTCCTCTTCTACAGAGGGAGCCTAGATGATTAGCTTAGTCTCCTCACCTCACTCTAGGCAGCTGGAGTTGGAGGAGATTAAAAACAACCTTTGAAACTGAGCTGAACTGCCTTTTATTTCAGGCTGTCAAATGTAGCACGGGGCTGCGGTTCGCAGCCATATCTCTGCCCAGCAAGCCTGGGGAGAACGAAAGGAGAGTCTGTGCAGAGCCAGGACAGAATAGTTGCATCAGTTCACCCGGCAGGTTCGCAGCTCCAAGGCTGTCCAGGTTAGCGGTGACCACGAGCTGTGGCAGGAAATCACCTTGAGAAGCTCTAACGTTTGGTGTGAGGTAACCCCAATGTCGTGTATTGAGTGCTGTGTAAATAATTAATAGTCTCACATGCTGTGATTCTGACAAAAAGAAGAGGATTTACTTAAAAGAGCAGTATTTCTTTTGCATGACTGGACTGTTCTCATACCAACCTCCTTGCTTCAGCCGTGAGGTCCTCACCTGAGTACCCGAAGCATCTTCTGTGCTTGGGGTTACTGCTGACTCTGCAGCGTGGCAGCATCTATTGTGCTGCAAAGATCAGGTCTGGGGAATGCAGACTGAGAGCTTGCAGGAGTCTTCAGCTGCAACATACTTAGTTCTTAGAGCTGCTTGCCAGATGCAGATACATTTGATTGAGTGCAGCAACCATGATTCTGTCTCACCTGCTCTCATCCATAATCTGCTTTATAACTTTCTCTGTTAAAAGTTCTGGTAGCCCTGCTGTTTGAAAGACTTTTATAGAGTTCTCAGAGCCTGTAAAAGAAGCCTTTTCCATAAATCATATTTTTAAAGTGCTGCTCCGAGTGATTTGACATTTTTTCAAAAGTAAGATAAAAGTTTATGTACTTGGAAATTATGTCCCTAAGAAGTATGCACTTTATATTTTATTTACTTTGATAGCATATGTTATGATACATTTGATAGCTCCTGAAAGACACTGTCAGTTTTAAAGATACATCCAATAAACTTTTGTTAGTGGGGAAAATGTGCCCCATAATGATCCCATGCCTTTGTCTACGCAAAGACATTGTATCAGCCTTATTTTTTATTTTCAAACTTTTTTTTTGCATGTTTTTGACCATAATTCCAGAAAAGGAATATCTGACAAACAATGGAAAGATAAAAAATTTGTGGTGCACAAATTCTCTGGGATTATAATCCTTAAGGAAAACAGGTAAAAGACAGCAGTGATACATTTTCTTATCAAGGTTTAGTCCATATATATGTGTATATATGGTTCTAATACCAACATACTGCAAGTAGTGTCAATTGGACTTAAGTAATTTGCTAGCCAGGCAGAAAGAGAACCAGAACCCCAGGCAGCCAAATTTTTGGTTAACCCATTGCCTGTGAAAGAGACTATTCATTGATACCAGCTGAAGATATGACAAACAACTCTTCTGAAAACTTCAACATTATCACTCAAAATAAAATATGCTTCCTCATAATGGAACAGATTTGGAGGGCAGTGTGGAAATTCATTGAGTTGAAAATATGAATAATAAGTAGTGCTATTTAAAATAGCATCAATGAGATGGACTTTTCAGCTAGAAAAAAATTGAATCGCCGTTACCGGGTGTAAAAGTTTAAACAGGTTTGTTAAGTTTCTGGCAGCCTTCAACCAGTTTGATTGGTGGATTACAAGATGAGAGCAAGACCAACACAAAAGTCTTGTGCATGTACTGAGGTGCAGTACAAGCAGAACTGCAGTGTGGAGATAAGAGGCTACTTAAGCTGCTGCCAAGCAGTTCTGCTGGGTTTGTTCTGTTTACACTGATCCCGCAGTCAGTGCAAGGATTTTCCTTTGTCTTGCGAAGGACCAATAATGCTGGAATTTCATACGGGTAATACTGTGATTTTTACTGAAGCAGGAACCCCTCCACTGCTCGGTTTTGCAGGCAGAGTACAAGCAGTTGTTACTGTCATTGTTTCATGGAATGATGTAAAGTTCTTGTTTACAGGCATATTTTTAAACTGAGGAGAGATCTGAGGGTTTTATAGCTGTAAAAATCTTTGCAATTCTGCCAGAGCATGTCTGCATGTGCAGTACCTCACTAAGATCTCCTTTCCACATCCAGTCTGTATCATAAATATCTCCCCTCCCCTTCCTGCTAAGTGTCAGAATACATTTACTCTGTCTTTATCCCCTTGAAAATAAAAACAATAGCAAATTTGAGGGTTTTGTCTGGGGATATAATTTAATTACCTTTAACAGTAATGTTTTTGAGTAAATTTTCCCAACAACAATATTTGATTTTTAACACCTTTTCTAAGTGTCCTACTCTCAAAGAAAGCTTTACTACCAACCCAGTGGAAAATTGCTGCCATGTGGATAAGAATTATTGAATTTATTTTTCTCTTGCAATGGTGGATAACATGCCATGGTGAATTTATGGTCTGCCACAGTGTGCAGTCAAGAAGCATCTCATTTTGGTTTTGAAAGGAACCATCTATGAATCTGTGAGTTTAAGGCAGGCAGCCGTGGGAACCTTGTCCTTTGCAGACTTCCACTTGGAAAATGCCCTGCCAGAAGAGCTGCCTTGATGCAGTCCTACAGTGAGAGGGACATTGCTGAGCTCTGCTCAGAGCCCTCCCTGGGCAGAGACCATTTCTCCAAGGTTTGGTCTCCCCTACTACTGCCCCAATAGAAAGGTCTCTCCTGGGCAATTCATGAATTGATGATTAGCATTTAGCTATATCCTTTAACAATATACTGTGATAGATGTCTGTTATTTGTAGAGAAATCATCCTTTTTCGTTCTGTTTGGATGTCCTTTTACAGTGATTTCTATTTCTAGTTTTATCTGTGCTCTGAAATAAAGTGTAGCAAAACAGTATACATGAAATTATCCAAATGCTGAAAGCTGAAGTGTTTATAGTTGGTAAACCTAAGTATACTGTATAATTAAAACAATTATTTCATCAAAAGACGCTTTCTTAAACTGCTTTGCAATTAGTGCTATTGAAATAGTTCTACTATTTTCCATGCATTTAATTTCTGTTTTGGTCTCTCCAAAGCACATTTTTTTAGAAGGCAAAACAACTTTCCATCTATAATTATAGTTTAAGCAATTAGGGGTGTGCATGATCAGATTAAAAGACTAAAGTAAACCTTGCCATAATGGGACCATAGCACAGGAGAATATACTGTGGTGGATAACTCTGTTTAAGGTTATGAGCATATGGGTTTGTTTACAGTACTGTTTACAATATTCCCCAGTTTCAGGGATATTGTGTCACTGTATATTCCCATAGAGTTGGAAAAAGGATTTCCCACTGCTGACACATACTTTGCAAGTGTTTGCTGAATAGCACTGAGCTGGTTTATATATTGTAGCAGTAATGGATCCCTTGTTGTGGGTGTGTTTGTCATATTGATTTCCTGTCAGTCAGATTTTATAAAGAGCTTCACATCCTTGTCGTGCATCTCTGATCTAGATGCTCCAGGTGTTAGCCTCGGATTGTGAAAGAGATTTGCAAAGAGAATGTTCCGTGTGCACAGTCGCATTGAGGCTGATGGAAAATTGGTTTGAATGCCTGTTCTGTTTGAGAGCCTTTCTGCAGTTCTGGTGTTAAGTGTCCTGAAACCTGTGGGCACATCTTTCCACAAATGTTTTTGTGGAAGACGACTGTGGGGAAGAAAAAGATCACATGAAGCTCCTGAGAGTGTTACTAGACACTTCCATTAAGGGATAGACCCTTCCCCATTGACAGGATGGGTCTCTGTAGGGTTCTAGTCTGGACACCTGAGTAGAAATTGAAGTGTGAGGTGAGCGCATTGACGTGTGTGGATACCTTCAGGAAAAGCTTAACAATATAAGGAATATTTTGGAAATCAAGAGGGAAAAGTCCGAGAGATAGGAAATCTACAGAGACCTGTCTTTTCCTTCAGTGCTGAAAACCCAGTTCTCTCCCATGTTTGGTCTGGCAGTTGGGGATGGTGTTATCCTGGGACAGCACCAGTTCCCCTCAAAGCTCCCTGTTCAAGAGTGGAAATGGAGCTTACCTGGTGAGGGCTCCACAAGGCATTGAGCCCAGTGTGGAGGTTCTCTGGATCCATCCTATCCCTCCAAGGGAAGACTGGGAACGATCTAACAGTGACGAGTGGAGACAGCAGAAGTTGTGCACCAGAGTCCAGTGATCCTTCCATACCAGAGACAGCAGAACCACAAAGAGGAGGCCTTGTGCATCCATAATTCCCCATTCACTACACAGCTTCAAAATGCAATCAAGAGAGATTAGTCATGCAGAAAATGTCTAAAGCATAATTTCATTATGGCAGTAAGAACCACAGTGTCCGACTATATGTTCACTGTCTGGTTCTTGTACAGGGTTTGTACACTCCTGGCGTGAGAACAGGGCTTTTTTCACAGCAGAACACTCAGTAAGGTAAGGGATCTATGAAGGATCTACTTTTCTTTTCTTTTAAACGAGAATCTTTTGATGCACTTTAGCTTTTGTCCGTAATTTCAAATCTAGGAAGACCTACTGTAGACCATACATGTTCTGCTTCCTTTTTCCCTGTTCATACTTAAGTTTCAAACATGGGGTTTGTCCCTATTAAGACACAGGGTTCATCAGGCCTAATTACACACAGCTTTCAGCACATCACTAGGAACATCAGAAAATGTTGTTGCAGTGGGAAGATGCAACTGACTTTCTTCAAAGTTTTTCTTACTGAAACTCAAATAGACGATCTGAAAAAATATTATATATACAGCTTAATTTCAGATGGGATTTGTGTTGGTTGTTTACAGACAGACAAACCCAAAATATATAGACAGTTTGATGATTCCAGTTTTGTTTTTCTCATCTAGAAGCTTGTTTCATTTGCTAAAATTACTTTATTTACTAGACAGTGAAGAAATCCATATTTTCCGATAATTTGTTTTTGTAATTGCTCACACCTATGTGTGTTCCTTCCAGTGCCTTTCTGTCATGTTGGTTTTTCTGACGGATCAACTCCAACTCTGTTGGCTTTCCAGGCTGTCTGCTTGATTCCTTATTTTCACAGAGTTTAAGATCCAATTTGTTAACTTATCTACTCTGATGATTTGTTTATCAAGGTTTCTTTAAGCTCCCGTCCTTTAGGTTTCCTGAGTTGAGGCTTTAGACGTGTGCATTAAATCTGTCTTGCTGAAAGGGTGAGAGCCTTTTTAGCACATGATCTTTCCTTCCTCAGGACTTCCAGAATGTAATCAAATCCCTTCCTCTTCCCTGACTATACAGTGGAGAGCCTTTCTGAAGCCACTGATTTGATTTTCGGGTATCCCACATTGTTGTCCCAGACATCTAACTTCATGTTTTGTTCCAGTGGCAAAGCAATTGGTAAGAAAATGGAAACATAAAAGATTTTTTTTTTTCCTATGGATGCCATCCTCACCACTGCTGACTGTTCTGTTGTGCCTACCCCTGTCACCGCCACATTTTCCCATAAATGGCAAGATTGAAAAATATGGGACCTGTTAGGAGGACACTGTAAAAAACTTACTCAGTAACACTTCCTGTGACAGCTGTTTTTGCAGATATTTGTTTATTTTGTCCTGCTTTAATCTCTTTTATAGCAATCCCATCTAATCCAAAGATTTTACACAATCTGTGCATGTTATTTTAGATTTGTTGCTAATGTGATCGCTCCTATCCTTTCTTAACACTTCTGTCAAAGGGCATTTGAGCCCACTTGGAGCCTTGATTCCTCTTTGGACAGGCCTCTCTGCTGATTTTTCAAACCTTTACAGGAACCCTTCCAGATTTGGATGTCTCAGCTAAGTGCCCAAAGTCAGATGGGATGAATTTGAGATCTTCGTCCCCATCACAAAAACCCAACCTACCTTGATCTGATGGATTTCTCTAATTCAAGCAATCTGTTCCCGCACTGTAATGTGCTTCTCTCAGTCTTCACTCCTTAATGTTCTCTCCCTATCATTCCCACTTCCGTCTCTGCGATTTTTCTCATCTCAGACTATTCCCCTGTTGCCCCATGCTCAGCTTACCTCCACCACTGCCTCTTTGTTTTGCTTCATCTGTCCCTGCTATGCCCATTTTATCTCCTGTTCGCTTGAATATTTTGTTTTTCCATTGGGATAAAGCATATTCTTGTGTTTTTAGAGTCCTGTAAAAATCGATATGGCTGCATATAATTTTTTCTTAATTATCACATGGCGGTTTCAAATAATATTTTGCCTAATTCTACTATGGTGTTGATCAGTTTATTTCTATTTAACTAATGCTGTAGAGCAGTATGTTGGGCAGAAAGCTTTGCACGATAATTGGGTAACAAATTATTATTTTCTTCTCATGTTCAGTGAACTGGTTTTGCAGATATTTCAGCTCAATTCATTATGATCAAATGGAGAGAAGCATTTGTTTCAATAAGATTTTAATCTCTAGGACTATCTTTTGCATCAGTGACTTTTCATTGTTAATTGCTTTCTTGTCCCCCATTAAGGTGTTCTTGCAACTGCTTCGTCCAAACTAAGCTTCTTTTCCACACACGCACAATTTGAAAAGACTCTTTTCTAGTTTTTAAGTGAAATAACCATTGTTGCTTTCTTAATCCATCACTATGGCTTTTGTGTATTATCCTCCCTTGGTAATGACAAAAACTGTACAAAAGCACCTCTCCAAGGGGTTTTAGAAATGTCCTGAATTTCTCCCCACATGCATCAGAATGTAAGAAATCACTTTATTATTTCATAGCACCAATTAAGATCGCCAGGGCACCTAGTATGTGCAGGATGTTTGTGAGTGAATTATCATTAATATTAATGATTTGAGAGGATATACACTGACTGGAGTACACCCCTGATGTCTCAGAGTCATTCTATTGAGAAGGTTTTTTTATTAGGAGTTCTCTGAACCTGTTGCTACTTTAAACCCCATAAAGGGCATAGAAAAGAAAGGCTTCAAACTACAATTTTAAACATGTAAAGAAAAAATTTACATGCTGAAATAACAAAATCAGGAGATGAGTTCAAGTGGTTCTCTCCCTTTTCAAAAATCAATTGCTTGTGAATTTATTATTTTAACACAGCTGACAGAACATACAGAAGGAATTCAGTAATGAAAAGCATTTGGGGGTTTGACAGGTCTTGGCTGAAATGAAGTCCTTTGAGACCAGCACTTGGAGGCAGAGGTGAAAGTAAAAATTGGTTCACCTGAAGATCTCTGTATATGAAATCTAAATTTTCAAGGGAGACTGCATGCCAGCATCAGGGCTTATCTTTTGACACATCCAACCTGAAATCTATCAAAATCTGGAAACTTCCTGACTTTTCATTGTAGCGTCTGTACATGTTATTTGCTACACAAAACTTTGTTTGCAGTGCTAAAAGTTTCCTGGAAATTTTGTGCTAATTTAAATAATTGAATTTTGTGGCTTGCTCATGTATTAGTTTGCAAAATAATTTATCCCAGTTCTCTCTGTCAAACCCCTGCCCCCCAAACAATCCAAACCAGTTGATTAATGCAGTCTTATTGCTCCATAGAGCTATGAAACATTTATACTGACTTTTAATATCAAACAGGATCTTTCTTACTTGTGTTAGAACTGCAAGGCCAGCGTAGATAGGCAGGAGTGAGGTAGATGGTGATCTTTCTTACGCACCATTAATGTGGCCTTCACAAAGGGCTGCTCGGTGATAGCTGTGGAACGGGATGTCAGAAATATCACCTGAAGCCTCTGGACCACACAGTGTAACTGAGAGCTGGTAGGGGTTTGCACAACTTTTATTGCTTAGCCCATTATTGCTTAAAAGAAAAGTCCAGCTCAAAGTTCATGTTCAGCCTGAATTTAAGAGTCTGTGGGCTGAGGAGGTCTGAGAGTGTGTTTCTATTCCCATGAACATGTAAGTGCAAAGGTGTTTGTGCTGCGAGCTCTGTGGTGCAGAGCTCACATATTACACACCAGGCAGCGCAGCTGTATCCCTGATGGAGCCTACAGGGAGATGGCTGAGTAACAGGAACAGCAATTACACCCAAAAAGAAAATGAAAACCGTCATGCTCTTCTGGAGAGCCATTCTATCCATGCATGCTGTAATATCTAACAGACACAGAGCACATTTCTGTGCAATTTTAAATGTTATTCTGAAGTGCATCTAACCTAGCAATTGAAATCCGTGCAGGAAAATTGGTTGTGCTCTAGGAACTTTTGCCCAGCACTCAGAGCATGCACAGAATTGTACCATTTAAAAGTAATCCTTTCTTGGAGTCATGCTCATGTATATCTTTGGAGACCAGATTACTAGTTATATATTTATTTACATGTTCAGTAAAAAATTCAGCCTTGTGTTCTCAGGCAGAGCCAAGCCCTGAAGCTCTCAGAGCTGAGTCACATTAGATGGCACAGTGATGCACCCTATTCATCCTGAACTGTGCAAACCAGGAGATACTGCTTGCATTTGAAAATACTGGCAACAAAGTGTGTTAACTCTCATGCGATCACTGGAATGCTCTGTGCTAGCCTTTGAAAACATAAAATGTAAGAAATATATGATAATATGAAAAAATCCATAACCTCCTGTCAGATATTTAAATTGCTCGAGTGTTCAGCAGGAGTTAAGATGGATAAAAAGTACAAGGTATAAACCATAGCAATGAGTAGCAGATGAGCTGCATTCAAGACTAATAGATTCTTCATAAAAATGCTGTGACATTTATTTTCTATATTAAAAATTCAAATGCAAGTGTTTAGTATGTCTCATACATATCAGTTCTTTCTGTAATTCTGGGACTGGCACAGTTTTGCCTTTAGTCATTTGGGTATTGCTTTTCCATCCACTTTGATCACATTGTGCTTCTGGAATATTCCCACCAGTTATCCTAAGAACTGTGATAACTGAATCTTGTTTCATCTGTCCTAGAAACTAAAATATCATGAAGGAGAGTCTCAAATAAAACCATGGAGGAGGAAACTACCCCCACACCCCCCAAATGTTTTTCAGCGCCTTTAATATAAATATTTTTATTAATGAGAATCTAACCAACCATCTCAAAAAATTATGGTGTAAATGTATGTATAATAAACATTCAGTATCTTTTCTTTCCTACACAAAAGAAAGCATTTATCATTCTGGTAACACACGGGACAGAAGACAATGCCAATTCACAAACAAAACCTTTCATGATTTAATATTGTTGTTTTGTCCCCTTAGATCCTAGAATGATAAATATTGGTCCTCCTTTTGTCAGTATCAGAAGCACTTTCATATGTGGAATAAAGGCTCATTCATTATAATCATACTGGGTTTTTTCCAGGTTGCTTTTTCCAATCTGGTTCAGAATACATCATGCCAGTGATACTGTGCCAGCTTTCTTGTGGTTATTCCAAAGCTCCACGGGTACCTGTGATGCTACCAGTTTGATTTCTGTTTATGACTGGGTTTTTTATTATTTCTATTCTCAAGGTTTTAAAGTCCTCACTGTGTGTGGGACTTCATTACATTGAGAGGTGTACAAACATGTACCTAATCTAGCCTGGGCATGCAAATCAAGTCTCCATGGAGTGTGATCCTCTGGGAAGCCACAGGCAAAGTCTGTCTGGTCTTGCCACAAAGGAGGAGGGGGCCCATGGGCAGCCCTGTGGAGGGGATGGAACTTTAACGTTTTCGAGTACTTTCTGTGCTGTTTGCTCCTGAGAAGATGCTGCGAGGGGTCATCGCCTGTGACATTTATGCAGAACACAGGAGTCATTCCAGGTGAAA
Organism: Machaerirhynchus nigripectus; assembly: GCA_013397975.1. Lineage (NCBI taxonomy): Eukaryota > Metazoa > Chordata > Aves > Passeriformes > Dicruridae > Machaerirhynchus > Machaerirhynchus nigripectus. Next base: position 412,716 of record VZRQ01011196.1, on the reverse strand, counting down.
TTTCTGTAGCTCCATCCTCACCCCAGCCAGCCAGCAACAGCCCATTCTGGTTTTGTCTAGTATTGCAGTATTTCAATAACTCAAAACATACCTTGATTTCAAAATGTGGTTTTTGCAAATCATGTCAGTGCTCCAAATAGACTTAAAGGATTTTCAGAGAGAAATACACAAAGGTCAAGCACATTGTGTTTTAAGGAGAGCTGTTGGCTATGGTGTGGTGCCACCCCATCTCTCATTCAATGATGGCTTTAGGAAACACAGTCATTGAACTAAACCTAGGCAAACTATCTAATCACTATGTTAGCATGTTTTAGTTGGTTTGTGTGTAGCATTTCAGAGATAACAAGCTCAATGTTTTAATACAGTTTCTCTTCCCTGGACACATCTCTTGTCTTCATTTTTAAACCACTATGAAAAGGTCACTAAACATTGATTTTGTAAATGAAAGCTCTAAAATAGGACTTGAAAGAGCTAATGTTTGGGGGGAGGAAAAAAAGTGTGAAAATTCAACTTGTTTAAGTCAGACCATGAATTTTGGGGCTCAGATTTCTCCTACCAAGCTTTAGATTTCTTAACAGTCTCAGAAATGACGTACCTCCCTCTGGAGGCTGTTTCTTCTTGCAAGACCCTCCTTTCCCTGCCTCCCTCACCTTGAAACCCATCTCAGTGGATCTGGAGAGGACAAACCCCACTGCCTCAGCCTCTGTGGATATTTAGCAGCTCCATACACTGGCACAAAGGATAGCTGTATCCTTGAGGCCACCCCAGTGAGGAAAACACATTTTTGTCCCTTTTGCAACTTGAGTAGAGAAAGCACCGTTTAACACATCGAAGAAAGGTTGCATGAGAAATGTGCACTAGTTAGCACACACTTTTTAAAATCTTGAATGTAAATATTGTTCTTAAAGCACAAGTGGGACTCAAAAAATGAAATAAGGCTAGCTGCATTTAGATTGTTCACAAACTACTTCATTGCTCTTAAATAATTAGGTCATCGTTCAAAAGTGAACAGTTATTTTTGTATTTCTTTGCAAATATTGAATGTGTGTATTTTCCGTGGAAAAGAATTGCCCACTAAGATGAGAAGTCATGACAAGGACAAACAACATAAACGATTTTTAGGATGTTTGCAACTTTTAAAACTGCCGTACTGCCTTGTTACACAAGTACAATGCAAAGAGATGAAAGGAAGTGAAAAGGAATTAGAGTAGTCTTAATAGATAACATCAGATTCACAAAGAGAATTCCTGGTTATTGGAAGTCTATATACCAAGTACTTTGTAAAGGCAGTTAAATGGTGTGCTGATTGAAGCTCAACAGAAACAGAAGCAGCAAAAATAAGAATGGAAAATGAAGGGCTATTTGGGAGGAAGGCATTGGAAAGCAGTGTAGGAAAAAGCCAGAAATCCTATATATTCCTCTTGTTATGTTGTCCAAACCAGACAGAACAAACAAAAACCAACTCACAGGGTCACACATCTGGACACAAACCCTTACAGAAGTTTATATGAATCCTTCTTGTGTCTGGCTCTTCCCGTTTTGGGGGATAATACCATATAATTCTGAACTTCACACGTCAAGTCCCATTCCCACCACAGCTTTTGTTTTCCTCTCACCTTTTAAGACAGATGTCATAAAATGTGGTGTCCCACCTTTTAGAAAAAAGCTGGTTTGCCACTGATTACCTGCCATTTTAATTCTTTGCACTCAAAATTGCAGCAAGCTTTCAATAAACTAATCCTAGGCATGAAGCGTGATTTTCATTGTCACCTTTTTTCCTATTCTTTATGAAAATCAATGTTTTCTTGTGGCTGCTTCAGAGTCTCGAGGGTATGGTGTCTAATGGTATTGCTTTATAGTTTTATATTACATCTTTATAACTCAGGATAATTATTTATAGTTGCAAATCATAATGCAGCAGACTCCAGGAAACAGAATGGTGTATTGCACAGCAAAGGGAGAGCAGATTCGTGGTTTATTATATTATGATGTTACAGAAGGCACTTCAGGGGCTACAGAAGAAAGTTTCTCAAATTGTAGCAGTTCTCAGAAGCTGGGAAGTACAAAACAGATTTCATTCAAAACACTCTTGGATCATTATCATTGTATATATAGCCATTGAAGTCTAATTGAAATATAGAAAATCAGGAAATAAGGGAACCAAAGCTAAGTTTTTCACATGTGATCAAAAAGCATATGGGAAAAAATAGAAGGGGGAAAAAGGTCAGCAGTTAAATAGCAAATAGAAGCCTCAATGCAATTTCTGCTTTTAAAAAACAGATGGGAGATTCAGCACAGTTGCAGTGAGGGAGTTCTAATGTCCTGCTGAAGGTTTGTTTCTCCTTCATCACACAGTAAAAGCTTTTTTGAAAATGCTTAAATGAAAACTAGCTCCTAATCACATCCTGGAAATACAAAGACAGCATGACTGCTTTCTACAGCACACCAGTTTTTAATGAAAATCTTGGGAACAATGCACAGAATTGCTCTGAATTTTGCCTGTTGTCTAAAAGAACCATCCCGACGTCAGAGAACTCCAAGCACTGTGTATCTCTTCCCACATCTTCTTGTCCTTGGTTTCACTTCTGCCATTTCTTACTTGCATGAATAGTGATGAGAATGGGCTGCTGCAGTAACTCTTTAGTGTCAAAAGTGTATTTTCATTAAGTGCATCTTCAGAGAGCTGACATTCTTGGGAAATGGACTTTGTGAGATGTTCTGGACTGTCTCTTTCACTTGGTTTCTACCTTTTTTTTCCACATCCATTCAGTAACGTGTGTCTTGTTCAACAGGCCATGAGTTAGAGATCTTTGTTGTATTAAAAGGAGGTGTGGAAATCAGGCTGAGATTTATGCCAAATCAGATCCTGAGAGGAATATTTCGCAGCTCCTGTATCTCTGGTGGATGTTGATCCTAAAAGGAGAAATGTGAACCTGAGTTTGGTGTGCCAGGAGAATCTTTCTCCTGTTTTGCCACAAGCATTTAGATAAATATTTTAAATGGCAATAGTTATAGTTTGGTGATCTTTTTTACAAGAATAGTTAGGGTTTTGTTGTTGTGGGTCTTTTTTTCAAAAATTTTATTGCTTTAACGGGTGAATGAGACAAAGAGTGCTACTTGTTGGATTGTGAGTACACACAGAGGTAGGTGGCAAGCTGTGCCTATGGACTATCAGTTTTCCAGCTCTTCCTCTCCAAACTAGGACACATGTCGAGGGCATATAATATATTTACAGTGATTTGCAGCCATTGTATTACTGTCTCTCAGTTTCAGGCATTTGCTGTACCTGCATGTGTCACACAAACAGAAACAGTGCTCTTCTTCTGTCATTTTACTGATATTTATCTAGTTTGACTGCTCAGTACCAAGTAAGTGTATGTAATGAAGTGTTTAAAATGGAAACCTATTTCCATACAATTTGACAGGTCTAAGTGTGTAATTTTGCCTGTTATAGTCATAACATGGCGTTTTCAATGTAAAATAGAAGATTCAGTAAAGAATAAATGAGTATCTGTGTAGCTTACCTGTCTATACTGGAATCCCATTCAGAATTATTCCCTTTCAGTGCAGACCATAGTTGTGGTAGAGCTATTGTATAAAATTTGGGGGGGTTAAAATGGGTTTGTTTTGGTGTGAACTTTTCAGCCTTTTACCAAACTTTCCTACTGAAATTAATAAAAATCAATTTTCTGTATAAGCTGATGCTAAATTTGCTGAGGGAGCCACCCTAATACTGACAGCAGGGCATTTGTGACTTTTATTTATTTATTTATTTATTTATTTATTTTATTTTTCATTGTTCTCAGGCATTAATAGCACTGAAACTACAAATACCCTTATGTTAGAGATCCTGAGGACCCTGAAGTTGTCACTTCAGTGATATTTCAAAATATGGTTCAAAATTCTCAGCACGCTCTCTGTCCTGTTGACTTAATTCTGTGTTACCCTCCCAAGATTGTTTGTTTTGCCAGACTGACTCCTGGCTATGTAGCAGGGGATGTTTTGAATGTCTAATTGTGGAAATCAGCAGAATACTGAAAAACTGGCATTGCCATTTGGCCAGAACCAAATTAGTATCAAAACAGTGGTTAGTGTGAAAATAAATTGCACCAGTACGTTGGAAATGGAAAACAAGTCCAGTACTTTGTAAACCTTCAAAAGCAAAACTTTTAAATGAGAATTCTATGTGGAAAAGCACTGCAGATGTCATGCTTACTGCTGATTAAGCTGCAATCCTATTGAATTCCTGGTGAACTACAATAATTTCTTTGCATGAACCTATTCAATGCTTTCTGGTTTGAATAAAATTTTTGACAAGGGAAAAAAAAAGCCAGCACCTGCAATGTAAAGGATGCAAGGGAGAGAAAAAGGATATTTGAGGATTATTATTCTAATCTTCTTCCTTAAAAGTAAATGGTAATGTAAGTAGTTTTGTTTTATCTCCAGTGTGGGCAGAATTGGCCCCTTTTGGGCCCTTAAACCTATTGTCTTTAAGGTGGTGTGTTTTGTCTTGAGGAGGAGGGTAGTAAAGCTGCAAATCTGACAGTATATGTTATCACCCAGATGGAACATTAGGGAGGTATTCATAAAAACTGAATTTCACCTGGCAAGGTTTATCACCCCAGATTTCCTCTACAGACAGAAGGAGATCTGCTTTAAATCACCCCCTGCAAGAAAGGCCCCTCTGGATGGAAGCAAACCCCAGTGACTACTGCTGCCTTTTCTCCTTCTGAGTGTTCTCCTGATTGCTCAGTTGTGTTCCAACCTGCTCCGTTTCCCAGATACTCACACACAGATATTCTGATTACTGAATTGCATGAAATATAGTTCAGCCCTGTAATAATGGCCAAACACAGTCTGTTTATATGGATGATAAATCTCTGTCCCACAGGTGTTCATCCCACTCCTGATGTATAGTAAGGCTTTAACTTTCATCACAGTGGTTAATGCGTCCAATTGCATGAATGGGTTTGGGTAAAAAGCTTTAAAGTATTTTAACTCGAGCTCACAATTTTTTACAGCTTTCATATCTTCATTTTGCTCTGACTTGCATCTGTGGTCCAAATAAAAAGAGTTTGCTGAAGATAGAGGCAAGGAGTAAAATAATGCTGTACAGGCAGCCTCGAGTGAGCCAGGCTGGAGGAGACTTTTGCAATCCAGACATGTCTAATTACTATAGAGGGGTTCATAAACTAACCCCACCTGGGCCATAACTGTGATACTGACTTCTAAACAAAACCAATTATGATTTTGTTTGTATTAAACCAGATATTGCTAAAAGTAAGTGAAAATAGAGCTTCTTCCGTACTGTGAGTATCCTTTTTTCTCTTCTACAGAAATAGGTTTACAAGACCAAATTAGATTCTGGCATGATTAATGCATCTCACCAAATTCTTGCAGAGTAGCAAATTAGTTTATAGTGATTTTCTTGAAAACAAATTAAACGGCTGCACAACATCACAAGAATAGAGATGTTTTTCATAACATATGGATAAATGATTCAATGGAAGTGAGATGTAATCAAACTGAAAATGTAATCCAAATGTTTCAAATATTACTGTCCATTGTAGAAAAATGTGTAATTACTGGCATTTTAACGCATGATGTGTAATGTACAGTGGCAGAGCAGCAAGAAATTAATCTGCATGAGATTTGCACGTATTCTAAGTAGGGATTATTCCTTTTTAGGTGTTTTTAATATCATTCAGCTAAAAACAATATGACAAGAAGACTTGGCCTCAGGTTGCACCAGGGGATGTTTAGATTGTTCTATTAGGACAAACTTCTTCACCAATAGGGTTGTCAGGCTGCCCAGGGAAGTGGTGAAATCACCATTGCTGGAGGTGTTTAAAAGACGTGGGTATGTGGCACTTAGGGACAGACTTTATTGGTGGGCTTTGCAGTGTTAACTTAATGCTTGGACCCCATGATCTTAAGGGTCTTTTCCAACCTAAACAATTTAATGATTCTATGATTCTTGTGTTCCAGGAGGACTGGAGTTGAGAAAAGAGGGTGGGAGAAAAAAAACTTCAGTTAATCAATGTTAGGTTGCCCTTGTCCCACATTAGTAATGTCTCTAACTCCCCACCAGGTCCACTTCACCAGGTTTGAGGCAACCCAGAGAGCATTGTCAACTTCCTCGTGTCCATATCCAGAGAGGCCAAACAAGCCATGCTGTCTCTTAGTCACTGGCAGGCTGGATAGTTTAAAGGCAACAGATGTTGTACAGACCTGGATTTCAGACTAAACTACGGATATCTCAATCTGAAAGGGAAGGAGAACTGCCTAACTGCATTAAAATAGAAGAAAAAAAATCACTACTGGCCTCGTGGAACACAAATATTTCACACAACTATGTAGGGCCATTTCCTTTTCAAAATGAGAAAATTTGGGAAAGGCTGAACATTTCTTCAAAGAGCCTTTATTGTATAGTCTGCATTTCCCACAAACTGACAGCAGGTAATTTATAAGTCTGTTCTGGGAATAAGGATTTCTTAGTCCCTTATAGATAGTTCTTATTACTAAATAGCAAAGGTGTAATAAAAAGGAGCATGACATCTTCTCTCTACTAGTGTGCGGCCATTTAATTCCACAGTATCATTATTTAGTTTATTATTGTTATGGTTTAAGCTCTGTCTCGTATTTTACTTATTTAATTAAGTTATATGCAAAAGAAAAGGAAAACATACCTCCTGGCCTCTTGGCTGTCTTCCCATCTAGCAAAAATTATCACTGAAAAAAAAATGATGGCGTTACTTGCCCAAAGTAATTTCCTAGTTAGCTTAGTTTGTTTAATATATCTTTCTGAAAGTAAGAGCGGTGTCAACTTAAAATACACATTCATGCACCAAACAGGAAGAGAAGCCCATAAAAAGACTGTGAATTTGAGGTGCTGTCAGCTCGTCCTTTTAAAAATAATCTAATTCAAATAAAAAAGCATTCAATATGACAGGCTATGAAGACGCTTACTCTTCTTGGCAGATGCTTATGATTATTTTCCTCTGTGACTAAGTCTGCGATCTCTGGATACTGTCTAGGCACACCTGCCAGATCAGGAAACCCGGATACACATGAAGGATTTGACTGTTTTCTGACTTTGAAATGAACTTGGATCTGTGGTGTTCTAGCTGTGCACAGTCTTGAACTTCAGATGACTCTTAGTTCTTCTGGAAAGTAGGCACTCGAGAATCAGGTTTGCACTTGCTTAGGAAGGGGTTCTGTGCATCATGTTTTTAAATCCCAGATTTTGTTCTGGTTCCTCTTTATGTGCCTTTTGGATATCTCCCAACATGACTTGATCCACAGCAGAGGAGCATGCAGCACAAAGAGCAGGCCGGCCTTTTCAGCCCTGAAAATTAAGCCTGAGCTGGTCTGCTTGGAGACAGTTTGGTCGAGAACACAGGAACAACCAGAGACTCATGAAACTATTGCTGAACAACTAAATTGAATATGACTATTTCTAGCACAATCTCTCAGAGAAAGTGAGAGAATTTTTTCCGTGGGTACTCAAAAACACTGCCTGGTAACAATCTTCTAGAATGTTATGTTCCTTCTAGAATGTTATGTTCCCCCACTATGATAGACATTAGAATGAAAATAATTTTCTATGAAGAATAAATGTGTGCAATCCATAAATGTTATGGTGAATGTGATCTGTTTCTTCAAATTAAGAAATAGGTAATACAAGACGTCATTATTAATGGGGGGTTGTATATAAGTTGTGTATATATATGTGTGTGTGTGTATATATATATATATAATTTTTACATAATGGCATATTTATGTTGCATTATATAATTTTTGTATATATATGTATATACCAGTTATGCACACATGATATACATTGTGTATTTATCAAACAATGTTTTTATAGACTTGAAATATTGATAAATTCCAGAACTCATTAAAATTCCCTACATTATAACTGGGAGTTTTATTGATGAATATGAAATTGTCTTGATTGGCTTCACTGTGTGCTATGGTCACCTTCATGAGGCACCACAGTCTCTGATTCTCATCATTTAGGGTATCTTCAAACAGCTCAGATCCATTTCTACAGATTTCCATGTGCAATAAATCTTCTACAATGGAAAAATTTTGAGTAACAGATCGTTTATGATAAAAGGACTCTGTCCACTCTGAGGTGAGCACATATAGCAATGCCAGTCTTTAAAGAATCCACAGATGGAAGGAACACAAAGACTTGTGGGCACTGAAGGGTGAAGCTGTGACTTTAATAATATAGTGTTTACCCAGTCTTTGCTGTTTAAGTCTCTCTGTATGGCAGCTGGCATTTTATTTTCGTTGCTTAAAGTCACCTGAAACAATGACTATAATTTTGGTTAAAATGTGAAAGAAATCTAATTGATCTACCTGACTCGTAGTTATTTTATTGTCTTCGGGTTTCTGAATGTTCTGATACTGCATAACAATGACGTGTAGAAATTTAATCAAATGAAGACATCTATCCAAATGTTATGTCTGAACAATGCATATTCAAATTGAAAGGAAACATTTCCAGTTACCTGCCTAACCACAAATCTGAGGTCACTCTTTGTTTCCTTACTTTTAACAAAGGAGATAGTAATAACTCAATGCATTTCTCATTAAAATGAACAATAGAGGAGGAAAAAAAAGGTTTTAAATATGTACAGAAGCATGTAAGACTAATTTTTTCAGTGTAGGGGCTTTTTCTACTTTTAGAGATAGTGTAGCCTTACATCAGTTCAAATGTAGTTGTATACAATCAGAGGAAAAATGTTTAAACATCCCAGCATGGGTATTTCCATTTAAATCTGATTACAGTGAAATAAAACTGTAGCTATTAAAGGTTTAGAAGAACTACAAATACAAGCAGTAAAAGAAGACAGTTAGTAAATGAGGTAGTAAAACATTTCAGCAGGGCAAACAGTTTATAGCACTCAGCCTTCCTGTAGCAGACTGTGCTATTCACCACAGACCCGTGCACTGTTCCCTGAACTGCACTTAAACCTGCAATTAACCTTTCACGCCTAATGAAGCTGTTTTGCTGCAAAATTAAAATATATAGTACTGCCTGTTTTTACAGAGACTGGGAGGAGAGCATCTCAGAATGAATGACTTTTTCAGATGCAGGATTAAAGGGCTGTTTGTATATAAACTGTGAATGCGCTTTTCAAGGTAATCTCATTTGATTTGCTGTATTTTAGCCCTCTACTTATTAATAGTTCTACACTAATGTTAAAAATAAAAAAAAAAAAAAAAAGAGGAAAAAATTCACACCCCAGTAATTTTATGATTAGACACTTCCTGAAAATAAACTGCTACCATTTAACTTCCATTAGGAAAGACAATAGTTCTGCTAAAGATAACCAAGTCCATATTGCTTTCTCTGGTGTTTTCCTCATTGTGGATGCAGTTATCTCTTACAAAAATATGCTTTCCACTTATGATTTGACTGGGCTCACTTCTTAATGACCTATGAATACATATCCTTAAAAAAAGCTAGAGGTTGTTTGAGCTGCATAGAACTAGGTCAGGTTATTTCTATAACATTTAGTAGAAAAATAAACTAAATTTAAAAGTAGGACTGGTTCTGCAACTAAGCTTGAGTTTCCAGAAATTAGAGGTGACCCATTGAGTCTCCATGTGGGATCCTTACTGATTCCACTGTTCCTTTCTGCCATGTTACTCAAGGGTCAGAAGCAGCCAGAGACCATGTACTGATTTGGAAAATACCAGTTTGGATGTTAGGCAGGATATTTAAACAGCAGTATTCAGAGAAGGCGGGTAAATGTAATAAATTAGGAGTTGAGGTAACGCATCTAGAGCACTGTACAATTTACAGTTCCAACTTCAATGACTGTAAATGTATTCACATTTGTTATTTAGATAAAAAACCTGTAAAATCAAGTGAATTTTTTGGTTTGGTTGGGGGTTTTTTAGAAGAATTTTTAAGCCACAGCATTTTTTTCTGTTTTATTTTGATGTAAATTCTCCTTGCTTGAAGTGTCTGTGCACAAGCTTGACTTGGTAAATGAAATTCCTTTAGGCTGCCAGTCTGAAATAATGAATTGTTCCCCCAGTTAATTGTATTGCTTTGATAACAAGGAAGTACGCTGGGCGTAGAGAACATCATAAACGAATTTCATCAGATGATTTGTGTGACGTTTTGAAAAATGATCTTCTGTAGTGACCTGATTTAAATGGAATTCTATCAGCATGCCAGTACATGCCAGTATGCAGTGTTAGGCCGAAGGATTCCTTTTTGTTAATTGTTAAGTGAGGTTAGCATAATACATCCAAAAATATTTTAAGATAGCTTATGAAATTGGAAAATCTGTTCGCTAATAATGCTTCTTCTGTTTAGCATAGTCCCTAAGCCTAGCTGTTGAAGATGGGATCACATGGAAGCAATCATCAAAATGTTATTTAGGTTTTATCCCTGAATTTGCTAATACCAGATACTGCTGAAAGGTGCCTCAAAGATTTCAGCAGTTAAATTTGTCAAAGTCCAATCTAAGGCATCACTGGCTCATGCCAGGAAATATCTGTGTATGTGAGAAAAAACAAATTGATTAATCTTGGCTTTTACATATCCTGAAATGTATCAATGATAATTGTACTTAGTGTTTTACAGTATTATGCATTTTTTAAAAGCTGGATGCACATTAATTAATTCTTGCAACTTTTTTGTGAGTTAAGAAAGGTAATGTTACCAGTGTGCAATAGCATAGATTTTTTCAGGATACTGGAAACATGAACTGAATCTGACCATGTATCTTATATTATGAAAAATACTTTAGTAACACTTGTTAGTGAAAAACAATTTTTGCACAGCTTCTTAGTAGGTAAGTGCTGTAATGAGGGATTGCATGAAGAGTATTGCAAAATTGGATTTTGTGTAATGGATAAATTGAGTTTGATGTTGGCTTGAGATAAAAAATAGAGACTGCCTGTTAGACATGGTGAAAAGTATTTTCAAAGGTTTTCTTGTAGAGTGGTGGTGTTTTTGGCTGGAGAATGGGATGTTTTGGGCAGCATGGAGAACTAACACCATGCTTACCTACATTTTGGGTATATGAAGGTGTGGGGTTTTGTGGTTTTGTTGAGTAGAACACACGATGGGAATACTCCTAATCCATTTGATTGCAGTATCACCTGTGTGAATGTAAAAGCTCAGAACTGCCATGTGTTGTGTGTGTTGGCAATCACAGCATTTCAGAAGCCACTAATTTCTAGAAAGTGTGCAGTAGCAAGCAAATGGAAGAGTAAATTCTTAGACTGTTAAGTTCTTAGGTCTAGAAGGGAAGCTGAATGAGGAGTGGCTGAGGTCACTTGGTCTGCTCAGCCTGGGGAAGAGGAGACTGAGGGGACACCTCGCTGTAGTTACAACTGCCTGGTGAGGGGAAGAGCAGGGTCAGACACTGATCTCTGCTCTGTGGTGACCAGTGACAGGACCCAAGGGAACAGCCTGAAGTTGTGTCAGGAGAGGTTTAGGTTGGGTATTAGAAAAAAATTCTTCATCCAAAGGGTGGTTTGCACTGGAATAGGCTCCCCAGGGAAGCGGCCACAGCACTGACAGAGTTCAAGAAGCATCTGGACAGCGCACATGGTGGGATTCTTGGGATTGTCCTGTTCAGGGCCAGAAGCAGGACTTGATAATCCTTGTGGGTCCCTTTGAACTCAGGATATTCTATGATTCTATGATTCCTAAACATGCCTGTCCATGCCCTTGACAATACCCTGTTAAGATTACAACAGGTAATGAAATATCAACAAATTAACCAGAATCCAAAAAAGAAGAGTTTTGGTGAGTTGACAACATTTAGAATTTATCCAGGCCATCATGGTTCACTGCTTGTTCACAGATCTGTGCTTTCTAGAAAGGTATTTTCATATCTTTTTGTGGTAAATACTAACCTGTGAATATTCCCTATTGAGAGAAGGATATATATATGTGTGTGTGTGTGTGTGTTTGTGTATATATATATATATATCTCTATATATATAGCAAAGGCAAATATTCACTGGTACAACATTATCCTAACTGCAGTTACTGTTTCTCTCTTCTTTTCTTATTTGATAGTTTTATCCATTTCTAAATGCAACGCACAAACATTTAATATGAGATAATTCATGTCAGAAAGCTTCTGGTCCACATAACCAACAAAATGGTGATAAAGAGAGGTCATGCTAAGATCACACAGCAAATCAATAAGAGACACAAATGGAACTCAGTTCTCCTTATTTCCAGTCTGGTGTCTTAACTGCATTTTTTTCCTTCCACTGTTTTGTCACTGTTACCAAGTAGCATTTAAGAAAGTGAGAACTTGTTATCCAACTTTGAAATAAAACTGATCACTTCTGGGAAAGTACAAAAACTTGGCTTGAAAGAAACCATCACACTGCTCTGGAATTCTTCTGAGGAATGCTGAGCATTAAATTTTGTTTTTCCTTTATTTATCTTACAGGTCTTGCAATTGCAAGCGCTCTGATAGACATTTCACAGCAGAAGCCTGCGGACTGTAAAGATAAGAGTTCAGGAGTCAGAAATCGAAAACATCACCTTTCAACACGTCAAGGAACTTGTGTCTGAGATTCAAAACCTCCAATTGTATATTCTGTAATATTTTCTTTTTAAATGGCTTCCACTGAAAGCTATCCTACAGCCTCAGTTTTTATGGAGGCAAATCTATGAATGAACACATGAGGTACCGTGCTCTGTTCTAGTCACACAGCCTGCTATCCCCCAAAGCAGAACAAACTTGTGGTTGGTATGACTATGCTTGATGAGCTTTAATAAAAGAGTGAACCCTGGTATCAATAAAATTCAAAATAAAATACTTAGTATTCTTAATCCTGAACATATCAGAGCAGGGGAAATCCGTGAACAGAACTAGGAAAAACTGAACATTTTTTTTGTAATGTAGAAGCAAATTGTATAATTGAAAACTGAGCAAATTCCAAGAAGCTAAAGGAAATTTCTGTATAGCTTAATGTAACAATGGGAATTGTACAGTTCTTTCCTTGTAATTGACATTAAGCTTTCTTTCCAGCAGGTAGGAACTAAAGAGAATCATTTGGATTTAGGTGTTCTTTTATCATTGCCCAAAAGAGGTAGACAGCTTTTGAATTTCACAAAGGTGTACCCCAAGAACACCCAAATGTAACATTTGAAAGATAATTCTTTTAAATACTATGATTTGAGCATTTCATGATTATTTTTCTTTACATTGAAAAAAACCTCATAAACATATTTTGGATTGCAGAAGAGTGATGGGTGGGCTTTCGTTTCTGTACCTCAAAGTTTGCCCTGAATTAGGGATGATATATTTTACAGCTAGGGTCCTCCATGCCAGCTAAATGATCAGAAAAGTTATTGAGCATGGAAAAGCTGCTTTTACAATATTTTTTCCGAGAGAGTCTCCAAGACTGCAAATCTAAGGAGAGTTGAACGTGCTGTTATTCAACCTGCTTCCATTTCAATATTGAAATTTTTTAGTATCTATATATTGTCCTGACCTCCAAGCAGAAGAAATGAATCCCAGTCAGTACTTCAGCTCTTGTTTTTATAATAAAGTATGAATATTTTTTCCTCACAACTGCAGAATTTCATCTCATTGTCACTTCAGCACCTGTTAAGGAATTGCCATAAATAAATAAATGTTTAGAAACCCAACTTGCTTCCAACATTAGTTCTCAAGTCCAGCCACCAGTATGGAACCTTACACAATCAGTACCCAGCAACAAAAAGCAGATGAAAGAGTTTCCTTTCTAAAGCACTTTAGTCTTTTGGGGACTCAGTAACCACAATGGATAACCTGACAACCAGCTTTAATCGCCCTTGGTCTTTTTATTTACTCGAAATTCATTAACATATAAAAGAGTAAGAGAATGCTAAGGGGCAGGTAGCAGATGTGTCATATCCTCATTTATGCATTACACACTGACAGAGTGTCGTGTGAAACCAGTAGTTTTGTACAAGCTTGTTAAAAGTTTAGTTTCTCAACTCCAAATTTGCCACCATCCTAGTACAGGAGAGTGATACAGAGGTATAAATGTCTCATGTAATGATAGACTTTTGGTAAATATGAAAGATATCAAAGATAATTGATGTTTACTACTATATCTGTATTTTTTATGTTCTTTTTATTTCAGGAAGATGATGACATTTTACTGTTTATAGTTGACTGCATAGTTACTTGCATGCCATGATGGTGCAGTAGCAGTAATAAAGCCCTGTTGTGAGTTGTGTTTATTTCCTAAAGCCATTCATACATAGGAGTGCTCAGCTTAATTTGGATGAGGACTAAATGTAAAAATAATTATAAAAAAGGAACAATTGTACAGTATGTAGTTATATCTTATACAGGAGTATTAGGTTGCATCTAACCATGACTGCTCTATTGTTTTGATAAATTATGCACTTATGAATTATGGTATAATCATTTCTTATACTGGCATGATTGTTTCAGTATTTTCATATCTTGAAATAAGATTATTACCTTAAAATAATGCCATCACAATCTTGTGACTTTTATTGCCTATTCTGACCTCATATAACTAAAAACCTTAAAAATTCATTATTAAAGGTTCTGTTGGGAACTTTGAACCAGTGCTACTTAGCGTAGTGAAAAAATTGTCCTTTGAAAACAACATTTTCTGCCAGTTTTAAAGTTAATCTGTTCAAGTGAATATAAACCAATGGGACTGGTTTACATGATGCATACACTTAGGGGAAAGAAAGAGCCACTTGTCTGGAATGGATTCCAAACTCTGTATTATTCTCAACCTAAACATTTCACATAAGAAATACACAGTGTGTGTTTGGTGAATGTGCTGGAAACCCATCCACAGAAAGACCATCCAGTCCTGTAGGAGAGTTTTGACTGTGCTCGCTCATACAGGATTACATTCCTCTGTATCTCAACCAGAGTTTGAAAAATACTTGAAAATCAGGTGTGAGTTTTAAAGGGATTTAAGTATTTTATTGCAACACTGAAGATAGGCAAGTAGCCATCAGCCATTTTACTGTTTTCAGGTAAAAAATGTTATGTTATTGTACAAGAAAAGCATGCTTGTCATGGGATCATTCAGCATTTCCCTTCACTCTGAGGATTTTTTTTTCTGAAGTATCTTTCCTCTCCCAGGATCCCTGATTGCATGCAAATTATTAAATTCATATAATAATGAGGTAAATAAAAATACTTATATAATGGCCACACTTAAATACAAGAAGTTTGCGTCTTATACCAAAGCTTTCTTTTTGGAAGGTATAAATAGCATAAATGTCTGATAACTACATTTTGTTAGTTGTTGACAAGTGCAAACTTTTTGGTAATGACCGCTGTACATCAGACGAGATGTTTTATGAACAGTCACATTACGATTGCATCAAGAAAAGGCCATATTTTTTTTAAACCCTGTTCTCCAACTTAACTTTAGAACCCTTTCTTAGAGTCAAAAAATGTTGAATGGCCTGTTTTACTCTTAATGTGATTTATATTGGGTGAAAAACAAACGAGTAAGTGCTTCTTCTGGTAAGTAAGCCCCAGTGAAGTTCTGATTGTCAGGATTCAACCTCCCCCTCCTCAGTCTGAGGATTCTGCTGAGGGAAATACAGCAGCTATGAATTACTGTTCCAAATATGAGATAGACTGTCCGTGGTAACATAAGTTTAGTACTTCAGTTCCTCTTTGTACTTCTATATTTATATAAAATCCTGAAACTACTTAAATCGAACTTTGGCACAGTGCAGAATATTTCCTTCCATTCATTACATTCCTAGGAAATGTAATGAAATGTTTGTTCACCTATACAAAAAAAAAAGGTTATTGGTATGTTACCACTATTCAAATTATTTATTAAAAAAGGTCACATTCTTGATATGTTAAGGCATGAATGTACCATTAAGGAACATTCAGATTTGTCTGATTTGAGAATTTTCATAGCTGACTGCTCTTTTTATACACAGGGCTTCCTCTCATCTTCCCAAATCAAAAACGTTTCGACGATTTCAGATTGGGGCGTGGAATTTGTTATGTGTAAAATCTGCAGCAATAATTATTTTCTAAATAATTTAATGTAGAGGATGGAATCCTGATGGTAAGAATTTTAGTTTGGGATCACTTTAACAGATGTTCAATCTTTGTGCATAATAACTTTCCTAGTATTCATATAAATTATAAAATCATTATGTACCTAATTTAATTAACAGTTTTTTAAAAAGCATCTGAGAGGTTTCTTGACAATAAAGAAAAATTCTCTGTTAAAGGTAATTTACAATCCCTCTTTTTTATAAGCAAAGTTGTCCTGTTCAGAATGTTTGACATTTCTGGGGAAAATTAACTAAATTAACTGTATTTTTTCCAGTCTCTAAGGTACACCATTACCTAAAAAACCGTATTTTGCTGATACTCATCTCAGATCTAGAATAAAGTACGGAATATCCAAGGCTATTTTAGGTGCTTATAACAAATAATAACAAACCCAGTGATGTCTACAAGTGGCCAGAACTCCCATAATGTCTTCGGTTGTACCTCCTCAATAAATACTAATGAAGAAAGACAAAGATAGCAAAACCAGGCCTTGCAGAATCTGGGCTTATATAACTCAGGGCGATATGTTGTTTCAGCTTTTCTTTATTTAATGCAATTTTACTTTCATAAGGATTGTTTATATTTCTATATGACTGCCTGTATGGCCACATGTGGCCATTTCTATGGCTGCAGGTATAGCTGATTTGAAAAATCATCATCTTGTATATATAGCTGGAATTCTAGTGGCTCTCTGAAATTTATTGTGATGTTGAAAAGGGACTAATATTACCCCAGGCTTGGTCATGTATGCTGAAGCTCCTTTGTGTCTTGAAACAACATTTCAGTGCCCTTGCTGATATGTTACAAACTGCCTTTTTCTAAAATGAGAAGGCAAGGGTAGGACTGATGGGCAAACCAAACAATTCTTTTCAAAGCATACGTGTGTGTGTGTGTGTGTGTACATATATACACACCTATATATATTGGATTATGTAATTGGTTTCACAGCTGATCTAAATCAGAACATTCTCTCAGTTTCCTCACATATTCTCATATATTATGTTGAAGAGTATGAAGAATAACTTAGAGACTGTTTATGTACATAATAACAGCCGTTTCTACAGAAATGAAATCTTAAATGTATTTGTCCTTCTGAGTGAGGATATAGAAGTGTGTTTGAAACACTGTATAGAATATCAGCTATCAGTTGTTATCAATTTTTATCGATTGGGTATCAATATTTTCAGCCTTTCCAAGACTGAGTGCAGAAGGTGAATCATCTCCAATCCTTTTGTATCCTTCCTTTTCTAGTGTATTTTCCTGTAGCACTTCTTGCATGCTAAGACCAGAGTTAATAACTCAGAAAGAATACAAATTTTGACAGAATTGCTACTCACTTAACAAGCGTTTCTCTATGATATTACCAAAACAATGCTTAGCTATCCTATTTCCCAATTTTAGCAAATGCCTTTTTCTAAAAGACCTTTCATTAGAGAAGAAGCAAGAAAAAAGTAAGATGGAGCTCTTGAAATACACCTCAAGACTGAGAAGATATCACAAATATTCTACTGAGGGTCTGGGTCTTTTTAAGAATTATTCTCAGGTCAGTATTTATAAAAAGTCATTGTTATTATATGATTTTTAGGGATTAACATGAAGCACAAATTATTTTTTCATGCGAAGTCCTGAAGTTCTCTTAAGACATTCAGTTACAAAATATATTTGAGAAAAAAATAAACATAGTTTTGGAACACAATGTTTAGGATAACCAGTATGGATGTTTTCTTGAAAGAGCTCTACACAAATTGTCTGTTTCCTAAAGCTTTCTCTCGGACATGAAATTTGTCAATATTCCTGCAAGTCCCCTCTTCCCCATCCCTTCCCAAAGCACCAAAAGCCAAATGGTCAGGTATAAAAATCTTTTAAATGTATTAATACAGGTAATTTTGTTTCTGCTTCTAACTAGATAGTTGTAATACGGCAAAGAAAGTTTCCTAATGGAATACCTAGGCATGATAAAATTAACCTTACTAATGACATGGGAATATTTAGGATTAATTAATTAATGCTTAGAGAGTACTCAGAACTCTTTACTGATCTAAAAATAACAGTCATTGTAAGAGTGCTGAGTATATTTTAGTTATTAAGTTATTTAGTATCAGATTCATTTCATAGTGCTAGGTGTTAGTTTTTTATACCTCAGCTTGAGACACAATTTAAAAAACAACAACCAAGCCAAACCATTTCCTGGCAGATATTCAAACTCTGTGGCTTTTCATACAACAGCGATCACAGAATTTGTTTCTGATTTTCCTTATCAATGTAATTTTCCTTTTCTTGGTAAATGTTTTACCAGGATATTCAATTTACTGATATTTTTGGTTATTCAGGCTTATTAGATGTCTGATATTATATTATTTCTTCTTTGTTTTTCTTCTTCAAGTAACCGTTTTTCATTCAGCACCTTCTGCTTCATTCTCAGTTGCCCAGACCACAGGATCCCAAAGGTGCTCCACTATTTTGTCCACTGTAGTCTGAAAATGTCAGTGAATGGAACATTTTAACCACACTGAGGAATATCAGGGCTAATGCATTTCCATGCCTTAATCCCTCATTTATAGTAAATGGGCCAGAGATTTTACACCTTCTTCATGCTCCATCTTCTTCACTGCAAATTGTGACTATGCCTGTTAAAAATGTCATATGGAGTTATAAATTCCTCCAGTGTGGCTCAAAGGCCACAGTATAGCATTATTTAATATTTGGGGGAACTCTTTTCCAGAATCCCAATTGGTGTTACTGGAATGTTCCTACTTTATTAAAAAACAAACAAGCAAACAAACTAACAACAAAAAAAACCCCAAAAACCCCAAAAAACCACAGAAACAACCCCCCCCAAAAAGTAAATCCTTCTGAGAAAGCTTTTTAGGCTTCCAGAAAAACACAGGCACTCCCTGCACTGGCTTTTACATTGCATTTCTGAAAACCACCTTCCATTGCTCTGAAATTTTTTCAGCTATCTGAAATCAACAGAACTATTCTGTACAGCCTTTGGCTTCATTTACCTCCTTCTGCTTTTAATAATTTAATGGCAACCCTGTCAACACATGGTGCCAAGTTCTTCCCAAAAAGTTGTGATTGCCTCTTGGATCTGTTTAGAGCCAAGCTCCACAAACAGCTCAGGTCCATCCCTTTGTAACTTTCTTTGAAAAGAAAGGATTTTCATTGTTCATCAGATTGGCAAAAGAATGATGCTCTTTCCTCCAGGCGAAGATTCTGCTTTCTTCTCAGGCATTAACGTTCCTTCTCTGCCCCATCCTCTCCACCATGCCCTTCAAATGTTCTGTAGTGGCTTTCTCTCTTGGCATTTTCTTTTGATTCAATCTCATCGTGAACCTGATCCAGGTTCTGAAGGCATGCAGTCCTTGCCACATTCTGATCCTGATTCCTTTCCAAAATCTTCGATCTTTCCTCTTCAGGGTATACTGTTGGTTTCCTCAGCAGTTCTCCTAACATATCTCCAATTATCTAACACTTAGCATCATCTGCACACTTCAAGAAGAAATTTTCCAAAGCTTCAAACCTGTCCTTAGTTGCTACTCAGCATTTCTTTAATTGCTCAGAATGTGTAAATTTTACTTGTAGCATATATGTTTGATTTGTCTCTGCTGGGAAAAGGCTGTCTCCTGTAGAGACATTTCCAGTTTTACTATCCAGCCAGTTGTTCCCATTTTTGGGGTTTCTCTTGTACCATATGCACTCAAAATATTCCATGACCTCAGGGTCCACCCTTCCCTTAGACCTCTCTTTTATCTGCCTTCCCAAGATTTATTCAAGCATTTTCTAAGAATTTGTGCTTCTTTATGAAGAAAAGGCCTTGAAATCCAAGTAATATTGCTTTAATATGACCCCTCTCCTTTAGCCTGCCCAGGTTTTTACAGTCAGCAGAGTTTTCAGAGTCAAATGTGTTTCCAAGGTATTGTTTTATGCCAAGGTCCAAGCAACTCTAGCTAGAGCTGGTCTGCTAAGTCATTGCCTGATTTCTGTGGTGGAACAGATCTGGGGGTTGTTTTCTGCAATATTTGGAGGGTTAGAGGAGAATGTTTGAGAAATTTAAATATTTTCAGCCAATGATTCATATTGCTGTAAAGGTGTTCTTTATTACTTAACCAGATTGCCATTTCGTAGGGTTTGCCTCTCACTGCCTCTACCAGTCCCATCAAAAGGAAAACATTTTGCTTTATGTTCTCTTCATGACTAAGCCACTGATATTGCTAATGGTAGACTATGTTATCATTTAGTTTATTTAATAAACTAATCCATTTTTCAAAAGAGGTCTTTAAAATTGTGCAGCTTAATGGTAGCTCAAAGTTGAAGCACTCAGAACTTGCCATTTACCTTGTCATTGTTCAACCTTCTGTTACAACAAACTCCCTTCTTTGTAAGAATTGCCAACCCAAAAGGAGTGCTTTGAGGCTTGGCTGGCTTTGCCTGCTTTGCAAAACCTTGCTTTGAAGGCAAACAATATAGGCTTGCAAAGGTTTCTTTATTTGTGTTCCTGTGACAGTGCAGTGTGCAGGCAATAGTTTTGCTGTCTGGGAATATCAACTTGTTCGGTTTATACTCTCTAAAAATGAAGGCCAACAGGAAGGGCATCAGTAGATGTACCCATTAAGATTATGACTTCAACAACAAAACCAGCATCACTAAATTCTAAATAAGTAAAAGTTAAACCTGGGAACAACATGATATTCAGCTTTCCAGTTTCTCCCTTGGCTGTTATGAGTGTGATATACAGCTGAAGGTCTGTTTCACAGGAGGAGAGACAGAATAAAGTGCTTATCTAATTCATATTTACTCCAAATGGTACATTTGTGCTCACACAAAAATATATAAATGGATCTCACCTACAGAATTAAGAAAGTATTCATTTGGCTCAAGGTCAGTGGTCTTGCTTGCAAATATGTAAAATGTCTCCCTGCATAAAGAGTGCAGAGGAGATGCTTCGGGATTTTTTCAACTTTCCTTTCTAGTTTAAAACAGAATAGCTAAAAGGGGGTTGTGCTTTATGAGTGGATACCATCCGTATCAGGGGGAAGAATGTGAGCCCCAGTGAAATCTCTGAGACCTTCAGGCTTCCCGTTAAATAGAAATTTCATGGCTATGGACTAAAAAGAGATCAAGCAAAGTGGTTTTAGCCTAAGTGGCTGGATGTGCCACCCCTGCCCCTCGGGTTCTAGAGTACTAATGGCAGGATGTGATATTTAGACCAAGGTCTTTAATCGATCTTAGAATCACCCTTCTGAGGTATGTCAGCAAAAGTCCATTGTAAAATCCAGAGTAATGGTACAGATTTATAGAAGCTGGGAGCAAGCCCAAACCTTTCTTGTGATGTAGGGACTAATTTTTTTAATTCATTACTATGGTGTTTATATTTACTGGGATCATCTTGTTATGTCAGCTGCAAACATTGTATTGCATTGCATCAGGGTTTTGTTTCCCTTTGCTTTTGTTTTCCCTTTGATTGTGAGGACACACTTCCACAGCCTGAATAGTATGGTGCAAATGTCTCCAGCCAATTCTAGGTGAGTTAGTCTGGGTGCCAGAAGGGCATAGCTGCATCAGCACTGTCCTGAACCCCTGCTAATAGCTTACTGCTCTGCAGAGCTAATTAGCTTCATCAGA
This sequence comes from Machaerirhynchus nigripectus, assembly GCA_013397975.1. Taxonomy (NCBI): domain Eukaryota; kingdom Metazoa; phylum Chordata; class Aves; order Passeriformes; family Dicruridae; genus Machaerirhynchus; species Machaerirhynchus nigripectus. Next base: position 391,012 of record VZRQ01011196.1, on the reverse strand, counting down.
GAGCACAGGAGCCTGGCACTGGGACAAGCCAGCTTGTTCCCAGTGAGCTCAGGTAGCTCTGCACAGCTTTCAATTTTCCTGTCCAGTTCTGGGGTTAGTAACACTTGCTGGATTAGTCTTGGTGCCAAAGCAATGTAAATAACAGCCCCACTCCAGGAGTACACTCGGTGCTATTGAGTGACATTTTCCTGCAGGATTTGTTCTGTGAGCTGGTGAAGCAAAAACAAATGTTAAGATATTCATATCAGTAAGTATATCGTGCCCTTAAAAAAGTCAGTTACTCCTCCTCCTGTGGAGGCTGGCACTAACTGACCCGAGTCATAGCTTGAAAAAATAACAGTCAGACAACTGTGTAACAAAGAACAGGTGACCAAGGCATAGCAAATAATCCTAAGCTTCCTTTTGAGCCAGGTTCTATGAGATATTTTTGCCTTTTTTCCTGCTGTTTCATAGTGCATGGTTACCCTCTGCACCTTCACGTCTGACACTTTGTTAGGCGCTTCTCAGTAAAGCGCTCCTGCTGCAGCCCCAACATTACTTCAGTTTGTATCAATAACGAACAGCTTTCACTCTTTCCCAGTCAGTGCTGGAATACGCAAAGCAAATCAAAAGCTATGGTCAACATAATAAACGGAAACATCTATCTCTTCCAGCCAGCCATTGCCTCTCTGGTTTTTTCTCTGCTTTAGATAAACAATCTACAATGTGTTTACTGAGGCTTGTACTGATATCCCTCAACGGTATAGGCAAGTCTACTTTTATTCCAGCAGACACAGAGAATAAGCCCACGGTGCAGAGTGCGTGCAAACCCCTTTGAAACCCAAGATTATTTGTTCTCTGACTGTTCTAAGGTAATTAAGGAGCATTGCATGTTTCTCAATTAATGATTCCTCATTCAGCTGGGGATCTTTGATGCTAATTTGTTTTAATCAGGACAGAGACTGCTAAAAAACTAAACAATTCAGTGAAGAGGAACTAGGAATTTTTAATCAAGTGGAAAAGATCTAAATGCTATGAGGGACACATCCATCATAAGTTTTCACTTCTTGTTCATTTAACTTTGTTCTTTCAGGTCTCATAAAATGTTGTGTTAATCAGTGCAAGAAAGTTTGTTAATATGAAGAATGCATGGTGTTTTTTTCTTCATCTGACGTGAATATTTGTGCAAAAAAGAGGAGCTGAAACCAGAGCCATGATGTTAAAACACATTTGTCATGGTTTTTTTAGTTATGCACTGAAGTTATGGTTTTCTGTTTTGTCAAACATTACATAGGAAGCTGTCAATCATTGTGGTCTTAATATGCTGGGGAGTCATTGGAGAAAAATACTGGTTTTGTGGGGGATTGGATGCTCTCCATTTAAATGTTAATTTTTAAATTATTTTGGTATCACACTGTGTGCATGCATTGGGTAAAACAACCTACTGTAAACTTCTGCCCATGGAATTAGTATTTCAAATGCTGCAGCCCATGCTACATGAAATCACATGGTTTCTGAGTAGACCATGTATATGTTTGATAAAATAATATTTTATTCCTAAGTACATGTATTTATAGCTGTGAGGCAAAAGCACTTCACAGTTCTGTCTTTTCCAGCTGCTTTACCACGATAGACTTTGTGTCTTTCATCATGGAAATACCAATGTGTATGTTCAGTTCCCATGGCTTCAACAGAGTGGAGGTCCTCCCAAACCTTGACTTCCAGGGATCTTTAGCCATGTAGTTAGAGCCATGAAAGACACTTAAATCCAAAAAGTAAACCTTCCTGAACAAGCAGTATTTTAGTAACTTTTCAGTGAAAAGTAAATTGTAGGCGCTAAGGAATTTCCAGATCAGGAGAGGCATTTAATGGCTTTCAGGTTTTCAGTGTTAGGAATCATTTTCATATGACTAATTCTGTGACCTTCAGCATCTTCCCTATTAGTGCTTTTAATGCATGGAAACCTGTTTTGGACTGGCACCTACCTTCTAGGTCTGTGTAATAAGATCTAAAGAGTGCCAAAATAGGCAGAGGGACAAGAAATCTAACTGGCTTCCTCGCCCTCCTTTCTTTATGGCTGTGCACAGTGTGTTTGTTTTGTAGTTCAGAAGTCCAAATGAACAGAAAAGTCCTGCTAATAAATTCCTAATGACCTATCTTAAGGATGAACTTTAAGTAGTTTAATGGCAGCAGGGATTTGTTGGTTGGTTTATTTGTTTGTTTGTTTGGGGGTTTTTTTTGCAAGCAAGCTTAAAGATATAACAGTTAAAAATAGATTTCTATATGTTAAATGATTGCCATGCAAATGGAAGCACAGCCATTGAAGAGTTGCCTTACAGAAGATGGCTTTTTTCACCAAAAGCTGTTTGTACACTGTGAAACACAGTTCAGATGTTTGAACTTATGCTAATTGAAAGATCAACATTTTTCTTTCCTCAGTGAATACCCTGCTCTTTTCGTCTTCGAGATGGCTCTCCCATGTGCAAAAAATGAGCTGTAATTATGCCCAGCTCAAGGCAATCTCAGGATCTAAAATATCCTGCCAACCAGTGTGTTCTCAATCTGCCTTGTTAGTTCACAAAATTGTGCATGTGCCTTTGCTGCAGTTTCAAACCTGATAATGTCACATCATTGGGACAGGAAATGTTCTCTGATCTTATCTGAAGTGACACTTGCAATTTCAAGTTCTAGCTTGATGAGATCACATTGTCAGGGCTCCACATAAGTGTGATCTTTCCTGATTTGCAATTGTATCTGTTTTGAACGGTCTTTACACTGTTCAAGCAAAAGCATACGATAATGCATTTTGTCAGATGCAAGGATAATGAAAGAGTGATTTTATGTTTCCCTTTTTAGAAAATCCAATTCATGTGACTAAACTCAGTCAGTTTTCTTAACAGTTCCACCCCATCTGTCTAATTCTGTTTGCACCTGGAAACCCTAGTACCTGCAAAATGTGAGCATGTCAAGGTAGTACACCCCCTTCATAAAATATATGAGACTTATTACCTTTAAACCTCTATTACTTCCGTGAAACTCTGGGCTATAAAATGGTTCGCACACACTGGAGTTGTTAAAACATATATTATGCCTTAAGCAAAAATATTTAACATAGTAAAAGCTTGTAAAGTTGAAGAATACTTAAATACCTACATCGTGTTATTGGCAATAAGAAAGTCTGTAATATTTAAGAGCAGGAGACTCTCAAGTCATATTTCAAATGTTTTTATTCCCGATATTAATTTTTTAGATGTACATTATATGGGAAGGAAAGAGCTCTTACAAATGCTGTATTTTGCCTTTTATCATATAGATTATGGGCTGAATCCTGTAACACCAAGTAAAAATACAAAAGGGAAGAAATATTGCATATATCTAACTTGTTAAGACCTGAGGAGTCTGTGAACAAAACTCTCGTGTTAAGGTACAAAGGCTTAGATCTTCAATCCCCATTTAAAATGCATTATGACAGGTCCTACATCAGTGCAGATGACTAAGACAAAGAGCAAGTTGTGACCTCTCTTGTAGCAGTACCATGGGAGCAGATTGATTTGTCTGGATGGTGGCATGTGGACCATAGTAACAAGCAAGACAGACCACAGCTATCTGACTAAATTGCTGCAAAGCCAAAAAGAGAAATAATATTTATTTGCCCATTTAAAGTGACAAAAATAGAAGGCAATAAGAATCCAGGGTATTTGACTTTCTTGGATAATAAGATAAGACTCGGCCTGAAAGGCTGGAGGAGTGGAAATAGAGGAGTTTCTTGGCAAGCAGTTCTGAAATCCATAAAAAACCTTTGACAATTATTTTTTTTTCCACTGATTATTCTTCCTAAATAGTTGTGTCCAAGCCAGAGGAAACCCAATTTCTAAGAGTTATTCTGATGTCGCAATAATTGTATCCCTCCTACTACAAGATCAGATAAATATACAGTTTTGCTGTGTATCACATAGTGATATATGACCCAGATATATCACTAAAAATCAAACCTAAAGTGTTGCATTTGGACTGACTAATCCTAGACAAATACTATTTCTTTAATAATGAACGCAAGCCCCAAACGCATTGTATTGCAAGGGAAGTGACAGTTCTGCCAAAACCCTGCATAACTTGCAAGATGCAGGCTCATGTGAGATTACTGTGTGCTGTGCTGACTAAGAAAAAGAAAGGACAGAATTAGGTTATTGTGATGCTACCATATATGTTTGGCCATTCCTGAGACGAGGGATGCGTGTGTGGTGCTGCCTCTGTGCATCCCTTCCAGAGACAAAGCACTCTCCAAGTTTTGCTTCTATTTTGGGGTCAAAGTAGGCAGATGCCTCTCTCTACCCAGCAAATAGGATTTTAAAAGTTTTTTAACTGAATATTACCATGTCATGTTTATCACAGAGCTACTCAGATTAATGCATTTGAAGGAGAAAGCTGTCTTGCATTATTTCTAAGGGACTGGATTTCTTCTAGCTGCACAATGTGGTTTTATCTTTATTCCCATTATGATATTCAAACTTTATGACTGGATAGTCTAAAATGTTATTAGATGGCAACAATAGCTTGCAATCTATTGCCTGGTCAGCTGGATTTTTATTGTTTAAGACAGCTTAACCTTTCCCTACTGTTTTATAGAGTATATAGAGCTCATTCCAAACCATTTTGTGCTTTGGCTGAAAGATGTATTTAGTAGATGGATTTCAAAAGTACTTTGGTTGAAAATCTGCATCCTATTGCAGTAATCTGTTCTTGGCCTAATGCTCGTTATTCTTTAGCATTAATCTGGAGGAAAATAGAAAATCTCTGCTAGTAAATATTGCAGGTGACATAAAAATTAGTGGAGTGGTAAATAATGACAGAAGAGATAATTTCTGTGTTCTGGATTTGCATCATTTCATAAGGTGATCTCGTCTGAACAATATGCATTTTAATACAGACAAATACAAAGTCATATGCCTGGGAACAAAGAATTCCAGTCACATGTACAGAACAGCAGAAAAGTACCCTTGAAATACAGTGATAGTGATGAAGATTTAGAGTTTGTGATAGGTAGTGTCTGAATGTGAGCTCCCTGCTCAATATAATGGCTGAGAGAAAAACATTAGCTTTGAATGGGTAAGCAGTGAATGTCAAGCAGGAGGGAGATGAGTTCATGGCATGACTGAGATAATTGCTAGCATTCTCTGTTGTCCAGATCTTGTTTGCACACATGAAGAAAAAATCTGAAGGAAAAAAAATATAAAAGGTTCAGAGAAGAACAAAGGAATGATTCTAAGCCTGTGGAAAAGAAATTCCAATAACCTGTGATTTAAGAAAATTAATCTATCCAATTTATCTAAGAGTGGGTTAATAGGTGAATTGATACCAGTCTTCAATATCTACATAAAATACCTGTTTCACGATTCTGAATGTGTCAGAATACCTCACTAAAAGGATTAACAGTATCTAGTGGATGGAAGCTGGAGCTAAACAAATACAGACTTTAAAAAACCACAGTGTTTTAAAAGTCAGGGTAATTGATTACCAGAACAATTTATCTAGTATCCGAATGTATATTCCCCCTCTGAATATCTTTTTGAAAAATGTACTATTGTTTAAACTGAAGTTAATTTAAAATAGATTATCGTAATGATCCCTTTGGTTTTACAATCCATTAAAGAGACATTACAAATCTCCAAATATGACCCAGAATGCAGATTTTTGTTTGAAGAAGAAAATGTTTACAAAATGAAAGACCTATAGGAATATGTGCTTCATTCAATTTTAAATCTCCAAGAGAAGTGTTTAAAAGAACCAAGAAACCTCTAGTGAGAGCTGCAACACAAATATTATGTATCAGAATTTAAAAGGGAAACCAGTGACATGAGTTTCTGCTAACTGTCTAAGCTGTCCCAAAATGCTGAAGGAAACAAACTGGGAAGGCATAGCATTAAAAACTGAATGCAGTAATAGCACAATTATTGGCATATGGCTTATAATAAGTCTTGTTTATCATCCTCTTTAACTTGCCACTGACTTTCTCTTTTCACTGAAATGCAGCCAAGATTGTGAAATAAAACCATAGCCATTAGATGAAAGAGTTTTGCTAAGACTTTTTTGAAATATTGGTATAACTGCCCTATATTTCTGTGGCCTGTCATGGGAAAGAAATGAAGAAAAATATTAGTGAGCCATTAGAAAAGCTTTGACTTTCTAGGACTGCTCTGTACTAAGTCTTGTGAAAGAACGGCTCCCGCCGCTGAAGACACACAAGGTAAAAGATATTAGTATGGTAATGACACCAGGAAGGGTCAGAGGATGAAGGAGTAATGAGAACAGACATGTCAGAAGGATGAATAGGTGTGGTCATTAATTTCAGTTGAAGAGCAAAATGTAGATTCTGGCAAGATTTAGAGGACAAGTAGAGGCTGAATATGATGCAATGCTATAGGACAGACAGGAGTAGGACACATTTGGATAAGGCAAGAGAGAAGAGAAACACTCTTCCTGCATATAGCATTTATTCTTTTTTACAGGGTAACACCTCATTCTGCTGCAGGGTGAGCTCAGGGACAGGAAAGGAAAGAGAGCTGCCAAAAGGCAGACTGCTTTTGTCTGCCAGGTATAGCTTTTCAAAAGCTGCTCACCTCAGTTGATTCAGCATAGCGTCTGTTTGAGAGCAAACGATGCTAAATGCAATGACTGAACTACTTGTGAAAGAAAGTACTTCAGTACAGAAACTCATGAAAGATAAATTTCCCGGACTCAAGAACAGAAGCAGCAATGAGAGGGTGTTCATCATTTCATCCCTCTCCTTTGCTTCAGAGCCACTATTAACACTGCTCGGTAACGAGAATGTACATAAATCAGGGGCAAGGATCTCAGCAGGGTGCCGTCACAGGAGCCCTGAAATCCTGGTGAGTGCATGCATTGGGTTTATGGCATTCTTACGTGTGATACTCACTCCATCACTTTTCTGGCTGAGTACTTACAGGAATGGAGTAATCCTGGAAATGCAGTGAATGAGAGAGGATATGTGTATGTGTTCTAATGGCAAGGTCACGAGCACTGATGTAATAGCAATAACTATCCAAACATCTTTGACATTCTGATCAAAGACACCCAAAAGCAAAAGAGTTCAGTTACTCAGTTTAAGCTCCCACATTTCAATTAACGTTCAAAGAAATCTCTCCTTCTAGGCTGAACTGAAATGAGTTATTGATGTAATTATACCACTCAGGAGAAAAAACTTTAAATACTAGTTTTACCAACTGATATTAGGAAACTTTTCAATATCCCATTACATGCTTTTTCTTGTTCTATTTGCCAGGGCCTCAGTTCAGCAAAAACATTAAAGTGTTTGAGGTAAGTTAGTCTATTCAACGAAACACACAGTTTCATACTTACCCATATGTCCCATTGACATTAAGCACATACTTAAAGTTAAGCACACAATTAAAGGCTTAGCTGAGCTGGAGACTAAGCTCTTTATAAAAGAAGTTAGTTGCAAAGAGAAAATGAGCAAGGGTTCGTTTCTACTTAGTTGAGCTTTACAGCTAGATCTGTGTTTAAAGAGAATAGTGTCAAGAAAGAAAAATTTAATCCTAATTCCTCTCTCAGGAGTCTCTAGACAGAGCCAGATGCAAAGGAAAACTGATTGGAAAATCAGGATTTTAGGACTAGCCCATCAAGGACTGTCTATTCCAGTCGCTCAGTTACTGTAGACAGCAATGCTGCCTAAACCTTGCTAACTCTTCTTGGGGTACAGTGGCCACATAGAGACAGAACTGAGGAACCACTGCCTGGCTACCTGGGCCAAAACTGAGTTCTTGGGGGAATTTTATAGAAGCTTGTGTTTCTGGAAAAAATGTCACAGTACTGTGAAATCAGAAAGGTGAAACTGTAATATGCATCCCTTTAGATTGTGAAGCCTTTTATTAACTTTCATCTTGTATGGCTCTCTCCCTTGTCAGGGTTTCTACTCAGATTTAGATGCACTACAGACCCATCACCATGCTATGACAGCAAAGTTCATAATTTAGTGCATTACACTCTGGTTGCCATTCTTGAAAAGTGTTTGGAAGAGATGATAATTTTCCTTTTTTGAACTGTCAGGCACTTTTCTCCTAAATTCCCTAAATCACAGATTGATATCTAAGTGTATGCCTGTGTTATCTTTAGACCTCACACCATTCTCATAACCATTTATGATTACTGTTATTAATTTTTGTCACATATCACAGTTTCAGTTTCATATCACATACAAGTCCTTTTTTGCAATAAATGGCATTACTTACATATGCTTATCTCATTCAATAAACAAAAGATTCCAAGAGAATCTTTATGCTACAGTTGGATTCAGATAAATAGTCTTTTCAGCACTGCTGTGAGTACAAGTGACATTTTTGAACCAAAACTTAATAGAGAGTGACTGGAATAGCTGACTCCTGATTTTTTGTGGAGATAAAATGAAACTTCAGTCTTCAGACAGTCCTATCATTGATTTTAGTCTTTTATCTGCCATGAAAACATCCCCCTCAAAAATCATTTAGCTGTGGATTTAGCAAAAACAGAAAGCAGATTTTGTCTGTTTTCAAGCGACCCCAGTAATGCAGTTATCTGACTTTATTAGGGCATACAGATACTGGTTGGAGAATAAACCTACTTCTAAGCTAACTTAACCCATTTCTTACCCTGACAGGAAGAAATATATTTAGAATGTATCCTTGGCAAGTCACATAGAAAGAACTCAGTGCTGGGAACAAAACAGATGACAAAAAAAATTGCAAATGGAATAATAAGTGGAATGAGGTGTCTGCCAGCCCCTAGTTCGATATCCTTGATTCCCAGCAGCTTCCTGTGGGTTGTGCTGGCCACATAGCACATTCTTCCCTTCCTCCTGCCACTCATCCTCCTCAACTACCGCGTTTACTTGAGCATATCTGGTATTGCTGCATTGAAGCATTTGATCCCCTGTTCTCCACAGGCTGCCAGGACTCATCAGCTCCTGGAACAGGCCAGCGTGTCTGGTCTCTGGGTGATCCACACCTGAGGCATGGGACCACCTACAAGTTTGTGTGCTGACTGTGCAGCCCTTATTAATCAGCCTTGTCCACGTATGATGCCAGATGTGAAATCCTTGGAGTGTGGAACACGTAGATTTCCCATGCAGTTATCTTGGCCCAGGTCATGTTCTCTACCACGGACATGCAGGCCAGAGTACTTTCCAGAAAAACTTGAGAGTAGTGTTGAAAAAGAGTGTGGAAAGTCCGAGATCTGAGCAGCACAAGTGGAAGCACTACACAGGATGATATGGACAATGCCAGGCAGCCTCTGCTTGCTGCTTGAGCTGGTGGATCTACTCCTGAATGGCTCCACCTGCAGCAGTGGAGCTTCAACATGCAGACTTTGCAGGTGCCTAGTGTCAGGAATGTAAGTAGAATTGAGCCATGGAATGACTTTATAGATGCTTGGCATGATAATGGGAACAGGATAAAACTTCTCTCTTGTTCAAGACGAACGTAGAAGAGAAGGAGGGAGGAAACCAAATGTGCTCATGAATGCATAGTGAAGCCTGAAGTTAAGTGTACTGCACGAGGAAGGGAATCTATTTGCATTGTTTAGCTGTGGGTGGTTATGTTTGTTTAGTAATTGGGCCACTAAACCCTTTGGGATGTCTTTCCTTAAGAGCAAGTTAAATGAAAGGCAGCAGCGACAGAGAGAATGTGTGCAGAGACTTGAAGAGGAGGACAAGGAGGGTAGAGGTTGGGTTTGCCAGTGTTCTGTGGAGTGAGGTGAGAAACTGCTGCTCTTTGTTTAAATGTCTGATCCCACTGTGGAAATTCTTACTGCTATTAAAAGTGCAGTAGGGACTGGATTTAATTTCCTAGTTACTGAGGAGGAGACAATCACGACTCTATTGGAAAGAATACTAATAAGGTGCTAGCTGAGGATACTGCTTTCCTGTGGTAAGGTCTTGATCCTCAAAGCTGCTGAATGCTATGGCAATTTATACAGTAGGATCCATAAGGAAACAGATTGGAAGAGGTCAAGTATTCCATAGTGGCCTTTGCTGTCACCACAAATTGGGTGATGCCTTTGAGTATCACCCAGTATGTCCCAGTGTGTACAACTCACTGTTTTCCCAGAGCTGTGCCAGTGCCAGCTGAGAGACTTGGCATATTTTCCTGTTTGTTAAAGGTAAAATGTTGAAGAAGCCAACTTTTGCTTTCACTCTGATAGAAGTTTGATTGTACACCCTGTGCTAATTTTAGCACTGTTCTTTTGCTGTCTCTACACACGCATCTCTTGCAAACCTCTGCTTACTGCAGCTCTCGTCACAGTGCCCAGCAGCTGGTGCTGGGAACAAAGAGGCTCTTTGAGCACTGCTTGGTGCTCAGCACTGCTCTGGGAGCTGGAGCTGAGAGAACCACAGGATGATTCAGTGTTTGTTGATGCCCCACACGCATGTGCTCGATGCTCTGTCCTGAGCATGAACCCCAGCTTTCAGAGCTGCAGCCCAGCTACCCCACATAAAGCACCAGGACAGCTGCTGGTTATAGCTTTGAACTGCTACAGCACCTCGGGCTCAGGGTAGTTGCTGAAAATAACCCCTGGATGATCCTCATGTCCCCATGACATATATCCATATTTCTTGTCTATCCCCTGTACCTGCAGAGTGTAAGAACAGGGACAGTGAGAGCTCAGAGCACAGACTGCTTCTGGCTTCCCCGTGCCATTTCACTTTGTTTTGTTTTGTTTTCCTCTCCTCTAACCCCTTACAAAAGAAGTTACTGAAGAGCTCTTAATCCTAGGGGCAAGGCATCCTGCTCAGTGTGTTGCTGCAGCCCCTGTTTGCCTGGTGCAGAGAAGCCTGCGTGCAGCCCGAGCTGTGTGTGGTTCATGACAGATCTCAGAGCTGCACAGTGCTGAGATCATCCTGGAGATGCCAAAGTAACAGGCAGGCAGTGAGGATCTCTGACAGCCAATACATAACACTAAAAGTGGTGAAGGGAGACTGGACCTGAAAGAAAATCATACATAAAATTTAGTTTTATTTTGTTGGGATTTTTTAAAAGATAGATATGCAGTTTCCATGGACACCCATTTTTATCTTAATGTATGGTTCCTTTTATTAAATATGCATAACTAGCCTTGCTCAGGATGTGAAGTCTGGTGTTTGATTTTCTTTACCTTTTCTCTAGGGAATTACTAATAGGCAAGCAGATTTCTGGAGACATTTAGGACAGCTTTACCTTCCTGCTGTCAGATGTTTTGAGCCTTAGGAAGCCAGCCAGATATAGGAAAAGGACAAAGAATGCAGAGAAGGTAAACTGCTGTATGCAGTGTGAATGGCTCACCTCCCCTTAACGTGGCCCATTTTTCTACTGGATCGATCTTTTCTTTCAACAGGCTTTCCCACCATTTAGTCCTCCCCTTGTTTTGCCTTTTTTCTTAGCCTTGGTAGCAGCAAATAGTTATTGCTGGTAAAATCTTATTGGCCTGGAAGGTGTTGGCCTGGTGACTTGAGAACTTAAGGCTGCATAGAGAACAGGTATGTGAAGCAGAAAAACCCCAGTGTTTAAGAGGGGAGGAATTGGGAGCTTGCTTTGGTTGTTTTATTTTGGATAGCTTGCTTTAGAAGGAGAACCTCTCAAAGCAGATCTGCTTTTTAAGATAGCCTGGGAGGCATCGTAGTGTCTTACAGAAGTGTCATACTTTAGGAAGGCTAAGCAGTGAGTTACACTAACTTAACCAAAGAGAAAAAGTAGGAGTGTAGGGGGTGGGGTGGAGCCTGTTTTGGAGTTTTCTTAAATTTTAGGGCAGAACTCTTTCTTTTGGCTTGCTGATGGAATGAGAATGAGAAGAATTGTAGATGGACCTTTACTGAAATTTTCCTTCTGTTTCCCAGTTAGGACACAAGCTCAGAGTTCATGGGTATGTTACCTTTTTTTAAGATGCAAAAGCAAAACCCAAACAAAAGCAGCAGATAACTTCTTTACATTAGTTTCTTCTTTGATTTTCAGGAAAAAGAACTGGTGCCAAATTCAGCAAAAAGCTATTGGTACCACACTGTTCTGTGTCCAGGTCCCCACCTGGTCATCTGGTTCAGATTCATACCACTTTTTACATTATTTCAGCCTTCTGGAATCAGGGAACACATTCCTCTGTCAGCTTTAATGGTGAGAACATTGTCACTGTCTCACTGATGTGCCATTTAGAAGAGAGGTGAAAAATTCAGAATTATTCTATCAACATCACTTTTTCCATTAAAAAGGAAGAGTATAGGGCTTGTTCCCCACAAATGTCATCACTTATATCTGCTTATAGTGCAGCCTTCTACCTGAAAGCTCTCATGGTGATTTTATCCATTAGCTCCTTCTTTATCAGGGCCATTTTATATTATCTTGGACACTGTATTGAGCAGCAAACTACAAAAGGTAAGAGGCAGAGCAAAGGACAGGTGGCACAGAGGCTGCTGCAGGAGGTGACTCATTTGGCATTTCATTGTGATCTGATTACTACATTTAATTTGGGCATTGGAATCTGAGGTCCTCTGACACTTCTCATGGCAGACAGGAGAGGTGGAGCGGGGAGAAACTTTTGTACAAAGCTCTGAAATGCAGCAGGGCAAGAAAGGTTTGTTGCCATTCTTTTGTACTGTTCTACACTGGCAGATGTGAATTAATTGCTTTCTAACACAGGCACAGAGTTTCTTGGCTGTGAGTAGGAGGCAGGTTACGCCGAGCTTGGTGCATGTTCTTTCTGGCAGCAGAGGTCAGGCTGAAAATACACCTACAGACAGTAGAGCTGTCTTCATGACAGGCATGGACAGTGACCGAGTTATACGAGACCCTGGTGAACCTCAGTTCCTTCTCTCTCATACAACAAGTACAGGAGCCTGGTGAAACTCTGTGATCTGACCTGGTGTGCGGCCACGTGCCCTGAAGTCCTGTTATTAATCAGTTTCTTTATAGCCTGAACGTGAATCAGGCAGTTCTTCCACAAGGCAGGAATGGATTCTGCATGGTGAAACCTTGGATTCCTTATCCCAGGTTTACTGATGAGAGTGGGAAAAGAACTTGACTGTGTTTTGTGCCTTTATCTGTGTCTAGATAAATATACACACCTGTTGCTCACCTGCCTCAAGGAGCTCACATTATGCATCCTCCTCTTACCCTCCCTCTCCCCGTGTCTTGTAGGAGGCAGGGAATCACAATCAGCAATTAACATTGTTGCACTGAAGTGCCTTCAGAAGGGGTTTTTTAGCTGAAGCCTCTCCAGTGATAATGATTTCCAGCAGGGCTGTCTCCCAGCAGGGCTGGTGATAACCTGCTGCCGGCGGATTAAGCGCCGCTCCGATCAGTGCAGCTCGCTGAAGTACCTTCAGTTTGCACTTGCTGTGGACACATTTTGGAGCTGCTTTTCACACCAGTCTCCTTTGGCATGGCAGGGTGGGAGTGAGCTGCGCTGCTTAAGGCTTGCAGACGTGGTAACACACGTTGCCGTGAGAGACAGGGATCTGTAGCAAAGCCCCTACTCTGAGAAGGGGGTCTGTGCTCTACAGCTGCCAGTGCTGCGTGTGATTAGTCAGCCCTAATGCTGAGCTCTGCAGATTAATGTGTTCCTCTTCTCCCATACAGACTCCATGAGGCAGCCTATCTCTTGCATCAGTAATGACCAGCTGCAGAGCCTCAGGGTTTTCTCCAGGTACTTTTAACTGATCTAGCACTTCTTATTTTTTCCATGCTCTGCCCTTTCCTTGATTAGTAAATTCCCCAATGTCTTTAATCAAGCTGTGTTGAGCCTAGCAGCTCTGGCAAGTTTTCTTTTGTTTTAATAAAAGGTGAGTTTGTTCCCCAGGCAGGTTCTGCCATCTCAATTTCAACTATTGCACACTGGTCTTTAAAAAAAAAAGGGGGCCTCCCATCTCAAAACTACTGCAACCTGCCCATTCCCCTTCAGAGGAAAAAGGGACTTTTCCCTCCCATTTCACTGAGGTCAGTGTTTTGCTGAGTGCATTCTTCATTCACAGCTTCAGGCTAATGGACTCAAAGGGTTTAGTTGTGTGGCTGCTGTTCAGCCCAGCCTTACATCTCAGATGACCACTCAGGCTCTCCAAAAATGTCCTTACTTAATATTACTTAAACCTGCAAAGCCAAAGTTAGGCATTCTTGAGATCTCCCTGCCTGTCTCAGTTCTCAGCCTCTCCCTTTTTTAGGCATTTGATCAAAGCTGGGAGAAATGTTTCAAGTAAACAAGTAAAATTGGAAAAGTTCACTAAAAAGGGAGACCAAAACTTGTTATGAGTTTTGTCAGCACAGGTGAGTGGCTTTGGTTAGCAGATTTTTTTTTTAGTAGTAGTAGTATTTCAACCTCTTCTTGAGATGTTTCATTTGCAGCAGCTGGTTATGGAACTGGAGAGCAGGTGAGAGGAACCCCAGATAACTCATGGAGACTGAAAAGCTGTAACCCTGCAGCTTGCCCTGGCATTCCCTCTAGAATATGATGTTCCTTCTGATAAGCATGTTCTAAAAACCTTTTTCAGATTTCACATGGTTTGGTTTTTTTAAGCTTTCAGCTAACAGTAAGACCAGAAAATTCAAAGGTAGGGCTAATCATTTGGAATACTTCCAAAATTTAGACACTGGAAGTGTGAAAATTGCTATTAAAAGCATCTCTGTAATTCATCTAGCCCTGTATAAATTGAAATAATGTCAAGATGAGTGCAATATAGGGCTCTTTCAGGCAGAAGAAATCAAAATTGAAATATTGAACCAAAATATTTGAGGAATCATCAAAATTTACAAAATGCAGTAATTTATTTAGCTCCATGCTTTCTGCATAGAGGACGAGGACCTCAGTAAAAATTAATTGGGTGGTTTTGCATGAAACTGTTGGGTCAAAGGTAACAAAACCATCTAGAAGCTCTTCTGAGAGTCCTGGCTCAATTTTTTTTTTTTTATTCCTCAGATGGAGCCATCAGAAAATTTGACCTGAATTCAGGAATAGCTTCTAGAAAAGAGAAAAGGCATTTCTTGTTGAGTTTATTATTGACTGAAAAAAATATGTTTACCCTGTACCACAGCAATATAAATACCTTTTATCTCCATTACAAACAGACTTATTTTATCTATCAGTGATGTACTTTAAATCTCATATTTCCATTACAAACAGGTTTGTTTTACCATTGACTTACTTTAAATCTTGTAGTAGAGCTCTGCCAACCTTAATTTTCCTTATGGGCAGATGCAGAACAAAGAAAAATAGGTGCTATATACTCCACATTCGCGATCAGTGAAGTAGCAGGCTCGGCAAGCTCTCCTCCCTGCCAGACTTTGTACAGAACAGAATGAGAGGGAGATATTGGGGTGATTCCAGAGGCTTTCTAGTCATGGAGGAGGGGGAACTGGAGTCAACATGCTAAGTTGGGAAGCCCTGCAAACAGTGAGTGAGGCAGAGAGGAGCTCGTGCCTCAGCCACCGCGCACGGCTCCGGCAGTGCTCCCCCTGCATGGGCCCCCAATTACACAAATGTCATTAGCTTTAGGACTCGGTATGTCTGCACAAATAAACCTCCCAGGCCCAGACCAGGAAATTATTGCACTTGCTTTCTGAGCAGAACAAAGCTTAGTGCAGTGATGAAGCTACACACTTAGCATTGAAGACATGAATGTATGAAGTCAATTATAAAGGGGAAGCTCTGTGGTGCGCAAATAATTGGTACAACTACGGTGGCTTTTCTGTGTGGAATATGTCCTTGGTGTATTTCTGCAGCCTTCCATCACAACCAAAGCAAAGTAACTGACTGCAGAGAATAAACACACCTTGCAAAGTAAGTGGGAATGGACAAAGATGGGAAGTTCAAGGGTTAGCAGTGGGATAGGTATTAATTAATATTTTGAAAGCTTCAACTATCAATTTCCATGCTTTGGGATATTTGAGGGTCTTTTAAGTACAGCCAGAGCTCAGAATCCTCTGAGTCATTAATGGCTGCGGTGATCATTAGTGCTGGGCACCCAGTGAGTGCTAGAAACAAAAAAAGACAGTTTATGTTCAGAACTATTTACAATATGAATTGAAATAGAACAAAGTGAGTGGAAATGATGACTAAATAAAATGCAAAAGAGAGGTTGTTAAGTCTGGGGTTTAGAGGTACTCCAGTGCTTCAGTGAGGCTACTCTAAGTGTGCAGGTTGCTGTGGTATTGCTGCATCACCTCTCCAGTGGCTGAAAAGTGGCCCCAGCAGAAAAGGACTTGGGAGTGCTGGTCAACAGCAGCTGAACATGAGCTAGTGTGGGTTTAATTCAATACCTCTCCTTCCTTCATTTAGTGATGGGAGGGGGGGAGTTCTGTCCTATTTAGGCTGGAAGGAGCTTACCAACACTGTGAGAAATTACCAACACTA
>VZRQ01011196.1:238221-374422 GCA_013397975.1 Machaerirhynchus nigripectus | reverse complement strand
TTTCTCATCTGTTCGGGCTCGAAGGTAAAGCTGCACAGAGGAGGGAGATAAAGAACCTGGACTTGTGCGGAGTCCAAAACTCCCACGAACTGGCGTCCCTGGGTGGGCACCTCCCGGGGTGGAATGGCTAAAGTAACATTTCCCATGTAATTCTTGGCCATCTCCTCTTCAGTGGAAGATGGCGACCATGGAGGAGCCCCTGTGTTAGTTCCTATCACAGCTTATTCCTCCTCCTCAGGAGCAGAAGCTGGGCAGGCTGTGGAGCTCTGGCAAGGTCTCCTGGCTCATAAGTAGCACAGCAGGATTTGGCCCACTTTTTATCTTCCTCTGGTGTTTCTCCAGTGTAAGAAACATTATTCTCTGAGCTGCCCCGAATCTGTGGAGTTAAGAAGAGGTTACAAACAAAAGTCTTAATTCCCTGTACAGCATGGAAGTAACACTCAACATCCAGTTGCCAGGGAACAAAGTTCTTCCTAGGGAATAATGGACAATGGAGAAGCCAAAAATACGATTAAAAACTACTTGGCAATATACCATATTTTTACTTTGTTTCAAGACTTCATCTTACGATTGCCTTGATAGAGGTATAGAGCACAGAATAAAATGATGGAATGGGAAAGGAACATAGATCATTTTTTTCCAGTCCTATGTCACTGCTTTGCAGAGAGGATGTTCCTGCCAGGGGACATGTTCATCATTTTTCAAGTTTTGTGTCAGTCTTCTAAAGAAGATATCTGTTGGTCATGCTCAAACTTATCTAGGGAGTATATCTATCTCAGCAGAGAGAAAAATAATTCATTCTTTAGTTCTGCCAGTCAGAGCAAACATCTGTCCTTACAGTGAGGAAAAATGATAGAATCCATATCCATATCCTCTTTGACAAGTTATCCCCGAGGAAGGCAGGAGTCTCACTGTTAGCGTGTTCTGCAGGAGAAATAGTGGTGTGCAGCAGAAATGAGAATCAACCTTCCTAAACCAAAGAATATTTATACCTAAAATTTCTAATTTACACTCTGCCTTACTGCTGGGAGAATTTTACACCACTCCCAGAAAACCCTCAACCCTTTTTTCCTGCTCATTACTGTTCAGGTTTAAAGGAACTTTTTCTCAATGGAAGATGCCTCAGAAGCTGCATGAGAAGACAGACTGCGAGGAGACGCTTTCTGTCTCTGAGTCCCAGCCACAGACTTTGGTCTTCCCAAATTTATCAAATGTTCAGGACAATACAGTGTCTTTAAAAAGTGAGTCAGGCCTTGAAGTAAGAGAACAAAGCCTATCATGTCAAGTGGCAAAACACAGGAGCAAAGGAATAGTGGCTTAGGGGAAGGAGAAAGATAAAATGAGCTATCATCAGGTTGTCAGGTTTACAGTTTTATGATCTGTACAAGCTTAATAGAGTTTAATAGAGTGGAAATCCATACCTTTGAAGCTGCTGTTGGAATGCATATTCCCTGATGGGGTTAATTGAGGGAGGCCTGAATTCTGTGAAGTCTTAATAGTGCCATTTAAGTGGGTAAAATATGTATTCATTGTTATGTTGACAAAATAAAACAATTAAAGCAGTAGCTCATGGCTGTACCCACACACTATCTGGGCTGTGGTATCTTATGCAACTTATGCAACTTTAGTGTGTTTTCTTTACCCTGCCTGTGTGTTGGTGCTGTCAAACCACCCCTCTCCCACTTTACTGGTCCCTTTTGTAACTGGAGACAGAGTTTTCCTCTCCTCCCCTCTCTCTCCCTTCAGCATGGCGTTCTGTTCCTCCTTGTCTCTCACCATAGACTGTGGAGTGTGTTATGTTTTGGAGTCCTAGTTGTGAGAGACAACACCTGCTCATAAAGCTCTGGAAAGCCCTTTGCCAAAGCTTCTGGGATGTCATATCTATCATTGGTGGCTTTGAATGTTTACACCAGTTTGAGATAGAGCTATTGATGCAAAACCTTTATTACAGGAGGAAATTTTAAACTTGAGAAACATGGGAACAAGTATGGCTATAATATTTTTGGGAGGAAGGAGGACGCTTTTATTGTTTTTCTCAGCTGACAGTTTCAGTTTTGACTTGTTTTGTCCTTATTGGGCCCGTTCTGCTAATGCTTCCCTCGGATATATGATAGAATTATAGTTCTTAAAGCTTCCTAGCTATGTAGTCATATTTAGACTTTTGAAAACAAGCAACACTACCGTAAGGGCTCTTAAGTACACTAGTGATAATGTTAACTGAAGCAGTGAGAGATCTTTCCTTTCTTGGCTAAAATATTTCTGCAGGACAGTGCCACAGCCTTGGCTATGTTCCATCAGTCTCATCTTCCCTGGCTCACTGTCATGGCTTGCTAGTCTGGAACGAACCTCTCAGATATGTTGCAAGAAAGAAAAAAAATCTTACAGAGAAAGAGAGTTAATGACCACAGTCAGGACTATTAATACCAAGCAAAGCCGAGTTAAAGGAACATGTGGCAGATCTTCACACTGGGCTCCCTTTGTGACTCTTTGATCCTGCGCAGCTGTAGAACAGTTCAGAGCAGTAACACCTGCTGTAAAACAGCTCAGCGACTGTGCTAATTGCTTAACTGAGGAACAACAGCATTAAATAACGTGAGGGTGACCACACTGTTTCTGCCTTCAATCATTCGACAAGAGATCAAACACCAAGCTCTGCTGCTGAAACACAGTGAGGAGGAACAGGAGACCACTCATGCTGTACTTAGGGCTTGAGTCTCATCTAATACACTCGGGGGAAGAATTTGAATGTAACTTAAAGGCATTTGGGGTGTTTGCGGGCCATCTTTCCTGTGCTTCTATCAGTGCATATTCTGATGGATGTGTTTGGGGGCTGGAAGGAAGCAGGTGTCTGCAAAACCCTAAATGCACATCAGCCAGCCCCAGGTGTCTGAGGAAGGAGAGTCAGTGAGGAGCTGTGAAATCTGCTTTTTACAGATGGGACAAGACTTCTGGCCAGAAGGACTTTTCTGGGTAACAGTTTCCACCCTGCTGTAAGAAGCCTTTAGGCAAAGAGACCTGTAAAAATTTTGGTCTGAGAAACAAAGCGGTAGGTGCTGAACTGCACTACATTGAAAAGTGCAATGGGCACCTATCATGGATGTGGATACTTACTGTCCAAAACACAGGCCATTTTTTATTATGAAATTAAGGTACGTTTGAACTAATGGAGTGGGATGTTACTCTTTGCAGATCTGAAACAGGCAGCCTTTTTTCACCCTCAGACACTGCAGGTGTTTTCACTGTAAAGATCTGGGGGATGCAAGAAGATGGAGACTAATTTGCAGGTCTTACCTAAAATAGCCATGTATTTTAAGCATTCCTTCTAGTGTGAGACAGTGATAAATTAGAAATCCCTGCCCTGGTAAGGCTTGTTAGTAAATCTGATATGCAGTTAGCTGACAACTCTGATGCATGGCGTTTCAAACCTGCTCTTTGGAAACCCTGCCTTCTGCCCACCTCCCACCTCACTGTGAGGAAGTATATCCATCAAATTTTACATGGGATAGCTCATATTGCTATCTGGATGATAGGAGCAACATTTTCTGCATTAGCAACTCTCAACAGATAATGTCTTGAGGATTGAGAGAGGGAGATTAAGTCTGAATAAATATCCTGTGTTATTCATATTTAATCATTTTACTTAGACATTGTCTAATCAGTCAAAGCAACAACTGTTACTGACATACAGGTTTCATAAAAATATACACTAAACTGAAGCACTAAGCCTTGTCCCTTTATATTCACATCAAGCCTGTAAGCAGATCTCAGACAGAACACACTGACTCAGAAATAGAAACTGATGGCTGTAATGAAAGAGCCATATAACCAGGGAATGACAAACAGGAAATTTGGACAGATCTACATGGCTGGAGGAAGGGGAACGGAGAAATTGTCCTGTGAGCAGCTTGGTCTGGTAAAAAATATATCTTTGTAACCCTATTAGCTTCTGAGCTAGGACAGATTAAAGGTGTGAAACCTTTTTGCCCAAGTAGACATGTTTTAATATCACCACCTTAGGGTCTTTTTCCCCTCTTCATAAATACCAGTAGGATGGGGGGAAAGGGGAAAGCAGCAGGGGGAGAGGGGATGGGTTTGGAGAGACTAAAATGTTTCTGATTCTCTGGGTACAAAACTACAATACTTGGCAAAAGGCTGGGAGGCAGCACTTGAGGGAGAGAAGGAGGAAGGAAACAGTGAAGATGAGCTGAGAGTGGGGCAGAGAGGGGGATTAGAAAAATTTCTAGAAGAGACAGAGCGGATGTATTGCTGATGTGCTGTAAGTAAAGTGCACCATAACCAGCTCGGCTGAGGTGAGCTGGCATGTGCTTTTACAATGAAATTTGGCTCCTCCATCACATGAAATATTCTCTGGTTGCTGCCCCATCATTTAACTGCATGGCATTCTACTTAGGACAAAGCAAGCTATTCTCTGCCTTTAGAGACAGCGACTACGTGTAGCAATATCTGGAATGTTTTCATTGTAGCAGAGAGCAAAAAGCCTCTCCACTGCAAGCATTAGCAATGCAATTTCATAACTATTTGTTCAGACAGTGCACAGGAGCTTGAAAAACAACTTGAGACACTTTATTTCCCCTGGGAAATGCCATCTGAGAATATGTTAATCTGACGAATATGCAAAAGGCTGTCCCCTATTGGTGAACCATGAAGAAAACCACCTCCTTTTTTTCTGGGTTTGTGAGATGTGCTCCTCCCTGCCAAGAGTGGAGCAATCCTTAGCCTCTCATCAAACCAGACAGCTGAAAAGTATGGAGACATTGTGCTGCCTCCTTCGACTTGCAACGTGAATTTGATATTATCTGTACCACCTTTGACAATGCACTTGGAATTAATCAGCGGAGAAATGTCTTATTTGATTATATTTGACCATGAACATTGATCAGTTGCATGCAATTTTGACTTCAGATCTGCATGTCCAAAGTCCTTTCTAAAAAGGGCAAAATATTACCCAGAGATACACAGGAGCTTGTATTATCTGAGTCTCTGAAAAGATACTCTCGGGGGAAATGAGTGTTCGTCTGGGAAATTAAAAATCATTTGCTATGGAACTCTCAGTGAGAGATGGACAGTATCAGAAGAGAGATCCCCAAGACATCAATCCTTTGCTCATTCTCTTTTCATTGCAGCTGTGTTACCTCATCCTACTTTCAGATGCTTGCATTAATTTCTGGCAGACTAGAAATTCCGTCAGTCCTCTGCGGAGACCTTGGCAAAACCCACTGTTCCTCAGTATCTCAAGTGGCACAGGAGGCATCTGACTTCCCTATCTGTAGTCTGAAAAAACCCATGGAGACTATATTGTCCTCTAGTCCTTTTCAGGCTTCGTTTCTGCCACAGGAGAGTTGCTGTGGCCTTGGGTACAGTGATAATTTGACATCCTTAGGGCAGATCAGTCAGAGGATTTATCAGGCAGACTCAGAGTCAGGTGAGCCAAGAGCTCTACACAGCACTCTCCTTGAAGGCTTTGCTTTGGATGTTCTCCCTGTCTCCTAGGTTGGAATTCCCACCAAGAATGCTGTTAAAAGGTCTCCAAAGGTCTGGTTGTTGGTTTAGACTGTCACATCCTCAGTGGTGGCCACGGCTGGTACATGACTGGAACAGAGCTTTAGGTTTAGCTGCCTCCAAAAGCTCTGGAGCTTCCATGCACCAAAACTTCCCCACAGACTGCAGCAGCACAGAACTGCCCTGCTTTATTGAACAAAGCAGTTCTGTTCATGCGTACTTTGTAGGATGCTATTGGAAAACTTTCTACTGTTATTGCTCATATCCTAAATGGGTAGAGAATATCACTTGCCAGTTCTAGCCCTTCTTCCCCCACTGTTTCTTGGGCTTGGGTAGATCTCCCAAATTTGGTCTATCCCACGATGCTCAGATAGTCCAGCACTTTTCACTGTTGAAAATAACTTATATTAGGGTGGAAAAAAAAAAAAAAAGAAAAGCAGAGAGATGCTTACAATTGTATGTAGCAGGATAGTGCTCTGATGTCTGCTCTAGTCTAGAGCCTGTGATAACTCACACTGCTCAGCTGCAAGGAATCTGTGAACTCAAAAAGCACACAGGCTCAGGCAACTCCTCCTAAAAGACAGTCAGGATTGCCATAGTCCCCACACCTCTCAGAGACTTCAGTCTGAGGCAGATTTACATGGTCTGACAGCTTTTTCTTGACTGTCTCTCAGATTCATCATTCCTTTATAAAGGGCAATAGCTTTTCCTTCTTCTCACCCTGCAACCTTCCTGCTCTCCAGACACCCAAAGGGTCTTGGATGGCATTTCCTGGAGGGAGTAAAGTGTCTCAAGCTGTTTTTCAATAGGTTGTTTTTTGGTTTTGGTTTTGGTTTGTTGGGTTTCTTTTTTTTGGAACCTGAGAAGGAATTAATATTTCACAGAAGTGACTGGGTGGGTGGAGGAGGGAGCCTGAATAGAAAATCCACTTGTTGACTGGGATTCTGGGGTGGGAGTAAAGGAAGAAAGCATTGCAGGGAGTGTTTTCAAGCTCTTAAGAACATGTTTTTCCAAGTGCTGTTCTTAAGCATAAGACTTTTAATAATAAGAGCACAGTAGGGTAATATAAATTACACAAAAGGCACTCTCATTGCAAAGCTGAACAGTTTGTGGTTTAATAGATTTTTATGATAAAAGAGACAAAAGGAATGAAAGTTTTTCCCTTCTGAAAAGCTACCATGCCTAGTAACATCTTTTACTAATAAAAAGAATTCAGCCTCCCCCCGCTCCTGAGATATGTTCTCACCCAATTAAAGTCCTCCTGCAGATCTGTAGACCTACTGACAACTTGTTCCATGTCACTAAACTTGGTTTGCTGCCCTGTTACAGAAATTAGAGTGCAGTGCTCCTCCAATGGTCTTAGTGTTCATAAGTGGCAGAGGAGAGGGCGTTTTGCAGACTCTCAGCCTCCTACCTGGGTTCTTCATTCTATCTACCCTTCATCTTTCCCTTTGTTTTCCCTTCCATCTTGTTTGTCAGCAGCAGGGCTTAGCTACCAGCAGGAAGAGGTTCAGTTTTCTTTTGTATTGTCGCAGAACAACTGTTGCTGTTGTTCTTGTTTACCTTTTATTCTTGTTTGCCAATTTGCCCTAGGCAGGCTGGAGGTGAGGAGCTCTGAAGTGTGCAAATTTGCCACAAAGATAGACAGAGGCTGCTGTCTGTGAGCACATGGAAGGGGAATGAAACTGTGGGAAACAGTAACCAGCATCCCTCAACACGAAATCAGTCCGTGAAATCTTGATGGGAAGGAGGAAATCCTTTTCTGTGCAGAACACTAGGAGCCTGATTCTAGCTCAAATAATGAAATCCTCTCAGAGTAGACCTGCAGATAAGCTGTGCAAGCAGCGTTAATGCCAGCTATCATTTCAGCTGCAGCCCACCAGCTGGTGCAGGCTGTTTGCAAATCCGAGCGCGCCGCGGAAAGCGAGGCAGTGTCCCCCACTAGCAGTTCAGTCACCTTCTCACACAAGAGTATGGAATCCAGATTAAACTGGCTTCGTGCCTTTTTCGACAGAGACAGTAGGAGCAGAGGCTGTCACAAGATCAAAAAGTTGATTGGTTAATGTTGTGTCCTCCTCAAGCATTGCAAAATCTAAGGATGAAATCACATGGCCTTAAGGGTAATATATGATCTTAATCTCACTAGAGGGCTTTGTAGTCATTTCCCCTCTCTCACAAACCGTGGGAAAGGCTTGGGTGGGTATCTGGTACAGTTTCTGTGAGCCACTCAGGTATGGAACTCCCACTGAAATTAGGGGAGAGGCCTTAAATAGCCTTTTAGGAGCTCTGCCGTGATGTATTTTTGATACATAAAAGAGAAACGATAAAATGTCCAGGTTTTTTTCCCCTGTTTAGATCTATATGTTCCTAGCTGAATGAGCTTTTTCCAGCACAAGGAGATCCCATCTTTTGTCACCACAGCAGTTTTAGGCACAGCTCTGCTCTCTGGACAGAAAGGCCAAAGCAGTTTGCAGTCCTTGAGTCACCAGGATCTACCACAGCACTGGCAGCAGAACACTTTATCTGCCCAGCTGTTGAACCCATTCCTGACCACACATCTGGTACAATAACCCTGGGTGGATCCCCATGGTTCTGTACAAAGGCATGCACAAAGGGAGGAGCTGTACCTTGCTGTGTGGCTCCAGGCCAACCCACTCTGCAGCACGAGACAAAATTCCTAATACAGTATTACTTCAGTCTTTGTTTCATTTCTCTGATTAAAAGCAAACCTTTTTCTCTGCCGGATGCATTTGTTATTGCTAGTTCATTGGCTACTGCACATACGGATGGTTTTAGCCTCCATTTAAAATGCAGGGAGTTTAAGCATTACGTGTAGAATACAGCAGGATAAATAAAGACATACTTGAGCAAACATACATTTAGTAATTTATTTTTCTACTAGCGGTTTTAGAGAGCTGTGGGGTTTGTGATTTTTTTTTAAATTTTTTTTTTTTAAATCTAATCCATTCAGTCAGCGGTCTCAAGAGTAAGAGCTTCTGCCTCAGCTTGGGGTTGATGCTTGGTCGAGCCTTAAAGCTTCCTGGTTTTTTGACACTGCACTAAGTCTGAAGCTTTGATGTCTGAGGCTGCTGCCTGCACAGCGTAAATCATATTTTAAAGTTTGTTGGTATAAAGAGTCCCTTTCCTCAGACATACACGTGTGCATCCATACACAGCAGCTTTCCACTTTTTAAAAATACCTACAAGTTTCTGTAGGATTAGAGGATTCTTTCAGTTACTATTCCCACATGGATATTGCCATCTTTAATTGGAAGCTCGCAGTATTTGTGGGCTAAGGTAATATATACTTGTGCTTGGCAGCGCTGATTGAGGATCAAAAGAGAAATGAAAATGTTTTTCTCACTCCATTACTGTACATGCTGTTCCTGGTCCACTTTGGCTGTGTGTAAAAGCTGTTGCTGAAGCCAGTGGGACTGAAGTGAAGGCCAGACCTGATGCACAGAGACCAACAGTGACTTTTGGTGTGTGGATACACACAAGACCATCTTCCATGGGCCTCCAAGGAGCTTTTTTTATGGTTGGCACAACGGCTGTGCAGCTCCTTCGGCTGCAACGTTTGCTGCTCCCCTCCTGGCTGGGCCTGAGGAGATGTGTGAGCCACCTTTCTGAAGCATAGAGGGCCACTAGTGGGGAAGTTCAAGTCTGTGTTTCACAGGCTAATGGAGCACACCGGGGCATGGGATTAGCAGGATTAGCAGGATCAGTGTCTGAGTTGTAGCTGTTCAAAGTTTTCTCCAGCGTACAGATGACTGCTGGCAGGAAGGAGACGTGGCTCCCTATGGGAAGGGCAAGACACTGACTAAGCACTTGTTCTTCTGTTACAGTCATTCTCTGTTCCCAAATGTGCTTCACACGAGGAGCAGAGACTACAGTTTGCACGTGTGCCTTTGTGCCAGATGTAAACTTTCTAACAAGCTATTCAAGCCAGTGGCACTGGTGATTGCCTTTGTGTATCTCCTGGTTTCCATCCGCACAAGTGAGAGCACACAAAGAGATTGTGCAGGCTAAAACGCGTGCTGAATTTATTTACACAAAGTTGTAATTCCAAAAGCAGCACCCAACAAAATTCAGCACACCGAGTACTGAGGGAGAAATATGTTGTTATTCAGTTCAATGTCTTTGGAGGAGGCACTGGAAGGATGGTATCATCAGGGAGAGAAAATACAGAAGAAGGCTGGAAGTGTGAGTTTCCTGTGACAGAACAGTTCAAGTCACAGCAACTTTTTTCAGAGCCCAAGAGCCCTCAGAAACATGAGGCCAGGACTCTGAAGAGGTGACTGAGCAGAACTTCATTCCCAGCAGAGTCTTAGTGTAATAAAAAATTAAATCTAATCCAACATCACCTGCAGTTATGAAGGATAATGCAGAAAATCTGCTGTTCCAGGTGTTAATTGTGGTGTGGCATTTCAGGCAAAGCTAAGGAATGTAATACCTGTCAGTGGGACTTATGCTCTTAAATCCCATCAGTGCTTTAAAAAAAATCCTCACTGGCCCCCTCAATCATTCCAGTTACCACTGCCAGTGTCACCTGGAATCTTTTGCACCTACATGGAATGTCTGGAAGTTCTCAGGGCAAGAAATAAAGCAGAAGGTCTTTCTCCTCCTGTTATTTTTAATAAAACTCTTTATCAGTCATTCTTTAAAGAGCTGAGATGCTCTCTCACACCTACTGTCTGCAGCTGTCACCTAGAGTAAAAAGCCAGGTATTCAGGTTTTTTCTCTCTTTCTTCAGAGTAGCTGCAGAGAGCTCAGGGAGAGGTATATTGAAATACATTAGTAACACAAAAAACCTCCTCCACCTATTCTATCATCTAGGTATTTTTCCTCCAGCTTCTATTTATCATCTATGTATAGATTCCCTGAATGAACAAAATTCTTCAAGAATTCATGATTCAGGCTGTAGGGCCAGGAGGTAACTGGGGGGAAGGAAAGAAATAGCAGGTAAAACGTAATTAATTGTCCGTGCACTGCTTTCCCTCAGCCATCTATACAGCTACTTTCCTTTGGAAGTGGAAATGCCTTGGTATAAAGGTCAAGGTATTAGTGCAGTGGGCAGGATGCAGACAACCTTTTTTCAGTTTCTGCTATTGACTCCCTGTATGACCTGAGGTAGGTCCCTCATTTCTCTCTGTCTTCGATCTCTATCTGTGAAATAAGGGTAAGTGTATTTCTTTCCCTTTTTCTAGTCTGTTTGTCAGCTCTTTAAGCCTTGGCATTAGGTGTGGATGCAAACACACCCACACCTATGGCTCTCAGAGAAGAATGAGAGGAATGCAAATACGTAAGACTGTATCTGAGCTTCAAAATCAGCACAGTTTATCTGCTCTCTATTACTGATTGTTTTTCTTATTTGTATCCTTCTTTATCCATTAAAAACTGTGATTTTCAAAACAGCAAACTGGCTGTGAGCCTGTTAGTCTAGAAAAGGTATTTGTGATAATCTTAAGCCACTTTCAGACCACTGAAGATGGGGAGAAACTTCCCAGCAGCAGGTTCACTTGCAACTGCAGCTTTGGGTAAGGACTTTCTTTAGGAAAGTCTTGCTGGCCAGTGTTTACAACAAGGCACTGGACTACAGGGATCACAGGCTGATCTGGCTCTGTGCTCCCTGTCATCCTCAAAGGTACTGTAAGAAAATGTAGCAGGAAAGGGTATGCTATTTAAATTCACAGCAGTCACAGCAGAAAAAGGTTTAAATGTCCCCACGAACCAGCTTCCTAATATCCTGTCAATGCTACTTCTCTCACACCCCTGCTGTATCCGAGAGGAGCAATCAGAGGGGCGCGGATTTCCACAGCAAAGCTGGCCAAAGACGTGTTTTCCCCCAGCCAAATCCCACCTCTTTCTTGCAGTTTCTCACCCCTCAGCTGTGTTGATACAACAGTTTATTATTAACATTATTTTCAGACGGTTCACTTCAGGAATCCAGGCTCAGCCCCACAGTCCTGGTGGCACAAGTGAGGCGTGTCGGCCGCGGGGTCGGGAGGGGATGTGCAGCAGGGGAGCAGGGGCTGGTGAGGCTGGGCTTGCTGCTTGCCAGGGCGCAGTGCAGTGACCCAGGTCTCGCTGCGTGCAGCCTGGTGTCCTGTTTGCTGCATGGGAATGAGCGTGTGTGCTTTCCTGAGACGCTGGGCACGTAGGGAGCTCCTGAGGTTTTCGTGGCACAGCATTCCTTGGGAGAACGTGCTAATTCAAATGTTAGTCTCACAGCATGTAGGAGTTGGAGTCGCTGCTGGGAAATACAAAACTTGTGACACACTGTGATAATGGGGGCATTTAACACAGACCATTGAGAAATCATAATCAGGGGAATCAAACAAGAAAAACTAGATGAGATGACTTCTCATGAGTTTTTATTTTCCTTTTGTTCTTCTTTAGCGAGTGAATGAATGGGGATGGTGGTTCAGTTTCTGGTTTGTAAGGTATAATTTTAGCAGTGATCTTACTAAAACATTGTTGAACCTCATTACGCCCGAGTTACCAAAATTGACTCCAATTTGCATGCTTGTGCAGCAGCTTATGCTAGGTAGGAGCAGAGCATTTATGTCTCCAGATGGCAGCTGTTTTGATAGATGAAGGTCACCTCTTTTTAGATCCATTTGTTTTGTATCCATAGACAAACTGGTTGAGACCTTGGGCTTCTTGGAATCAGAGTGAATGGATAATGAGCAATGGAACCTCCGTTTCCATGCAGGAAAAGTGGTCTGTGAGCTGCTAAGGATACACCTATTGATCAACAGATTGGCTAGTGCCAGCAAGCACTTTTTTAATCAGGAAAAGAAATCCATACCTAGGGATACATGCTATGAAAATTACCATTAGAGGGAGGAAGGAATTAACTTCACAAGGAGAATACTGATAAATGTATTCTTCCCAACAAAAAATTGTAGAGATAATCCCATTAACAACCTTCTGTTTCTGCTCCTCTTAGTATTAATTTTCTCTTTCTTTGTTGAAAATTTAGGAGAGCATTTAATCTCTTACAAATTATATAGGATTTTATGCCTATTTGTCTACTTACTTCCATTAGCAAGGTTAGAAAGAACTTTTTGTCAGTTATGTCATTAATCCCAGGCTTCTAGGCTTGATTTGACTATTGTGAACGAAGTTCCAGAATCTATTTGAAAATGTACATATCCTTGCTTTTTTTGAACAGGAAAATTGCTCAGCTTTCTGAAAATGGTGTGCATAACATCCAGCTTCAATCTCACAGGTGGAACATGGGGACTTAAAGTGACAGAATCAAAGCCCAGGAGAAAAGAGTAGAACAAGTAGAACAAAGCTGGATTCTGAGAACTGACTGATGATAAGAGGGGCCTAGGAGATCTGGCTTTCAGCTAGCTTTGACAGTCTAACCTCTGAAGATTTAGAAGCATTTAAGATGTCTCAAACCTGAGCCAAAATTATCTTCAGTCTGAAGTTTGCTCATTGACTGCTCTCCTCTCTTTGGGCTGATGACTTCATTTGTCCCACAGGTCCTTTAACAATGCATTTCCATATCGTGCCTGCGGTCCTTTCATCTCGCCTCATTTCCTGAGAGTGCTAAACTACTTGGAATTCCTTTCTTTTTCCAGTTTGAGAGTTCAAAGTATGGATTTGTAGCAAATTATTCCTGATGAGTGGTTTCATTAAAAGAACAGAAGGGAAATTGTTCTAAAAACCTTCTGTGTTGAAGAGAAGAGGGACAGTGAAATAAAGTACAGCCTCACACAACACTGAGAACTTCCCAGAACTGTAATGCCATGTTTTCTGTAGAATTAAGTGGATGGTTTGGACATGCTGCTACACGTCTTTGTTGCTGAAATTAAGATGAGCTCCATTACTAAACACAGTGCCCTTCCCTGTTTACAGAGGGGATTATTTGTACAAGAAAATGCAATATTTTCATGCATTTTAGTTGTTGAGCATCCAGCACAGTTTCTTCCAAGATCCCTGGGGAATTGTAGCTGTACACCAATCAAAAAACACGGTGGACTTCCCAAGCCTGTGATGCCATCAGCCATTGTCTTGATGAAAGACATGTAGTCTTGTGAAGATTTTCAAATTATTATTTAGATAAGGTCAGATTAATTCTACTGTGTCTAGAAGGTAAGACTGAACTGGGAGAGTCTGGGGTATATAAAGCTTAGAAGAAAGGAGAGAACCTATCTGTCAATGGGTCAGACCCTCAGAGAAGTCAAAAAAAGGGCTGTTAATAATGGATTTTCATGAGTTAACCTTTTATCTTGTCCTTTTCAAAATGCTGTCATGTAACATGAGTTATGTGCTACGAGATAATTTTCCTAAAGTGGTCATAGTACACACCAAAGATAGCTGTGCTCTTTGGACTATCATTTTAGAATACACTTTAACTACATCTTCTGTAGGATATGGCCACTCTGGGAATCTTTTAGAGACACAATTCACGGCAGACAAACCATCTATTATGTGTAGTCATGCAAAATGCAATAAAACAAGGTAAGAAGGAAGGCGTCAGCCGACTTTAAATGTATCCGAATTTTTTCTCCCAGGAGAAGGCAAAAAGGCAGTGGTTCTAACATTGCTGTAGCTTGTTCAACACTTACAGCACCGACTAACACTTGTTCACGTTCTGCCTGATTTCTTTGGAAACTCCATGGGGCTTCTGGGAATTCTGAAGCCCTCAGATGAGGAATTCATGGAGGGTTACCAGCTACAAGGAAAAGACAACTAGCTCAGGCAGCATTGCTTCAACACAGAAACACAACATGACCCAGCCTGGCTTTGGCTATAGCCCTGTGGTTTGTACTCCTCTGAAGGGCACAAGTATGAATTTGAACCTTTTTGGGCCAAGCAGGGCCTGGCCTCTGGGTTTCCCACATTTTGCAGATGTCTTCAAGAAATGGAAGTTAGTCAATGGAGGCAGCATGAGCTCAGCATCCCAGGCCAGCACTGTTTTCCACCAAGAACCTGGGCAGAGCTGAGGTGTTTTCCCATCTAACCCTGAAGTGTGAAACACTTTAGGTTGGAGACAGGCGCCTTTCTACTCCACCCAGGGAGATTTCCAGCACGCAAAAGTGCTTAATGAGCTCCAGAGCCCAGGATGAAGGTGCTCACTGAGTTAAATCATCTTTGGGACTACGCAGTGTAGAGAGTAAATACTGTACATCATCATCTGAGAGGCTGGCTCCTAACTTCAATTTAATCCCTATTTAGACTGCTTGAATCTTTATGTTCTCATCCATAAAATGGATTTAACAGCATTTTCCTGGCTTTCAAGGCAGCTGGGTAAGCACACAGAGATATGTGCCTTAGCACTAATGAGCTCTTATGAGTACTGTAAATGAGAATCATCTAGATTAAAATGATACTGGGGTTTTTCTTTATTTTGCTGAAAATAACTGAATCTCTAAGGTCACTTATGAAGGGTTTTTTCAGTGGAAACCTTTATATTTTGTGTAGGAAAGAGTGGGGCCAGAATCCATCAAATATAAAGGTGCATGTATAAATATGCATAGAGCAGTCCAACATTTTCACCCTGAGCTACTACTGTATAAAATATTTTATTATATCTTATTTTGGTTTATTTCATATTTCATTTTTTTCACAGCAAGACATGTCTAGTAGAGTCAGCTGCACTAGGGAGAGACCTGATACCTCAGACTGCTGCCTTTGGGCTTTGGATCCCAAAAATGATGGAATAATTCCACAGAAAGAGAAGGCTGAATGAGAGAAAAAAAAAAACTCTATGTTCTGTACACAAATTATTTAATCCAAACCCACCAATTATTACACTATCATAGCTGCTGGTAGACTTTGACTAGTGTGAAACACGGCCACATTTACTTTTTGGACAGAATATGTTTGTTGTACAGAAGAAGGGGCAAGCATGAGTTTGAACAGCATATATAAGAGCAGAGGTACAGAGAAGCCATTCCTCTCACTCTTGCTTTGTCTTTTGCTCTTTACTCATTTGTGTATCCCTCCCTTGCTATGCTTGTGCCTGGTACTTGTGCCCAGTTAAAGGAATAAATTCATTTGTGGCAGGATCAGAAAGCCCTAACTCCAGTAAAGAGAGTAATATCATGGAGTAAAATGACTTGAGCTTTAAATTGTTACTTAGGCTTGAATCCAATGGACTTTATTGCTTGAAATTAGAAATTGAACATAGTACTCTCTTCTTGGGTTGGTTTTTTTTTTGTTTGTTTGTTTGTTGTTGTTTTTTTTTTGTTTGTTTGGTTGGATTTGGGGTTTTTGTTTGTTTTTTGTTGGTTGGTTTGTTTTGTTTGGTGTTTTGGTGGTTTTGTTGTCATTGTTTTGCTTTGGAGTTTGTTGTTGTTGTTTTGGGTTTTGTTTGCTTTTTCGTCAGGTGTTTGAAATATGATCTTTTGGAGCATCCTCTGCTGTTTAGCACAAAACCAGCTGCAGAGCTGAAACATGTGAGAGGTACAAGGCAAAATGAACAGATTGTCATCATTTCTGGTTTGTCTCTTGCTGTAGGATTTCTGAGGTTCCCTTGCAGTGACACCTACCGTGTGTGATTACAGTGACTATGATTATGTCTGGATGCTTAGTACCAGTTTCCAAGCTGAAGACTATGATTTTATTGTGTATTAGTTATAAAGTTCCTGCTAGGCCTAATGCTCACTTCTTGAGAGATCACTGTTGAGTATTTGAGGTGAACCTGTCTCATTCCACTTAACAACCCACTTTATCAGCACACTGTCCACAGTAACGCTGAACACACTTCCCAACGGGGTATATTTTAACTGTTTCATTACTTTATCAGAAGACTGGCCCTCCTTGTTGGTAAATACCTTCTTATACCTTGTCCTGAGTGCACCACCTGACAAGAGGGTCAGGGTTTCCTGCATACAGTTAAATGTTATTTCACCACCAGCATTTCACTCTGGAAACTCTGGACTGTTCTCAGTTTTCCAAGTCAGCAATTGGATCATATTTATTTAGAGCTGGCTGTGCAAATGTATTGATTTGTAGCCTGTTATTGTTTTGTGCCTTGTATTTATGTGGCTCTAATGGACTGAAAGTGTTTCAAAACTGAAGGGGATTAAAATATAGAGCTTTTTCTCTGAGCAAGTGTAGGGAATATTATAAATTGAAATCTGTTCTAAAATATGTATTTACAGCATTTATATACTGTTATTTTAAAGCTAGAGGTACTGTGCCATCCCATAATTGAGTACAAAGCCATGAAATAGTAGAAAGAAATGAAGGTAAGGAGAGGAAACAATGAAGCTGGCAACACAAACCCTTGTCAAATGTGAGGAATGAGCTTTGAAACAAGCTCTGACTTTGCCTCAGCACCACTTGCTTGGTCGAATAATCTCACCCTCCAGCCAGATGTCACCATATGGCCGGTGACAACTTTCAATTAAAGGCCTATGGTGTTTATCATCTCCTTTTACATATGGATAGAAAGCAGTCCTGTGACCTGCCCATCGCACCCAAGAGGTTTGTGCTCCTTCTTTAAAAGATGTGGGTGCCAAGACTCACCCCCATCCTTGGTGCTCTCAGTTTCCAAGCCCAGTTTTAGTGTTTTGAACCTTTGATCATCCACAGCCAGCTCTGAAAACTGGATCAAGCCTGCATCTCCAGCAGTCTCTAGATGCTGAGGGTGGGTTTTGGAGAAGCTTAGGGCTCAACCCTTGACAGTGCTGAAAATGTCACTGTGCAGTGGATTCAAGCCTCACAGCTGCTTTGGCTGCCCACTTCTGCAGAGCATGCTACACAAACGTGAATGCTGTGTCACACATCTCAGCCATGGAGCAAGGAACCCACTGTGTTGTGACAGCACCACTCACACCAAGGAGTCCTGGCACCCTTACGGAATGAGGGACAGATGCTAATGATCCAATCAGCTGCTCATCATTGAGATTGCGTAATGATTATACAACAAATTTGATTATAGGAGTTACTATGTGTTTTAAGTTAACTTTTCTGCATGGCTGGGCTTTCCCAGTAATCCTATACAGTGCCTATATCCAAGGCACCATTCAGTGGCTTCTTGCAAATCCCTGCAAAGCAATTACTGTCCTTTCTACATATTCAGGAATTGTCATTTTCAGGTGCAATTAAAGTTAAATTGCTTTCAGTAGGTACTTGGCTATGATGACTTTTGCTGGTCATAATTCTCTCTACACTATGTTGTTTCTTCAGATAAAAATTATATTTCTCTTGTGCCCTGGAATCTCAAGCTAATTTTTGACCCAAAGTATCCTCAGAGAGTTGTAAAACTAAGATGTTATAACTGCACATTACCTAGTAATGAACATTGTGAGAGTCAGGCCAGGAAGATGAAGACAAGAGGTATGAATTAATGTTTTAATAATCTTCCTCAGATCAGTACAAGTCATACAGGCAAGGATCCCAGTCACTGCTGGTGAGCAATGCAGCTCCTCCAGTACGGTCTGATATTGCTGTATGACTCTCCAAGGAGATGGTGCTCAGTGTCTGCAGAGACAGATGGTCACTCAGCTACCAATGAAGTTTTGACCTTGTCCCAGCACGATGGTGCAACTGTGTACTTTGAACAGAACTGCTGTTTACAGTGCCACAGCCTTTGCTGAGGGTGTCGGAAGCTCAGTAGTTTATTTTTACTTCTATTCAGTCCTAGGCTGTGCAAGACATTGTTTTGTACTGATCCACGGCGTTCCCCACTTTAATAATGGCAAGCAAAGACCTGTTCCATTTCAGACTAAGATTTGAACTGAAACACTGCTGTGAATCGTGCCACTTGGTTCTACAGGGCCAGGACAGGAAACTTGTGGAAGCAGCATCTCTGAGTGCACCGTGCTGCTGTTGTCCTTTTCCAGCACAGGAGCCAACCAATATGAGACATTTTGCAGACCTGCACAATGCCAGTCTTCCCACACATCCACGTGTGCTGCCAGTCAAAATCTGCTGGGATCCTTCCATGGCTGAAATAACCAGAACAGTGTCTTGTTCTTGCATTTTAGAATACAAAGGGTCTCCAACGACAGCGCAAAGGCTCTATTTTAACATCTCAAAGCAGAAACCCCAAACAGTACAGAACTATATCCTAGAGAAATAGGTTTAATAGATTAAGAGGCTGTCTTCTGGCACTGTGCAAGGTGTTGGACTTGCCTGAATCATTTCTTGAACACAGCTTTTCTCTGGGAAAAACACCTTGTCTGGTTTTAAAGATTTTGTTCAATGGTGGAGAACACAGTACAAATCTTGTTTACTTGTTCCTATATTTACTTACATTCTCTGTTAAAAATACGACACTTTTCTATGCTGAACTGGTCTAGATTTAACAGCCAGCCAGCCTTGTTAAAGCTTTGTCTATGGATGGAAAACTTTCTATTTATTTTCTAATTTCTGTTCCTTGTTAGGTTCCCAAAGTCAGTGTTCATGACAATACACAGTGGGTTTGTGATGAGATTGCACTGTTAGGGATGTACTATTAGCCATGCTTTTCACAGACACTCAGCATCACCCTTTTGGCTCTTCTTGGAACTGTATCAAATTTTTCAGCACCGGTTTGATAAGATTTACTGAAAAAGGACAGTACAGCCCCAGATGGCTTCCCACCCAGTGCATTCAAAAGTGGCAACAGCTTCCATGTGTGTTACTATAAATACAGCAACAAACACTTAAAATGATTTAATCTTATATTTTTAAGTACCTGACTGCTGTGAGATGGGTGCAGTGCCACAGAAGTTGTGCTCAGAAATGCCAGTGTGCCTGAGTTGACCCTGTTCCTCCATTTGGTTGGCCCAGAAAATAGGGTTCAGTACAAAAGGGAGTACATTTTCAGTGACTTTACCAGATACAGCTTTCTCAGATGTCAGTAAACCCGAAAATTGGGAACAGGGGGAAGTTAGTAGAGAAACTGTTATCACTGCAGCCTCCTTTGTTTTATCTAATACACCCTTGTGATATGTTCTGTGTTCAGAGCTACCTTCCAGTTCGTCAGTCACCATTAGTCCAGCTCCTGGGTGTTGGGTGTTTAAAAAAGTCAGTTAACCGATAAAAACCTGAGCCAAGCTCCAAACGAGCATCTGGCTGTGGTTGTTTGGATGTGTCTGTGAGTAATGCCAAGCTAAAGGAAAGCCAAGCCAGTATTCAGACATCAGTTTTTGGAAATGGGATTTGTTGTGTTATTTATCTTCTGTATTAACAGAGAGGGCCCGGCTTTTGTTTTTTAACCTTGTTGTTTCAATGCCAGAACAGTAGAAATATAACCCAAGTTAAAACAATAGCTCCTAAAAGATGTGATATTTTTTTTCATCCCCTGTTTAGTAAGCAGCCTTGGTAGTGTCATTTCATATAAAGAACTGCAAAGTCACAAGGTCCAGAAATACAGTAATTCCAGGAATGACAAAAAAAATGACCTGCTTTGTCTTTTTATTGACTATAACTGTGGTGGAAAAGGCCATTCTGCATCCTCAGCCATAACTAGTTAATTACTTTCTGTTGTTTTTTGTAGATGTTTCTAACCAACATTAAGTAAAATGTACATTGTGGAACAAACCATCCATACAGTATATGCCATAATTACTGTTTAGCAATTTCACACTAGCAAAAATTTATTAAAACTTCACGACTCATTAATAGTAAGTGATCATAATCGCTTAATAGAAAAGGAAACTGAGCTAATGATAGAAGTGCTGATTAATGTTTTTGACCTTAAGACAGGGAGTCAAGTGAAATTAATGTCATTGGGCGTTGAAAGTTAAGTTATTGTCAAGTGTAGGTAGCCTGTAATCAAGAGAAACCCCACAACTACAAAAATTTTGTATTCTTCATGAGAAAACTATTGCTTTTCTATACTCCAGGGCATTTTTAAAAACCTCACTGCCACATTTCAAGTAACAAGATTGACCCATTTATTACAAAAGCCAGTTAAAAAAAGGAAGTTACATAGATGATAGATACACTCACTTCAGGAGGAGGTATCACAGAAATACTTAGTATGCTGGCAACCAAGCAGCATTATATGTAGCTATTTATCTCTCTTTTTCTGGTAAAGAGCATTCCTTTTATGAGCTCAGGTTAAATATTTTTCAAGAGAATAAGTCCAGCTGACCAGCCAGTCCCCTCATCACACATCAGATGCTTGGGCACCACTGGAGCTGACAGGACGACTGTCTTTGCAGCCAGCTGTGTGCCTGGAAAGCACCAGCCTCAGCTCTGCATCTGGCTGCTTCTGATGCCCACTGGGGCTGTCACAAGTGGTGGCATTTGAGGTGCAGCAGGCACTGGACTGCACCAGGAGGTCTTGTGGCCAAGCTCAGGCCAGATGAATGTGGCAGTGTAACATCTGTGCAAGGGTCCCAATCCCTGAGGTAACTCAGGTACTGGGTTGTAAATGGAAATGACTCCTACTTCAGCTGTAAATGTTTTTTATGTGTGCTCTTTTTTCATTCTTTTGAAATGAGACATTACTTGGAAGCAGGATCACCAGTACATACTTGTTCTTAATTCTGCCACAGCCCTGCGTGTAATGTTTCAAGATGAAGGGTATGGAGCCTCTCACTTATTGGCCTAATCCTGCCCCAGTAAAAAGGCTGAATGGAGATGCCTCAGCCTTTCACCCAAGAAGGCAAACTTCTTTCTAGACACTAACTCAGGCTGTGAGCACTCTAAAACTCAGTTTGAATAACGTTCCCTAGATTATTCATCAACTCCCACGATGGGCAGAGAGGGAGGGACAGTTTCTTCCAAGTATGAGCAGAAACCTGGCTACATGTTAGTGAGCTTTATGTTCATTTGACATCAGTCAAAGTCACAGAGGGAAGGACAATCCCTTTCTAATAATGTCACTCAATATTTAGCCTACCTACATTGGTATTAATAATAAAGCCCTCAGGCAGTGAGTTATGTGCAGCCATTGATCTGCTGAAAACAGCACTGAAGTATTGACAAATACTGTTTTGGAGACAAATAAAAGTTAAACTGTATTTATATCCACCAGATTCTGACGTCTGACAAACAAGCAAATGTGACTTCACAGCCAGGTTAATGCTACCTTTGAGCCTCTCCAAACCAGAATGAAGCCAGCAGTGGATTAGTGAATGCAGATTTATACTTAGATTTTTTTTTTTGTTATACTTTTATATCTGTGTGTGTACTTTGTGGGAGACTTTCCAACTACTTCTCTTGAAGATTTTTGTGTTAACATCTCTTCTGAAAGCAAGAGGGATGTGGCACACTTGCAAACCTAGAGATAAATACCATCTGTTTAGTTAACCTCAGTGAGAATATTGGTGGAATGTTGTTCTTTTTTAAAAAGATATTATATACAAGAGCAGTTCAGAGACTTGAACTGCAGATTCTTCCAAAGCAATTGACTACGAGACTTTATTTTATAATGCTACGAAGCATAAATGCATTTTTTATTAAAGACTCTGTGAACTAGGCTTTCTGCCTCAGAGCAAAAGATTTTCTAGCATCCTCTTTGGAGGAAAAACAACCCAACAACAACCAACCCAAAAAACCTTCTGCACAATTACTATGGAGCAACACTTCCCAGTCCCTATTTTGGCTTTTTCCTCGCCGTTGCTCTGCAGTTTTCAGTAATTAATGCAGATAAAAAATTTTGGCAATGCAGAATTAGGGGGTGTAATTTATATTCAGAGCCAAAAAAGGCACGCATCTCACCAAAACAATTGAGTTTATTGTTACCAAAAAATTGTTTCAGGAAATCATACTTCTGTCTCTGAACGCAGACCAGAACTCAGCATGAAGCAGACAATAACAGAGACAGGGTTTTCTGCCAACAGACAGGAGCAGTGCAAGTGTCGGGGCAGGCTGATTGCTTGGGCAGTGTTTTGGAGAGCTCTAGGAGCATGCTTGGAAAATGGTTAGGATCACCTTTCAAAATCCCTTTCCTGTGCAGCTTAGAACTCTGCTGATTTAATGGCACACTGGAAATGCATCTCCAAGAAAACTCCAAGTGTGAAGGTGTCAAATTTGCCCCCTCTATCCTGTCCACCTTTGTCCACACCTTTGTCCACCATCCACACCAAACTTTTCATCTGCTTACCAGAGTGTCATTTAAAATGTCTCTGCACAACTCTACCCATTTAACTGAGATTATTCCATAAATGCCATTTAAAGTAGACAACCCCACTTCTCTGGGCATCACTAGACCTTACCAACACTCCTCAAGGAAGTCAGGCAGACTGCCCAGTGTGATGAGCAGTGCTCAACACATGGCAGCCAGGACAGTGGAGAGAGAGCTCAGTTTCTTCATGAGGACACTGGTGCCCTCTGTCATGAGAAGAGATGGATGCTATGAGGCATCGTTCTTTATTAACAGCATAACCTATACATGTGGGAGAAAGGCAGTGTGATACAATGGCTCATGTTTGTGCACCTTCTAGGCAGTCCCTTGGTACCAACTCACCCAGCCTCTGTCCAAGAAAAGCAGCCCTCCTGCCGTGATCTCTCAGCCCAGAGGGAAACTGCCAAAGGCAGCCTATGTGTGAACAGCAACAATTAAAAGCAAGAGCCCGCCAACCCTAAATCAACAAAGCCAAACCTAAAACTGAAGCCCACAGATGAGGCACACTGAAGAATCTATCTGGTCACACATAGCTGGCTGCTTAGGGGTGTCAAACACAGCTTGGTTTCATCTGTCGTGGGAGAGGCTGCTCAGCCAGTCTGTCATGGAGCTGTACCTCCTGAGTGGAGGCTTCACTGCTGCTCCTGCATCCCCATCCTCCTCTTTCACAGCGCTGGAGCTGTGGCAGCACAGAGAATGAGGGAAAGGTAGAAGGAAAAGTCCAATGCTAACTCATACTGGCAAACATTCTGATTGCTTTCGTGCACCACATTCTCCAAACACGTCTTTGAAATGGTTAAAGGTTTGGAAGATGGCACTGCAGGAGCTGAAGGACCTGCAGCACTTTATGCACAGGACTTAATAGCAGCAGAATGACTCCTAAATCCAAGCAACCTCAATAGCTGGCCCAGGAATCCAAGCTGAGCTGTTGGATGCTGCCAAACAGAATGTGCTGCCTTCCCTCCCCTCCCACCTTCTGAAACACAGATCATCTGGGTAGCAAAAGATGCCAGGACAGCCAAACATCTCCTACTTGCATCACCCCTGCAACTCTAGATCCTCCTGGAGCTGCCAAAGCACGATGATGATTTAGCTGGAAAAGTGTTTTCAGCCCTAATTGAGCAGACCTTTCACCTTGGATTTTGTGCATCTCTACCACTCCCATCTCTCCTTCTTGCACCCCCAACCTTGCTTCTCTCTCTGAGCAACAGCAATTGAAACTGTCTGGCCTTCAAATGGTGGGAGGCTCTGGCCCTTGGCTGAGCAGCAGCTTTTTCACGGGTGAGTGTGATTGCTCTTTGCTCATGATATATTCATTTGTTACATCTCAGTTTGAACATGAGTAAATGCTGAAATCATTTTCCTGGTTTTCAGTCACCAACGTGAGGAAAGGCATCCTGAAAGCTTGTTTATCCACCTTCCCTTTCCTCTCCCAGCACACTCTGCACTCCCTAAAATACCCTCCTGCGAACGCTTTTGTCTTCAAAGCCTTTGCAGCTCTTCTGCTGCCATTGTGTGAAAATAGGAGTGAGCCCTTTCTTTCTGGCCTGGCAGGCTGAAGGGGTGGGATGGGTGTGGAGGCGTCTGTTCGTGCCAGGGAGTGAACAAGCATGAATAGGGCCAGCTGGCCACCCTCGTGCCTGTCCTTCCACCATTTCCATCTGATCCTGCCTGCTCATTGTAATTTTGCAGGCCACATTCGCTAACACAAAAAGACTAGGGAGCGAGCAAATGAACAGATATTTAAAGGGAAAAGCTTTATTTCTTATTTTCTTAGATCATGGCAGACTGCAAAACAACAGGGGAAAATGAGATCAACATTGTTTTCCTTTTTAAATTTTTTTTTCCTTTTTGCCAGTCAAGGCTCTTTTTTTTTTTTTTTTTTTTTTTTTTTAATTAATCAAAACAGAAGAAAAACAACCAGGAAATTGTTCTCACAAAAACATGCTTTTAATAAAAAAAGAGAATAATGTTTATTGAGAGGGATTGTTTTCTGGATATGTACAATACTAACGCAGGAGGATTATGCCAACAGAAAACGCCAAACATTATGGATTGAATTCCAAAGTGTGGACAGTCCAAAGAACAACGTCCTCAGAGCAATGTCTAAGTAAGTCAACAGGAACAAGTGAACAGTGGTTTTGGGTTTTTTTACAACAAATTGCCAGCCATTATGACTGAAGACCCGACACGTAATAACCTGCAGTGAGATGTACAGAGATCGGTAAGACAACATAGAATTTACACAAAAGGTAACTGTTTGTGTAAGAATTTCCTCCGGAAAATGGAAGCATGTTCTAGACAGTTTTGGAAAAAAACGAAGAGAAAAAAAAAAGGTGAAAAGAAGTGCAGGAAAATACTAACACTGGGTATCCTCAGATCACAGTGAATGCCAGTCTTCCTGGGTCCGAATGCTGTTACCTTTATCTTCACCATTCTTGCTTACCCTCAATTAGTCCCTTTATGATCATGATGCAAGAAAAATTACTTTTATGTGAGCCTTCTCCTGCTATTTTCTTTTTGCTGCAGCTCTTGTCAACTTGTACTTTACACAAAGAGTGCAAAATTCAACATACCC
This sequence comes from Machaerirhynchus nigripectus, assembly GCA_013397975.1. Taxonomy (NCBI): domain Eukaryota; kingdom Metazoa; phylum Chordata; class Aves; order Passeriformes; family Dicruridae; genus Machaerirhynchus; species Machaerirhynchus nigripectus. The sequence continues at coordinate 349,292 of VZRQ01011196.1, read as the reverse complement.
TCAGGTGAAAGACACATACACCTTCCCAGCCTGAGCAGTACTAATCACAGCTAATCATTTCAGTACTAGGTAATGCTACACAAAACATCACACAAACCCTGCCAGAGCAAACTCAGTAGCAATAATTTGGGGGCAGGGGAGAACACGGAGATTAGTAACTGCCACCAGTTAAATTTCCCACATGTTGGAATGCTTTGAAGCAATTTCTCCCACTGCCTGCATTCTGGATTTATTTTTTGTTCTTACCCAAAAACAATGTAGGGTACTGGGAAGAGGTAAGAGGTGGATTTTATGCATCACTTCCCAGAGAAAGAGCAATATAAAAATCAAGACCATATTTTTCTTTCAATTTTTACCTCAATTTTAGCAATGTGTGACTCGGCTCAGTCCGGGTTGTGCACTCCTGAATTCCCTGTGAGGCTTTGTTCCACCTCTAATAACCCTTGCAGACATTCCTTCTGTCTTAACTTTCAGGTAATGGTTAAAGCCTTTGTCTCACCCCAAAGCATCCAGAGGACGTCACTGCTGATAACCAGGTCTGGGGATGCCAGAGGGAGACCCTGTGCTCCCAGCATTTAGGTCAGCATGCTCCCAAAAGAACTGCTTCACTTCTCAAAAGGGGAAGTACTTTCCATGGGCTAATCTACAAAGTCGTAGAAAAAACCCATTTCTCTGCTTTATCCTCAGTGGGACACACATTTCTCTCTTCTCAGCAGTGTGCTTTTTGCAGTATCTCCTGCTAAAATAAATGGTGGTTCCCTAAACAGTAATTTTTACATCTTCAGGCTTTCTCCTGTTTCTCCAGCTTCCTTCTGTCATATATATCCTATTCCATAAACATTACCATGAGAGGACCATGATGTTTTAATCTTATTTTGAAAATTACTCCAGAGTTTCAGTGGATTTGCTGGCTTCTGTGCTTGAAGGAGTTTACACCTCCCTGTGGTTCAATACATCTGTGGGGTTTAGCTTCTGTAGCATTTAAGCTTTGACCTAAGGACAAGTGCAGTGGCCAAAATCAACTCCTTACGCAGCTGAGGAGCTGCAGCTAGCAAGCCTGGCATGACTTATTTGCCAGCATGTAGCTCTGGCAGGTTTGTTAGTGTGGGATGAACTTCACCCCAGCTGGACAGGCCTGAGGGATGGAGCAGACACAGAGGCTTTGGAGGACAGAAGCTCGTAAGTCAAATATTTTGGTATTTTGGAAGGAGAAATTTAAAGAAAATTTGCCTTAAATCTATGACTCATTTTCTCCTGGATTCTAGGAAATTCTCCCTCTGACAGATTAAAAAGCAGTGCAAAGGAATTACAAGGCTGGAATCACTACAAGCAGGTGAAAGGGGCTAAGGTTTGGGTGTTTTAATCTCTGCAACAATTAGCTCTAATTCTATGCATGGAAATAGCTATTGGCATCTGAATAAGACAAAACAGCAGAAACTGCTTTAATTCTGGTTAAATGTGCTCAGAGGACTCTTGTGATAGTCTAGACAGTACCAATTTAGAATATCACAGTCTAATATTGGTAAGAAATGTTACTGAGAAATTTGTTGACTCTGTGCTCCTTTAAAATTCAGGTAATTTTTAGGCCACATCTTGAATTCGTTGCTCACACTTTTATGAATGATAAAAAGAGATGGAATATCTTGTAGGAGTTGGAGGACTTGGCTTCTGACTATTGAGATGTCCACGTCTAATCTGCATCTGTTAAGTATAAACATTGCCTGGAGGCAAACTAAGAGGAGAGCATGAAGCAAGGGTGTATAAAAGTCAAGATAATACCGAGTTAAAAATGGGAATTCATCATCCTCCCTGATTTTACCTTAGGAACAGAGCCATCAAAATTTCCCAAGGAGAATTCTTACTCTTTTAAGAATTTACTACCTAGTGAGACTTTATCTATTTGACTGAAATTCCAAGTGGAAAATACATCAGAAGTATTTAAATATTTCTAATAGCTTGTAAAGAGTTTGAAAGTTTTCAACCCTATTCAGTACCCAACTAGATTTCAAATTCCATCTGGGGAGTAACAACATAATGTTTTAGCTTATTCAAGTCAAACCAGTGCTAAAGAGATAAAATGGGAACTTTCAATTTCCTCCCCGTTAAAGGTGTCCTTAGTTCAGTGGAGACATATTCCTGATCACATCTTTTTTTCCTCAAAAGTGAATGCTATAATTAAAAAAGAAAACCAGCAAACCAGCACTGAGGCAAATCTATAAAGTTAAATACTGTGGAGTTGGACAAAATGACCTTCCAAAGTTAAAGAGAAGCTGAAATAGCCAATAATTGAAATGTCACAGGAAGAACTGGCTGCTAAGAAAAAGCAAATATTTAAAGATGAGAAATATTTAACAAGCCACTGGATTAATTTCTCTGCCAAGTTCATCAGAACCAAATATATCTCTATTTGATGTCAGGGACATCAGGTACAATCTGACTAACCTTACAGGCATAAAACAACCCCGGAGGCCTCTTTAGTCCAGAAGAGTTTTAATGCAGAACATGCAGAATGCAGGACAGTTTAATGCAGAAAGAAAGAATGTCAGTGAACATATATTTTTCAGTGAGGTAGATCCACCTTGGTATTGAAGACAAAGCATTGCATTTTATGAAAGGAAGTTATAATAGTTGTATGAATAACTGCTTGTGCTTCCGCCTTTTACTGCTTGCTCTGAAGGAGCTGCTGTTGCAGCAGAATCCAGCTCTTTTATTAGAAGCTAAGTATGAGATACTCCTGTCATGTGACACACATAAGATTTATGTCCCTTCAGGGAGCTGTTCTGAGTTTTGCTCTTCTCCTTCACTGGTTTCTCACCATCTTTACTCCATGGAAATATCATAGTGATTAGCCAACAATCGCAAATTTTAATTAAACTGAGATTTCAAGGTGATTCCTGCTCTGTTTTCTTCATCTCCAGCCTAACTGCACAGGCTTAGCAAAAGTACATACTTTCATGTTTTCAGTCTACTGATTCGAACTGCAAGAAATTGTGAACACGCATATTCAAAATGCTGGGTCTTAGAGCGACAGAATTTTCTTGGGAAAAAAAAAAGTAAAAAAGCCTGGGAATAGGTCTCCAGATAAAGTCTGTCATGCTTTGAAATAATTTAGAATTCCAGTTCCTCCTAAATCTTCCTACTGACACAGTGGGAATGAAGCTGCTCAGTGAGAAGTGGCCAGTGCCCTGGTGGAGACAGATGGACAGCTCCTGCTCAGGGCTCAGCACCTCATCCCCATCCACTTGAAGGAGCTGGGATCTCAGGGAGCCGGGGCAGTGAAGCAAGGGCTGCACCACTCACCACTGACCAAATCCCTGCACGGTCACTCCGTGGGGCTGCTGCCCACTGGTGGTGTCACCACCCACACTGGGCCAAGGGAAACCCTCAGCTGCTGTTATTTTTGCCAGTATCTGAAAGGTTCACCTTCAGTGCCTCTTTCACTGGGATAGCTTGTGGAATTAGGAGTTACACTGATGACTGCAAAACCTCAGCCATATATTTCGGTTCAGTCTGAATTTTACCTTTGTGTGCACTACTTTTAAAAAGAAGCATAAACATGCTATTAATAATACTAATGGCAATGGCTGTTCCAGCACAAGATGATTTGGATATGTTTACAGTAGCCCACGATCTGATTTACACACAACTGAGCTGGTTAGATTTACAACTGGAACAGTAGATCATCTCTATTTACATCTTTATTTGGGCAGTCCCTATATATTGTTATATGGATAAAATGAATCTTTTAAAGGACTCCATAAAGCCCAGCCTAAGCTTGTTCATTAAGCACTCAACACATGACATTTTAGTGACTGAAAGGGGAAAAAAATTAAACGATTTGCGTAATTCAGTACTGTAGCAAATGACTGCACTGACAAGGTCACCATGCCAAACTGACGTCATCCACACCACATCCAGCTTCAAAAAACCCTCCAGTGCTTGCATGGTGATGCCTGTAAAGTGTCAGACTCCTAAGGGTATTTTTTTCCTTTCTGCCTGTTTAATAAGCAATTTAATTTTTAAAATTAGGACTTCAGTATACTTTTAATTTACAGGGCAAAAAGCTGAAGTGCTCTGTTGAGCTCTTCCAGCTACCTGTAAAACCCACCATTTTTTCCTCTCCTATATATGAATTATATTTCCAAGGGTAACTCTCACTGACTCAGATAACCAGCAGTTTCTTTTGTAATTAGAAGCTTATTAGGTTGTTATTTACAGTATAAGTGATCAATAGTTTTTATGCTGCATCAGACAGTGTCAAAGCTCTAATAATTGGTATTAAATGTAACAGAGATACTGTAACCAAACCAAACATTAAAAAATCTTCAGAAAGTATTTACTATACTGGGAGATTATTAGAATTCCGGATACTGCCTAAAATCTTTAATGTGCTGAATAGAAATGATATTTTAAAGAAAGCTTTGTGGATCAAAGATGGATTTAATAATCGTAATGTTTAGGAATTAGTTTTGAAAATATTTTTAATTGGATAATGTCAGACTTCTGAATTACAATGCTCTGTTCATTAGCATTTCAATAGATTATACTATCAACTCCTTTTGACATAAAAGAATTTGATTCATTTTTAAAATCATGAATCTCATAATCTTTTTTCTGCTGCCACTAGTTTTCAATAATTTGAATATCTTCTACAAGAAGAGCAACAGGAACCACATGGGCTTTGCTGGTAATGATGGTCTATTTATCTCTTCTCTGAAAGCATCTCTGCTGCCTTTGAAAGTAATTTGCAGTTTCTTATCAACACAGAATTAAAAAGTAATATTGTCTAATTTGTTATGTTCAGTGGCACAGAATATTGTAGAATTCTATCACATACAAATCGCTTGGAAACCTATATTATGTGACCATAATCAAGAGTACATAAATGAACTTCAAAATTTATGAAAGTGTTTATTATTAGCCAAGAAAAATCTCAAAAGATGAACTTGTCAATAGGTTTAATAATCTCTTAGCAAGATGTGTATTTTGCACACTCAAACCTCAGTGCCATTATAAAACAGTAATCTGTACTTTATAGTTGTATTGCAAATAACTGATCTGGACGTTTCAGAGCAGGACAGGGCATAATTGTGTAAGTCTCAGAGTAAATCCGTGCATTCAGCATGATGAACTCCTTGCTTGCAGAAGTTATCTTCTACTTCCAAAAGGAACAGAAACTGATTACTGTTGATCACTTAGACATAACTGCTTGTAACAGTCAACAAGCCATCACAGTAAGGTATAAAGACAGCCCTTAGGAGAAATGCTGCCTATCTGATGACATTTAAAGCTTTAAAAGAATTCCTTCTAGATACTGCAGGAAATCATCATGAGCCAGCACAGGCTGCCAATGTCACCGAGTGAGAACCAAGTGATTAAATCATGTATACTGGTAATATTGCCATCCAAACCATTAAATTAATTTATGGAGCTGGTCTTGCAAACAGTTCATCATGTCAGCAATGCCAAGGTCTGCAATAGGAGCTACCAGGGTTAGATAAGCCTGTCACATGGGTACAGGTGCAGGATGCTGCCTTGTAACTGGATAAACCATTCTTTTGTGTTGATTTTAGCAGTTCTAAGAAATAAAACACAGTTTAAATTATATCCTACTACCTCTTGTCCCTCTACAATGTTTTGATACGAGAAGTAAGGCATGAAGTTCCTGTAGTTTTTTGATCTGACATTATCAGGTATGTATAAACAGATGATGATGTTTTAGTAGAGCAAATAAATTGTATGTCATTTTTTTATTAAACAAAGAGTATAATAACTGGACTATATTATCACAATGGAAGCATAGAAGACCATAGACTGTACAGCTGAAACCCTGTAGCAAAATTTGTTCCTCATATTTAAAGAAATGTATCTTTATGAAGCTTTCACAATGGCTGCTTCTTGCTAATTTAAAGAATCTTCACTCTTGTTAAGGCTAGATGATTATAATTAAAAGATAAATGTAGTGTTAGAAGGTTCTATGCCACACTCTATTTTTATGAGAATTTAACTGAAAGACATACATTATACCTGTGTGTGAATTATAATGGCTTCTCAGCAGGGAACGCAGAATCACTTACAGTACGTAAACATTTAAAGAGGAAAATGCTAACACACTGAAAGAGTTTAACATCAGTAGCGGTTTATCAAATGAAGAAGTGTCATAAAGTCCACTCTCTGGGAGAACATTCACCATTAGACAAAAGCCTGGCATCCTTGATAGTCTGAAGTTCAATCAGTTTGAAAACCAAAACCATTCAATGAGATAAACAAGATCTTAAGAAAACCGTCATCTTCTTTCTCAGGTAAAAGCCAGAATTAAAATAATAATTATTAAAATAATCCAACCAGGTCGCTTTACAGGCAAATTTACACACTGTCTCTTTAAAACACTGCATGCCCAAAAGCCTTTTGGGTTTGGAATGTAGCACTGCACCAAGTATTTCACAAAGCCTCTAAATATCACAAGAAGCTTTTTTTAGAGAGAGAGAGAAAAAAAAAATTCCAGCTGAGACTGTTTTAGCAGGAGTGCCTCAGCTTAGCTCCCAGACCTGGAATTCCAGATAAACAACAGAGGACAGCAAACAGATTTTTTTTTTGGATTTTTTTTTTTTTTTTTAACACGTCCTTTTGTAATGCGGCTACAAGACGACTGATGAGCTTAGGGACAAAGAGAGTGAGAGTGCAAGTGTCACCAGGGTGAGCTGTGTGCTTAGATAGAAGCTGGTAGGAAGAGCCAGGGAATTCTCCGCAGATATGTGACTGGTGGAGACTCCCACTGTGTTGTCCTTCCCGAGAGCGTTCTGCAAGACACAACACCTGCCTCGGTCACCACCACACATTTTCACTGCAAAGCATTTGAGTCCACATCATGAAATTCATCTTTTGGTTGTTCGTGTCCCACCCTCCACTGATACCTATACATCAATCTCACAAAAGGAAAGGTAAAAAGGGCATCAAAACAGATGTCAAAATGGCAATATTTTGGAATTAGTTAACATCAGTACCGCACACTTCAAGAAAGAGAAGAAAGTATTAAAAAATGCTTACTTTAGCAATGCTTCCATGTGTAAAAAGCATGGGGGTTTTTTAGGGATCTGTGTTTATCATGCCAGTTTATTTTATAACAGCAAAAGCAGGACCCCCAGAGAAAATGCACCTCCTGGGCAGTCAACAGAACAACTCTGTTTTGTAAGTTATTTCTGGATAACAATAAATAAAATTTAATCCATGGGTGCAGATTATTAAGTAAGTATCATTGCTAGGTGCAATGGTGATTACTATGGGATCTCCCTGAACATGTGTTGTACAGCTACTGAAATATAAAATCAGCAGAGGACACTTTGAGCCCAGCTCTGAACTTCTAAGTAAGATCATTCTTTAATGCATTATGATATCCAAACATAACAAAACTGACAGGACAAGTGTGAGGTAGCCCATGATAATCTTTACAGACTTGGGACATCTTTTCTTATGGGGAGGCACCTGTGCTGTGAAATATCCAAGATTCCCACTCACCTCGTTAAGACAGAGCTCTGTATCTAGAGATTCATTGGATTTTCGCTTCTTCTGTGCCTATAAACAAATAGAAAATTTATTCCCTGTACGATTTATACATCCAGCAGCACAAAGCACTTAGATAAATTTGCATCGGTTGTCATAATCCTATAATTTTGACAGTGATTTGCACATGATTAGCAAATAAACTCCAAATGTAACTGCATGTTTTCCAATAACATTCACATTTTCATTGGAATTTACAGCAAAATTTCAAACAGTCAGCTAAGGGTACTTAGTAATTACAATGATGAGTGCCATCAGCTGCAGAGAACATGTTATCTTCTGTGGCCCCTTAAAAATGGTGCTGGGTGTTCACGAGAAGAAATGAAATATGACAGTTAATGATTACCATAATATTATTGCATATTAACAAATAATCTATGATATTCCTCAGTCTTAGGAAAACATACAACACTGGATTATTTAATCCTTAACGATTCTTGCAATTTTCCCAACTATTATGATAACAATACAAATACTATTTTAATGTATTTCATGGCTGCCAGAGAATCTCTTCTACAAAGCTGCAGAAAGAACACTGACTCAAGCAAGAAGCATTTCAGGTGACATCATCCAAAATGGAAGCAGCCTGCACTCTGTCCAGAGCAGGAGGTGTTTAATATTTCCATTCCTCAAGTGAACAATTCTGGGCTGGGCATTTTCTGCTTTTCTACAAGAGCAGTACTAATCCCCATGGTGTGGAAGGTGCTCTCAGTGAACACTGCTGTGGTTAACTTGAGCGCTTCAGTGATTCTCAAACCCAGCTTGTTCTTTGTGTATTCCAGCCACAAACCCAGCACCCTTTTATAGGAGGTACCTGTGCTAAAGTAAATCAATTCTTCTAACAGAAGACTTGGGTTTACAAAACTACTGACTGCACTGGGCACATCTGATGCTTCCACCTGGAAGTTTTGTTGGACCTGCAACTTATATCCTGCAAAAAATGAAGATCTGAATCTCGCGGCGCTGCGTTCATTTTACACTGCAGAATCTTTCTGGCTTACGCAGGGATGGCCTGGACTAAAGCTGATGTGATAAAGTGCTCAGCAGTCTGATTTTATGCCCTCAAAAGATTCAGTTCCACATACAGCTATTCTATGTCATATCTGAGAGCCACTGGTTCTGCCAACAGATACAAAATAGTCTTTGACCCAATTACTGATTTTAGAAATCAATTGAAGGAACTGAACTTCTTGTTAGGAAACACATTCCCTGCTTTTGATGATATATGAACATATTACAGACAACTGAAAAAGTGAAAAGGCTGGGATTTAAGAGAAAGACAGCTTAGCTATAGTAAGAATACATATTGAATAGATGTTGATAGTTTTCATATATATGACAAAATAATAGCTCAATTTATTAATAAACACCCTACGTAAAATTTCCTTCTCACATACCCTTTCTATTAATTAATACCACTAAAGTGGTTATGGTAAGCATAAATTTAACTGTTTAAATGGAAAAATAAGTGCCTGGAAGTAAATTTGCAACAAGAAGAGGCACCACAGTGACGCCTTCCTGCTGTGTTTGTGGTGGATAGGAAATTTCTTTTAAAGGCAACTGGGTAGATTTCAACTCCTAAATGGCTGGCTCCAAGGAAACAGATGAAGAAGGAGAAACTAGATTTAAATCCTGATTTTCTTATGTCCGTAACACCCACATTACCTTGAATTAGAATGTGAGGCTTCAGATAAAGCCTCTGGATCAGAGGTTCAGTTCCTGACAGTGTAAACTCCAAGGATAATACTAGCCTCATATTTCTTAGTTAGTCACTCATTGCTAACTTTCCTATTCCCACTAGTGTCTGTTTATTGGAAACACTGTGCTTTGCTGCCTACATCTCCTGTGGATTCATAGCACTGTGCTAACTACAGGTCTACACCTGGTAGCTGGTCTCAGCACCAAAGTCAGAATTTATATTCCTTTTGTACTGTGTTTATCAAATGAGAAAAGAGAAAAATATCATTATTTTGCCTCTATGCAGTAAAGTCTTCCTTTACTTCATTCAGCCTGAAAAACAATAGAGTGCAGCAGCTAAAACATATTTACCTTTGAGAACGCTATTTTAAGGGTAAAATCAACAGCTAGAAAAAAAATCACCATAAAAAATCCCCTTTTCAATCATTTTGATAAACATTCCCTGGTTTTCATTTGGAAGGCGATACTTCTCTGCATCCATATACTTACTGTAGATATTGCAACATCAACAACACTTAATGTGTATCCTCTATTATAATGTCCTCCTTTCTTAGCACTGAAAAGCAATTTTAATAATCAGGCAGGCTTTTCCCTTATCAAAACAGAAAGGACAGTATCTTCTATTTAAAAATACAACAAAAATGTAACCTCTTATTGGGAGGATGGCAAAGGGATAGAACAAACTGTCATTCTGAGGATGAGACATTATATACCAAGTTTCAGATTGGAAGAGTACATTTTTAGTGTTGAGTTATAAACCTGTGAGAATGGGTTATAATGGAAATACTGGCATAGGCTGCACTACTGGAATACAACAGTGCATCACTAAATCACGAGTAATGGGATACGAAACCCAAACCTGCACGTTGAAGAGAGTGCTATAGAAAGTTGTATGTCCTTTACTTACAACTGAAGGGGAAAATTCTTCCTGCCCTGCTCTCGGGCAGAAACAGCTCTACACGTGGCAGGACTCTTTGTTTGTGCTACAGTGAGTGAACACCTTATCAGAGATTTTAAAAAATCAGGGTTTGGAGGTTATGCTGATAGCTCTGGTGGACATACACGCAGGCTGGGAGACATGCATTTGAATTAATGAGGATATCCTCTGCTGCCGGATATTTTACTTTCCAGCATCTTCCATTATCCTAAAAATGTAAACACGAGAAATGAGTGTCCATCATGTACAGCTGCAGACGATTCTGGAATAACTGCATCATCGCTTAATTTGGGAATTGAGAATTGTTCATTATGCAAGATGCCAAAGATTCACTGCCAATCCCATCTCAGGTATCCAGCTCTCCTACCAAGCAGGCAAGAAGGTGCTTTCAAATGTTCTAGAAATACCTAACTCCACAGGAGTAAAAGAGGCCACACAAATGGCTAAGTTGTCTGTATTCAAATTTTTATTCTTTTAAAATTTTAATAGCTGTTATCTGGTGACAAAACGATCTATGGTGATTCATTAAACAAAAAGACAAGTAGGACTGGGCTGATAAAAATAATAACTAAAAAAAAAGATGAAAGAAAATCAGCTTAAAGTCTGTGGCTAAGAAAGACGTATGAGTTCTTTTCTACTGAGGAAAAATGGCATTTGCTAATGACTTACTGAATGACACACTGAGCTGTGACATATCTCAGACTGTAAAACAAAGTTACATAAGATGGGCTGACACTTACTCCAGCTTTGCAGGGAACTGTAAACTCTGACGTAGCTGTGTCCATACAGCCAACAGGCTTGAATTCAATTAAGCTTTTATATTTTCTAAAAATGAACAACTGCTTTCCCAGAGAATCTTCTCACCCAGAGAATCAGCAGCACAAGCAACAGATCATATTTAGAGATAATTGTATATAAGCACCTCCTGAGGAGTTTCAGTATCGTGTCTGCTAGTCACATACAAGCCTTGTTTTGGTCTGAAAACCCTTAGCTTTCAATATCAGAACTAAAATATTGGACTTGGTCAGGGGCTGGTAGAGCAACAAACAGCATGTCCAGAAAAAAAAAATTCTCATTACCAGAAGCAAAATTTTACTTCTTTCTTTCCTAGAAAGAAAGTTAAATCAGGACCAGCAGAAGGGATGGTGGTTTTCTGAAATGGGAAAGAAATATTACTTATAGATGTTTCTTCTTCAGAAGCCTGTGTGGGCCTCCATGTTTCCTTCTGATCCCAGTGCATCCTAGATGAGTTCAATCAAATGTCCGTAATTAGTCTTCTCTTGCCCTGCACCTAAAAATTATCATAAGGTCCTCCTAAAGTAACTCCCTGCTTTCAGCCCTCCAAATCCCTCTAGATCCATCCTTTGCAGACACCACAGCCCTGAATTTATGCCCAGAAATGCTATCTTGCAATTATGCATCCAGCTCTTGCAAATCACAGCACCGCATGGTTAATAAATGCATTAAACACTGCGGCAGTATCTCACGAGGAGTCACTACACACATTTATGCCTTGTCACCCAGCAGTATTTTCGTATGTTCACTACAGCATGAAATTTACTCACAGCAAGGAAAAGTTCTGACTGGGGATGTCTCCAAATGGAGGTGAGCTTTAATTTGGAGGGAGGGAAGGGAGGAAGAATGTAAAGGGAGCTGAATGCATTGGCTCTGAATGCAAAGAGGCACAGAGGGAGCACCCGAATTCAGAACCCAGCCCCTTTCTTTAGCTTTGGATTTATGAGCTTTATGGAGCGCACTGCTTGGACAGGGAGAGGCAACAGAAGGATCATTAGGACAGATTCTTGCTATGTAGGCAGTTTATACAGCTGATTTTAATGAGTGAGCCCTTGTCCTCTCCTGAGATCCTGGTTAGTTATGCCCATATTAACAAGCCTTTCTGGAGGAGAGGGACACATCTCCCAGAATGCATCCTTCAAATGACCACGCTTCGAACAAATAAGGGTGTTTGTTCTTTTTGTTCTTCTGCTGTGTCGATTAGAGAGATTTACTATGCAACTAACCTGTTTTTCCAACAGCAGGACACAAACAATAAGCTGAGCAATACACAGACTGAAAAAATGCAATCAGTTTAACTCTTCTGTGTGCACTAAACGGATGGTGCATCTATCACAACTGTCAATAGTATTTTCTTATTAGCACAGGAGTACTGTGCCACACTGGAGTATAATTACTTTCAACAGGGAAGATAAGAAAAGTGTGGGTCAGAGACACAGGCCACTGAAATAAGGATCTAATTCAGCACAGGGTAATTCTGAAACCCATACCATCCAGCCAGAGTGCAGAGCTATTTAAGGTATAAAAACAATCAGCTCTGCACAGTTCTGGAACAAAGCAGCCAGATCTTTTTTCAGCTTCTTTTTTATTTTTTTTTCCCCTCTCTGCTGAATCAACCCTCAAGATACAAGCTCGGGGCATGAAATTATCAGTCATCATTCTGCATAAATGCACTACAGTTCTGTCATGGCACTTTGTACAGAGAAAAAAGTATCTTCTAGAAACAAGCATCATGGAGACATTACTGGCACTATGCTCCAGAGCTACACAGATAATACCCAGCATAGAAAGAAGCAAATCACAAGTTTTTCAGCTGAGAGACATTAAATAAAGGAAACTGAACAAACCCTTGTGCCCAAATATGCACTGGGAAAACACACACTAAGGGGTTTTTTACAGCATTCCCCTTATCCCTCAACATTAATAAATTCTTGCTGGATTTGAGGACTTAAACATGAGAAACAAGAAACAGAGAGCAACCTTAAAGCAGGGAAGTTTGTTTTCTGGACAGGAAGGAGAAAAAGGGATGGTGGGCCTCCTGAGATTATTTTCAGGGCTTCCTCCAGGAGGAAAGTGGTTGAAATGAAGTCTTCATCCCAGAGGAGTCCAGAGGAATCCTCTGGGGGAGAGGCTGGAACAAAGGTAGGTCCTTGTTCTGCTAAAGCCAGCTTTCCAGCTCTCCAGCCACCAATGAGGGAGCGCTGCCCAGTCCTTTTGGATGGGGCCAGGGGGGCTGGGAACAGCATCTCCTTCCCAGACCACAGAGTAACAATGAGAATCAAATCAGCTCTGGTCTAACAGACACTTGGGGCTCCTGATAGATGCAGATGTAAACACACATAGCAGCAGACATCACTTCAGAAATCTAAGAAACGGGCTGAAGAGTTGATAAAGTCTGGTAGGGATAGAGGAGAAACTCCCTTCAACTTCTTCAATTTGCAAATTGTAAGAAAATTTGATTGAAGGGATAAGAACTGGGAGTAATCCTCCCAAAAGGAGCTGAAAAGAGTGTGGAAGGAAGGAAGGATGACCTATATGATATTAATTATTGCTGGACCATTCTCAGATCCTGATGTTAATAAACATGAGATCTCATTAAGCTCCATCTCTCACTGCACTTATATGGCTGGGATAACATGGCACAAAAATTGCCTAACAGCAATCTTAAAGGTTTTATAAAAAACAGATCCTATCAGAAACACCAAACTGATCAAACAGCTTACAAGGACCAGACACGGAGATCTTCAAATATTTATTTCAAGCAATTAGTCTCCCAGTGAGCACAGCACAAAATATGACACCCAGCCAAGACAACTGAGCTGACTTACCTTTCATGGCAGTACAGTATCTTGCTAACAATTTTGTTTTCGTGTTCAGTCATTCATTTAGCTGAGTAAAATGAATTTCTATAGTCCCACATTCTTGCTTCCTATTTTTAGGGGATATTATGCAATTCTCCTAATATGGTCTTTTTATGGATTTGCTGCAAGCAAATATTTTTGCATTAAGAAGGGCCAGTGAGGAAACAGAATGCTAAAAAGCAGAGACTGAGTAAGTTTTATTAGGTTAATATCTCAACATCTTGGGCTGCCTAGGTTGTTGGGTTTTTTTCTCTAGTTATAAAACTAAACATCCATGTAATCCAAAGTTGAGCTGTTTTGGATTTTATTATTAAAATGCATTTCCCTAGTGATTCACCACAGACATCAACCCAGTGCCACGGACAGCAGGTACAGGTAGCACCTGGCTGCTGCACACTGAGCAGCATCTAAAGAAAAGCAGCCGGAACACAAAGCCATTGCAGTCCCAGTTAAAAGACATACTCAACTTTTAGTTTTTGAGAAAGGTAAGTAATTGAAGCACAAGAGATCCCACAACACTTCTTCACGCTGGTGTGAGTGGCCTCCCGTGTTCAAATACACACAGTTGTTCAGCTTGGCAGCAGATGAAGTTCCTGCCTCCCGGATTAGGCTGGGCTGTGGTGCACTGGAGGGTGGTGGGAACACTCCTGAGCAGCTGTCAGCCACGGCTACTGTGGGACCACGAGCAGCTCAGCCTGCACAGTGCTAATGAGCCTTGGAAAGAGGCACCACACCCGTGTGGCTGCAGGGCTTCTCCAGGGCAGCGGCACCTCCAGGTGTGCCCGGGCAGGGGCTGCTGCCCAGGTGCTCCAGGACTGGCAGAATTCCCTGTGCCGGCTCCTCGCCGGAGAGCCCCCTTCACTGCAGCCACACACCAGGGCAGCGTGCAGCCAGGACTCTGCTAAGGGAGCCTCCACAGCCACAGCAGGGCTGCGGGAGGGCAGCTCAGCAGGGCCGCTCACTGCATCGCTCGGCCTCATGAGACTCCCAGCTCGGAGCCGTCGGAAGGTGGAAGAGATTAAAGCAAACAAGGTCAGGCGCTGCCTCTGCACTCCGGCAGCAGGACCAGGGTGCTGCTCTGTGCTTCTGCAGCTGGAAGGGAAGGTCAGGCAAGCTTGCCTGAACACCAGTCTGCACAGGGCCCCAGCGCTCAACACGACAGGAAGCTTCCCTTCGTGCTATGCCAACCTTGAGCCACTGGTATTACTGCTGGTTTTCTGAGCACTGCACTCGCTTGTAAATTTTAAAAGGGGAGGCAAGGGAATGACCACGAACATCTGCTTTTTGTTAAGTGCCTAAAAATGTTCAGGACTTTCTATTAACAATACGTGTGTGCACGTGTGTATTGTGAGTACTGGCACGGTCACACAGAGGAAAACACCACAGAGAGCCTTAAAAGGGTGAGAACACTTCAGGTAAGAAGTGACTCTTGCTGCAATTACAGAGAGGCAAAAGCAAAGGCTACAATAAAGTCACAGTGAAGTAACCTTGCACAGAAAGGTTCAAGAAACCAGTTAGCTGAGCAGCTACCCCACAGCCACGCCCTCCCTGCCTCTGTTCAGTTTGCACATTTCAAGCCCAACGTATTTATTTCCACAGTTGTGTGGTGGTGTACCCAAGTCCCACTAAATCATGGCATGATTCAGAGGCTGGTTCTTTTCTTTTAAAGTAATCCACTCTTGAACAGCTGTGATTTGGAATAATTAGTGAATTTTGCATTTTTGGCACAATCTGCTCTCCAGAAGTGCCACTGAAATAAAAAATTAAAGCATTCTCTCCCTTCTCTAATCCTGTAGCTGAATTTTGCAGGTGCACAGATGTATCCTCAGAACTGGCAGGGCTGCAACTGTAGTGAACGTGCTGCAGTACTTGTCTCAGTTCCTTTCTAGCACTGACAATACCATTTAGAGTAAAAATGCAAACAACTTTTTTTTTAAATAGTGAATCAAATCTAGCAAGGTGAGTATTTAAAAATAAAGCCCAGGTTATGGTATACTGTGGTTTTGATAGGCAGCTATTCCTCAAGAATTCAGCTAGAACCACACACATAACATGAAAATTTTCACCCCAATAATTAATGTTTTGGATTTTTTTAATATGAAATGTAAGACAACTTCAACTTTAAGCATAGCTGCTAGCAATGTCCGTGACAGCCTATTTTTATTTTCATTAGAATAAAAGCCTTTAAAAGTCCGTAGAAAGGTGTTCAAATTCACTGCTAGCTTTCCTGTTCAATAAATTCTGATAGTATTTTAATTTCTAAAAGTGAATTAGTATCATACAATTTGGACCACTGCCATTTTATTTTCTAAGACAAACATATTTTTCAACATATTTAAGTCATGACTGAAAAAATAATATCTAACTGGTCTTGTCCACAGATCTCCATTAGCTAAGCTAGACCTTGGCTTGTCCTGTCAGCTTCCTGAATGTTATTAAAAGGCCCTTGCAAAATGGATCTTAAAACTCAATACTTACAGGAGACTTTGATGTAGCATCCAACATTCATTCTCCCCTTGCTGAAGTGAGTGAAGGAGAGAAAAATCACCCCTTCTCAGAAATACTATCTGTGAAACCCTGACAGTAATTCTCTTTAATGGGCTATCCTACAGTGGACCATACTTTAATGGATGGCTTTAGAGCGGCCTTCCTCATATCCCTGATTTACACATGAACGATGCTCCCACAAACAGCCACACTGTAATTAATGAAGCTATTCAAAAAAGCAGAGAAACTCGTGTAAGAGATCTCAGCAGGATCATGACATTATTAGAAAGGTGCCTTATTCTTTACTGCCCTGATCCCACCACACCAACAGGAATTTCTCCACTTGCCAGGCAGTACCAACTGAAAATCAAAAGTAACTTCCTAATATCATCTGCATATATGGCCTCAAATTTGAGAAGCAAGAAGTATGGAGGATTTTTTTCCATCACTGAACCAATTCCTTAGACACAGAAAAGTACTGTGAATGTTAGATGGTTAACAATTACAACCCTACTAAAACAAAGCTGTGCCTATAATAACCAGATTATGCAAATAATTATCAGATTATGTAAAACCGTATTCACAGGATATAATCCTTCTTTGTTTCATCCTGCAAGTTCTTCACAGAAGGACAGAAGGCTTAAATTTATGTTTACATTTAATAAGATGGAAAATAAAAACAGATGAATGCTAATAATGTCACTAATGTAGATCAACGACATCACTTTATGTATATTTTGAAACGATTCCATAATAAACTGGAAGACGCTTTAGAAGCTTAATTGTGACTAGTTTGACTACTTTTTGAAGAATTATATTGTGGTAGACTGGATAGTTCAGGGGATTATTAATGGGGCATAGAGACTTAAATTTCAAGGCAGCTAGTTTAATCTAGCTCAGGTCAGTACTGACAACTATTCTGTTGTATTTTTGAAATGAGAAGGTGGTTCTGAAGCACTTCTTAAGAGGACAGGTTCAACGCACAAAAGTGGCACTAATTTGCACCTCAGGCAGTGCATTTCATCAAAGAGACTGAGGAATTAACGGGGTATAGGTTTATAATGTCGCAAAGCACCCAGGATGTTTTCCCATGCCCTTCACTTCCCTTTCTGTGAGACGAGCTGCTGTGTTAAAAAGGGACAGTCCTACTCTACCCTCAGATTTTTCTAAATCTATTGCAAATCCTACAAGAAAAATCTTGAAGGTGCCATGTGCTACCAAATTTTAATATCCTTTAATGGAACTCAAGAGAGAGATTAGAAGGTCTCACCTAGAAAAGCATCTTAGGAGTGCTATCTGAAGAGAATCTTGATTGGTGACAGTTGGCAGCAAATATTTCCCTGAGTGCATAATGGTTTTATCAATAGTTCTGGACCGAGCTGAAGCAAGTAGAAAACAGACCAACTGAGGGGTGTTTTTTTGTGATCTACCTCCTCAGAAGCATCTAATCCTCACTAGCATCAGCTCTGTCTTCCTAGCAAGTTTCAGTGTCAATACGTTGTCATCACGTATCCAGAGAGAAAGCATTAAAAAACCCCCACAACTCGGCGTGTGCCAACCATAGCAGCAGTATGGCTCCTTGTGTTACTCCTACCTACAGAGCAGAGGGTGAAAAGTCACAAGGATGACAGCACTGCTAGAAACGAGGGATGGGTGTGATGCAGACAGTGCCTACTCTACACTAACATATGCTATTGTATATGGCAGCTGATAATGCGCTATGGAGATGTCCAAGTCAAAAGTGAATTTAATGGGCTTAAGAGATGCCTTGTTCAGAGGCCAACACGGGCTAAGCCTCTCTAGTGTTTGAGAACAGCATCCTTAAAAGGGATTTGGGATATCACTGTGCTGCTCCCATTCAGTGACCGCTTGAGCAGCACGAGACACCCACTGCTGGGATGCTGTGCACAGATGAATGTGACTGCACTCCAGCAGGCTCTGCACACAACAAAGGGCAGCAGATGATGAACGAGGACTTGCAGAGCACATATGAGCAGATGTGTCCCGCTGGCTTGGAGATTATGTGGAGCTGAAGCTTTGCCAGTTGCTCTCTTTAGATGCCCATGAAGCACCAGGGTCCAGTCCCCTGTTACAGGGACATAAGCCAGCACAGCTTGCATTTCAGGGGCTGTCCCTGTGACAGGGACCCAGTTCAGCTCCCAGAGAGTACAGCTCTCTCTTTTACTCACCAAAGAGCTACACTGATACTAAATATAACATGAGCCACCAGCCTGAAGGTGAAAAGCCTCTGCCTAATTAATTATTCCTAAGTATCCTCATTAAGCTGTTCTCTGGGTATAGACAGAGTGTGTTTTTTATCTAAACCTGTTTAGTTGTGCCTATGACAATTTGAATTTCTTCTCTGCATACAATTGTGACTGAGTCCTTAGGAATGATCAGGAAAACTTAATCAAAATTAACAGGGGTTGGGCAAACTCTTGATGAGAGCAGGATTCTGCAAACATTTGCAAGAAATTCTCAAAGTTCACTACCACTATGAAAAAAGGGATAATTATTTTCTACTCAATTTGCACTTGGATTCTGAAGCTGTATCCAAGCAGCTAGGTCCTTGCAGGAACAGACCCCTAAATTGGCCCTGAGAAGCAGACACTTGCAGTGCATATGTGACTGAGGTGTGCAGAACAGCACTCCAACACAGAAACCATTACAGACCAGTCAAGATACATGCAACTGGTAACTGACTGCTTTTCCTACAGAAGGTAAGCCACTGTAAAAGCCATACTGAACACTGTTTGTCAGAAAAGTACTGATCAAACCACCTTTTTTTACATTTGTGCAGGCACAAATTTAGAAACAGGTTTTCACAAATTCTTGCTCTCATCTGTGCACACCTAATTTATATGCCCATTTATCCAGCTCTCTGCACAAATTAGGTACTTAGAGCTGCAGGTAGCTATTTAGAGCCTACCTGGTACACGTCCTACCTGCCACACACGTAACAAATTCAAATGCACACATTTCAAATCTGAGCATGAATTCAGAGCATCCAAATGTTTAGGGTCATGTGGTAATGTGTAACTTGCCTTGAATCAGAGGCTACTTGAGGCTTCTGAAAATGTCAATCTGGAAAACTATAGCACCATGTAATGCAGTATTTAAAAAATTACTGCCTGAATACCTAATTCTGTTTTAAGAAAGACATGAGGGAGGATAATCCTATAATTCTTTAGGAAACATGCTGAGTGAACCTATGCAAAATATTCTACGTTATGCACCTCAGTCTGTTTACCTGTGACTCATAAAAAGAGCTAAGCACGCAGGAGGGCTTAACCTGAGGTGGGACTATTAGGCCAAGCTCACTGATTGGGAATAGGACTTGGTGTGAAATAGTTAGGCTCTCCTCCAAACTACAGACTAAAATAAACACTTTGAACTCCAATTGATTTTGACAGCAAGGAACTGAAATGGGTGACAGTGTCTCATGTTCTGGAACTCAACAGCAAATTGAAAGATGCTGTAGAGTAGATGGTTTGAGGCAACATAAAAATCTATTATTCAGGTAAGACAGCTGATTAGGAGTCATAGGGATAAAGAGTAAATAGGAGATAAAGGGTGTGATTTATTCCCAGTATTTGATTACTAATGTACATTGAAGACTGTAAGTAAAATGAGCAGACAGGGTAAAAGCAGAACAAAAATTTATGTTCAGCTGTTTTGTTATCATTAATGTTTTTTTAATCAAGAGTATAGATTAGCCAATTTGGTTAAAAGATTGTGTTTCATTTTCTGTCCTATAAACTTGGTTTGATTACTTGAAAAATTAATGAATGCTATGGAAAAGGTTCCAAATTTTAGCCCTTCAACAAAGTATTATTTGTGCAGCTATGCTGCCTTGTCAGCAATGTATGGGTTAGAATGATTACTTACTATTGCATTCTAATTTCCACTGGGCTTTTCTATATTTCATTTGCTGGTGGTAAAACAGAAAAAACTATTCCTAAAAAGTCTTCTTTATTATCCCTGAAATGATTTTGATCGTATCTGCCACATGGCAACTGAGAGTCTGGGTAATTTATTTTTTAAGAATTTCAGTTTCTGGGTTACACAGAAATATCAAAGAATGAGGTGCATGTATGTAAGGGGTAATGGATAATTACAAGCTACACTTAAGGTAATTGCAATACACACAACTGTGGAGTTACTCCCTTTTTACAAGTGTATAAACAAAAGCAGAATTTGATTAGGTCGTGTGATTGCCTCTTTAAAATCAAATGACTTTTTATGCATAAAAACGTACTTCAGGTTCTTGGTTTGCTGTTGGCAGAGGAAAGCAATGTATCCTCGTTAATCAAGGATAAGGAAGCAGGGCTGATTCAGACATTTTACCCAAATCAAAATGCAGACTTACTCCAATCTCAACTGCACCTCAGCATGGCCACAACCTCCCTTTGCCCTTCCCCACTGTGCCTTCTAGGGCAGCCCAGGCAGTGATGGCACGGAGATTACTCCAGGACCATACGGGCTCAACATCCCTCCAGCTCACTCTGGTGCAGGGTTGGTTTGGGGTTTTTTTCCCTTAATCTGCATTTAGCCATTAAATCATTAGAGGGAATACACAAAAACAATATAAATGAATTTCATAGCAGATTAAGTCTATGAGGCAGTTGAGTGTCCCAACTTTACAGAATGGACCTGCAAGAAGAAAGGACAAAACCACCCAAACCAAAAGAAAACAGACAAACAAACAAAAACCACACAAAAAGGAAAAACAACAAAACAAAACAAACAAAGAAAGACAGGAAAAGGATCTAATGATGACTAATGGCTAACTGGAAGTGAGGGTTCAGAGATGGAGTAGATATGCCAGAGAGCATAAGGCCATGAACTTTAATTGACACTTTTCTGTAGCATCAGACAAAATATGACCAACCACTTGTCCCAAGAAAGAGCACAAGTTTGCTGTGCTCTAGGAAATAGTTCACCTATGAAAACAACCTGCTGATCATTAAGAAAGTGTCCAGTAGCGTCTACAAAAACCAGACTTCAAGAGCCATCAAGGGTGACAGTAAATGAAAAAATTATAGCACAATGTGAATGTAGTTCCCATCTGTAAGCTCTTCTCTACCCACTCATATACCCAAGGACCCACAAAATACCAGGGAACAGCACTTTTGGGAAAGGATTCTGGGCAGGCAGCCCCACACCGCTACTCCAAGATCTAGGACCATTTTTCCCACTTCTGAGGATTTCAGGGAACATAACTAGAGACGAGGCAAACCCCTTGACCCTGCACCAGGACTATGCACAACTTGTCAGGGTCCCTCTCTGTTAGTGAGCCTGCTCTTCCAAGGAATGAGGAGATTGGACAACAAATTGCTACCCTGATCCCCTGAACTCTCACCCCCTCTGCACCATCCCCCTCCAAGAGGGAGAAGGCAGGTAATACATAGATCTCTATGCATCCGTGACTAAAATGCTTCACTATCCAGAATTATTCACCCTGCACACTGTCATTTGTCCTAAACCTACAAAACCAAACGGTCAATACTACTTCAATAAAAGTGTTTAAAAGTACATTTCAATTATAGAAGTCTTGTGAAATCCTTCTGCTTGCCTAGGAAAGAAAAATTCTTTGCAAAAATGGCAGAATTGATAAAGATTTTATTTGTTAAATTTTGATCTATTCTGGCAACTGCTGAGCTATTTTCATACCTTAGAAAGAAACATCTCTCTATTGACAACTGTATTCATTATCTGATATAGCACCAGTCTTTTACTTTGGTTTTCCTCATGAATCTCTGTGGAAATATTTTTTTGAGGATAACCTAGTACATTAACACAGTTTATAACATTTAAGTATTTGTTGTTTCTAAAGCACTCAAATACACAATGTGGTTTTGAGAATAAAGACAGGCTATAAGGTGACAGCTGTATTGAAGTTAACAGCAATTCATTGGGTTTTTAAGGCCAAGAGAACCTTTTCATTATGAGTTTCTGGAATAACTAGTATGATGGGATTTTGGTGTGTAATAAGGACTCCTTGAAAGCTATTCCTGTTTAAAAAAAGAAGTATTGAAGATTTCAAGGTTTCTACTCTTGATTTCAAGGCTTCTACTCTTGATTTCTTTTCCTTTAGAAACCTGGTGGCACAATCCCTTTTGCCTGCTTGCTTTGCAACAGGGTCAGCCCGCTGGCATAACCAGAGCTGCTTTCAGTGCAGCAAGTACAGGGAGCGGAGACATGACTAAAACCTAATATTTGCTAATAGCAAACAATATGTCTTAAACAAAGCACTTTGTCAGGTCCCATAAAGGCACAATATATTCTGAACTCTACTTCCAAAGACAACATGATTAAACATGTACCATCGCAATGCAATGACCTAGAATTTTTATTGGTAGTAGTTATGCCTTAAAATTAATTTATAATACTGTACTCCCTTTTATGGCTGTTTTTTGCAGACTATAGTGAGCTATCTGTTTTAAAAGGGAAATACATGATGGACTAGGTGTTTGATTGAGAACTAGAGTTGGCTGACATTAGGAATACCTTTAATATGATGAAGAATCACATAAAGTAATAACAAGGGCTATGAAGAGCTCGATTTGGCTTATCTGATGTGATCCAATTTTCTGATTCTGGTTTATTCTAGCACTTTGTATTTTTGTGGTATTCTTGTACCAGGATACTCATGTGAAACATAGAAACAACTGTGGCTTAGGGGAACACTGCAAATGCAAATCTGCTTTTAGTAGCAATAATTTGCAAAATTCTTTCAGAGAATAAAAACTATAATCTGTCCATAGAAATTTCAATTTTCTGTAAAGGTGTGTAGTGCCTTTTCATAAAGCTGTATTTTTGTAAGTCATTAAACTGGTTTTTAGTAACCTCATACTCATTTTCAATTGAACAATTATTAAACTATAAAACAAAATTGCACAATTCCTAAAACTGTAGTCTGGAGTTTTACAGTCTGCTATAAAGTGCTGCATTATTATAATACACCAAAGATGCTCAGACTATTAAAACTTTTTTTTTTAAATGAACCATAAAATATTTTATCATTGATGAAATAATTCTAAACTATTATGCTCTTCAGCAGTATACAAGCACAATATTTTGGTCTCATGAAAAGCATGCTAATCAAAAAACCACAATTTAAACTGTAATTCTAATATGCAACATAAACCATGTCACTTTCAGCAACAGGAGTTTATTACACCCAACTTCAAACATTAAAAATCAGAGAATTGATCATTAAATATAAGGTCCAGTCTTACAGAGAGATCTCCATGCCAAAGAGACTGAGTGTTAGCAGTGTGATAACTGGTGATAACAGAGATGTGATGGCTTTCCTGTTGCAAAGTTTTAGCCTGTATTTCAATCCACAAATCATGACTGATCTTGTAAGGGGGCCTGATGTTCAACTCAGAACTTCAACCAAGCCTGGTAGATGAGAACAATTTTCTCCTGACTACTGATGGCTGATGTGTCACAGCAACACTGACAGTGATATGATACATCTGCGCTACCGGGTTTGATCCTTGGCTACACCCTCACCCTGTTCCTCTCTGTTCAAAAGAGAGGCAAAGGACTCGCTGTACTTAGAAATTAATCAGCTGTATGAATCACATCTTTAACTTCAGCAGGATTTCAACAAGCTTGAAAACAACCTATCTTGTGTGGTCCTGGAATTCTTTGGCAAAGATGGTGAAAAGCTCAGTCTTGCTCCGAGTGGGAGCACCTACACGACCATACCATGAATACACACACGTGTACATTCCCTGCAAACCAGCCTGTGGCACTGGGATCCACTGTTTGCACAGCAAGGCAGGTGGGCCTGGGGCTACTTTCCTGCCTAAGAGCACCAGCATTTCCACACAGACTGAAAACCCCAGCATCTCTCATCATGGTCCCCTCTCCTCCTCTGGATCTTGTGCACATGCAAGAGTCGTGCAGTGAACACCTGCAGTCTCAGGGAATTGTACAGCCACACTTTCTGAGGACCCACTCCACCACGGTGCTGAGGGAAACAAGGACTAACCTCACTGAAACCTATGTCAATGAAACCAACAGACAAAGCAGCATCTCTTGTGGCAAAACAGAATTTCATTTAGTGCTCCCCAAATCAGATAAGATTAAAGATGAAACTTTAAGTTAGCCCTGGCCATCAGATTTTAATCTGTACACACAAAGCACTCAGTACTTTAGGTACAAGGGAATTGCCACTAAAGCAAATTAAAGGCATTGCTTTTTTGGTAGAAAAGCTGCCAATAGGTGTTCTCTAAATCACTTGTACCAGCAGGCTGATCCCATTATGTCAGCTAATCCTGGAAATACAGGACATAGATTTAAATATTTTCAAAGAAAACATTAAGTCCTTTTCTTTTCCTTTTCTTTTGGTTCTGGCACAGCATTGAGAACTTTATATTGCTGTCCATCTTTTGCCCCAGACTGTATCTTTCTGTGTAGTTGCAATGCCCAGAGAAGAGGTCCAAGCATGAATTTTCCAAGGGACAGAGCAGGCAGGGCATTTGATAAATCAGCGCTTCTTCATCACAAACAGTAAAAGTTCACAGGCTGTGTGAAAGGACGGGGGAAAGAGGGTGCCAGGTGTATGGGTGAGTTAATATCGGTGCTCAGGGGATAAAACAAGTTCCCTTTGTCTCTACCCCAGTGCTCCTTCCCAGCAGTTGTGCCACTCCCTCACCTACACACAGCCTGTGCTTCCCGCTTATGTTCACCCACCACCCAATTACCAGTCCATGGAGATCCATACCTGCTGTGTCCTGATCCTCAGAATGCTACACTGGAGCTTTTAACCCCCTCCAAACATCTACATAATGCTTTAGAATAATGATATTTAGCACACGGGAAGCAACATTAAGCAATTATAGAGGGTACTTAAACCACCAGATTAGCAGCTCCCTGCACAGTGCTGAAGGTCTGCACAGACAGATCTACATGAGAAAAGCAAAGTCATTTTCAGCCTGAGTCACGTTTAAGTCCTGCTCTCCTTAGAGTACTGTGAGCCCTCTCTCCTGTTTTTGTCCTAAGATTCACCATTGTAATTTTTTTTTTTTAAATCCCAAGTATTATATGAATTTGTGGAAGAACAGCTTGCAATACGATCCACATCTGCTACAAACACTCACTAATCTCACATGCAAATAGAAAGAACTGACATATTTAAATATCTAGATTTCTCTTTTCCCGTTCCCCACAAAATGTTTGATATTTTCAATTCCTGTCTTATTGTTTTCAAATTTTGCTGCTGAGAGCAAAACAACATATACATATTGGACTTGTCCTCAGTCCAAAGGGCCATGTAGCTCAATTACATGTGTCCACTGCTACATTCTTGAAAAGCACAAAAACCTGAAATTCTCTTTCAATGCTGAACATCCAAAGCAAGAGCAAGATATAATAAATGAGGGAAAACAAAGTAGAGAGCTACCTAGCAAGACTTTGATGCATTCATTTACTTAAATGTCCTTAACCATCTTGACTTCTACCATTTTTTTTTCTTTTGCAAAACATCCTCTTAAAGTAATTTAGAAAACCCAGTGTGAAAGTCTTAGTTTTTTATTTACCTCTGCGATGACCCAGGAACAACTGGTCTAATTTAGCCTAATCCATCACTTGAGGTCCATTTCATTATCATCCTTCAGGTCTATCCATCCCTCCTAAATGCAAAAGCAGCCTTTTTTTGAAGAATACATGGTGTGAGTACACATCCAAACTCATTCTTTCATCCCCTTCAAATAATCCAACATGATGGTTCAGGCAGTGGGGGTAGAACATGAGACTGAAAGCCCAGAACTATTTTTTGACTGGCATACTGAATGCAAGCTATGACTAAAAATGAAGGATCAACATGTAAGTCAGTTAAACAGGAAACATTGGAGTGAAGCTACCAGAAAAAAGGTACAGTTGGCAATTACTTAATAAAATCTGCCTGTATAAGGAATGTGCTGTTGGCATTCATCTTCCCTTTTGTTCAACAGTATTTTATGTTACTTTTAAGTGGTGCTGAGGATCCTCTGGAAGATGTCAAGCACCTCAAACATACTTAAATTTTACGTTTTGTATAAAACTAACTACTATTTACTCTCTGTGATTAGCAAACTTTGTTAGAAGTCAGGTTTGTAGAAAGAGGTTAGAGGATTCTTGACAAAATTAAGCAACTTCCTGGTAAAGATGGAATCCTGATTTAACTGAGGGACAGAAAAAGAGAGTATCTTACACAATCTGTGCATATGCAAACATAAAGAAAACGTGGCAGAAATAAACATTTTGCTGTATCAATTTGAAATAAGAAAATACCCCATAACATGAGAAATGAAAATTCTCATAGCAATGGTAAGTTGAAGAACAACTTCTAAACAGAATCACTACAAGAAACATTATTTAAAAGTCCAAATCTTCAACAATAAATCTTCATTTATTTTTTGAAATAAATACTGAGCACGTGTAAACAAAAAGTATCTCATATCTTAAAGCATTCACCACCTTTCCACTTCCCAGCTTTGCTTGTGCAGAAGAACGTGGCACAGCAACAAAACCATGAGTGCACTCTGGCTCCTCATATGATCATTTTGAACAAGTCAGAAAGAAATGTATCAGAAATTGCTCAGTCGGTGACGCTCCTGGGGATTGGGTTAGTGCCCTGTATTTTACAGCCCCGGGAGGTTGGTGTTTGCTCATTTCTATGGCATATTATACTAATCAATCACTTCCTGCTCTTTCTTCCCTTGCTGTACTTATTTCAATGGCAATTTATACTAATCAATCACTTCCTGCTCTTTCTTCCTTCACTGTGTTTTTAAACCTGCTAACTAGAATATGCAGCCCTGCTGCATCTCAATGACCGTTTCCTTAGCCCCTCTCTGCCACTGTCTTTTTGTGCTGAGACTGATGCTTGTAATTTGACTTTTCACAGCGTTTAGGCCATATTGCCTTTTAGAAACCTTTCAGCTAAGCTGCTAAGCAAATAAGAAAGCTTTTGGCTGCACTAGTTCATGTTTTGAAAATACTACAAAGGCAGATTTTCATGGGAGGAGAGACTTGGAATGAATACCCTTCTCCAAGCGCAATATGAAAACCAGTTCTTTTATAAAATTTGCATTAGGGTTTAAGTCTCACATGCAAAGTGGCACCATACTGTCTAAAAAACATAGGTTTCTTTTTTAAAAATTGTGGGCTTGTTTTGGCTCTGTTTGTAAGTTACTTTTTGAAAATGCTTTAAAATATTAGAGCTTTGTTCTTTGTGTTTCAGTTCTGAGGGAAGGAAGCAGTAAGCACAGAATATTGTACTTCACAGGAATAAAACTGCTTGATTTACATAACTTCAGTGACCTTTTAGTGCAGACTTTATCTATAGTTTCTACCAAACGGCAGAGATCATTTATTTAAAGGAACCTCTTTTCCCTGCAGACCTTTGTTTCTTGTGCCAAGTACATCAGGAGGGTACACTTGAAGTCATAGCACAGCTTTAAACCAGAGCTGATAAACTCATGTGGGATGTGACTTCAAAATCTCAGAGTAACAGGAGGAAGGGTGGGCAAGATTTTAAGTCATTTTCAAAACACAGGAACATTGATTCAGGCTTAAGAAACATTTGGAAATTGAAGTGAATCCAATGGGATTTGTGATCACTTGCCATTTCTGCAGTTCTTTATTTATTATGTGTACTTTGGTAGCATCTGGAGGCCTTACTCTACAGGGGGCTGTACAAACACTGAAGGAAAATGTGATCTCTCCCATAACACAAGTTTTTAATATAACATGAAGTGACTCAATAATATCCCATCAAGGTCTTGTTCTAAATTCAAGACATTCCAAGTTTTGTGTTAAAAAGGCTGCAAATCTTTCAGCATGTTCT
Source organism: Machaerirhynchus nigripectus (assembly GCA_013397975.1). Taxonomy (NCBI): domain Eukaryota; kingdom Metazoa; phylum Chordata; class Aves; order Passeriformes; family Dicruridae; genus Machaerirhynchus; species Machaerirhynchus nigripectus. The sequence goes on along the minus strand of VZRQ01011196.1, from coordinate 321,109 downwards.
ATTTGGTTAAATGACTACTGCATATAGCAATATATGCCTCCAACTATCTCTTTTACCAATAACTTACAAAGCTTAAATAATAATAATGAATGCACAGATATGAAAAACAGAATCAAAACAGAAGGACCTAAACTCAGCACCATCTATCATTAACCCCCTATGCTTTGTGACTCTTTAATATCCCTAATGTTGATTCAGATACAATTTTCCAATGCAAAATGAATGCAGGAACTGGAAAAGGATGAAGGAGAGAGAGTGGTGCAGGAAAAACTAAGAAGCAAAACATATTTCTGAGAAATAAAATATTTCTGTCTCAGTGCATATGGAAACTTTGATACCATTTAATATGAAGAAAATAAAATGAATTTTTTTATAGGGAAGTGAAAAATCAATGCTTTAACAGTGGAAAACCAGAAATCCAGAAAAATTTGTCTTAATATCAGCTGAGACCTTGAAGCTTGGACACTTACATTTGTGTCACACAGCAATTTTCCTTCTGTAAAGACAAAAATAAACAGGACAAGCTGATCTATCCCTGCCTGACCTAATTTTGCATTTAAACCACCAGAAATTTTTATAGCCCGATTCTAATCTGGCCTAAGGATGTTTTCGTTTTACATTTCCTGCTACCTCTTTCCTGCCTTGATTTTGCTGTTGTCTCCTGCCCAAATCCTTCAACCTTTCAAAGAGCTGCAAAAGCTGTCTTCAGCAAGTGAGGAGCCTCTACATCCAGAATGAACGATCCACTATCAATAGCCTAATTTAAGTGTCAAAGGAAATCGCTACAGCCTTTGGCCAAAATCACATCATGACCTCGACCCCAGTTCAGGAGAGTGCCTGATTCGGAATAGTTTTATCTTTGCCCAGCTTCTTTACCATGTAGCTTGTAGCACCACATGTTCTCTAACATCCAGACCCACTCAGCCAAAAATCCTTCTTGAGTTTAATGCCGATAACACAAGAAAGAAGGCAGCAGGACACGTTAGCTCACATTAAGGGTTCCCTCTGAATTCGGATTACTCAGGGGATTAAATTAATCTGACATATCCTGGCAGGATTTGGAGAGTGCCACATTCATATTCAAACCTATGATAAGAAATTAAATACCATCCCCTGTTTCAGAGTCAGTGGGGCAGCGAAGTCCACTTTGAGATATGCAAGTTTCTGATTTAAAATAAGAGTGTCTGATATCTCATGATATATGCAGCTTGTAACTACCCCGTGGGAATAAACAGCTATTCCAATTTTGGCAGGCATCTACTTACGCAGTGGAAGACTCCTCTACAGGTATCTAAGAAAAACTTTCATTTTTGCACAACAAGAACAAAACTCTCTTACCTGCAGGTTTGCACATGCTGGTGAATCATTGTGGGAGGGTATTTCATTGTTGGTGGTCTCTGACCCTGTGTTTTTAAGTCTGGAAGCTGTCGTAGTTGTGGCTGTAGTGGTCTGTACTGGTAAGATTGGCTGCCAGACGTTCACATCAGTGCCATTGCCAAAGGCCTGAATTGCATTTTCTGTGAAAATAAATTACAGGCAATTTTCTATTTCTAAAAAAAAAAAAAGGCAAAAAGCAGAACTGAGTTTTTTTTATTAACATTATAATAATCATTATATTTAAAATGTGTATTTATAGAAACTCAATTCTATGCTGAAAATTTTGTTTTATTTTTGAACTGATTAGAAACATGACCTGAAAATCTGGGGTCATGTAATTATTTGGTGCAGCCTCTTCTTTGTAGTTTTTCCAGTAATTCTTGACAGAAGCTTCAGGACTTACCATAATCATATTTGTTACCAACCAAAAGACCCAAAAATTTACATGCAAGATTTAAAATACAGTTTGAATGTCATGTCCTAATTCAGGCAGGTGAAGTTACAAAGCAAACTAAAACCACAGAACAGGATAAATATTTATTTCTGCAGCTTGTTGTAGTAAAACTAATATGCCTATAACTACAAAATAGTTTAACTAAGGCAATCTTTTCCTTACCATTTTCAATCAAAATCTGCATAATTGGGTGAGGGAAACATGGTTAAACTAAAACTTTAGAATATAAAAGTTAAAAAGCTTATCACAGTTTCACAGGATTAAAGAGTGTGTTTATAGCAAGAGTAAATTGGTTGGAGTTTTTTATAAACAAATACAAAACCAGTTCTTAATCAGGTCTTTGGGGATTCAACAAGGATTTGGGGATTTCTTATTTCAAATTCTTTGTACAAGAAATCAAACAATTTCACTGGGGACTAATATGTGGAAGTTATTAACACTTCTTCTCAGTGGCATTCCTTGCCTTATAAAATAATTTACATGTCATTTTCTTCTGAAAAAGATGTATTTTATTCTAGTATTAGTTCTTAGAACTCCAACATGCAAAGAGAAGAACTTGTAAAAAGCACCAGAACGAGCTGCATTAGCGGAGACAAAGTGGGAAGACAGACATGATAAGTTTTTTTGTGTATCCCTGAATAAGGCAACATAAAAAGCAGTATTTCCTAAATTCACAGTAACTCTTTGTTTCCACTGTTGCAAGAAGGGTCACAGAAATACCTGCAATCCTTCCAGTTTTCAAAGTAACAACTGGCCTTTGAAATTAATCTTCAATTATTTCATACAACCATACTCGATGATCCTTGTGAGTCTCCTCCAACTTGAGATATTCTATGACAGAGTCACAGAATTGTTTGGGTTGAAGGGACCTTTCAAGGTCCTCTAGTCCAACCCCGCTGCAATGAGCAACTTCAACTAGATCATTATTGTAAATGCCCCAAATAACAGGTTTCTTTTCTATTTTGTAGGGGAAATATACTTTAGTAAAACAGACTAGCAAGAAATTCCTAGGTTCTTCCCATCATAGAAAAAGAAGTTTTTGTGTTGTTTAAAAGAAGTGGGAAGGGTTTTAATGACATTTTCTCCGGGCAGTGGAAGGCCCACTAATGAAACTAAAATTTTTTAAAAATTCCCCGTCTATGTGAAAGACAAAACTTTGTATAAAATCCAGAAACACCTTTAATTTCTTTCTGAAGAAGACATATCTTACAGCTTGGATGAGATAATTTGTCTCACAGTAACCTCCAATGTCTTTGATTTGTCTTCATTAATGCTTTTGTACTGATGGCAAAAGCAAGGACAAGGAATCGCTCTGTCTTTATGTTCTAAAAGGAACCTGTAACACTCTAGAAATTAATACATTCACAAATGAATAAAATCTGAGGTATTGCAATAGATATAAATGGCAAACTCCACTACGCTTGAAGAAGGTCTGATGGCATTTTGTTAAATTTTACCCCATCACATTTTGAACTCTTTTCTCTTTTTCTTTTGTTAAATGATGTTGCGAAATTGATTTGCTCTTCCAAAGCTTAATAAATAGTGTCACACAGAGCAACCCAGGTTTTTGTGCACAGAAATCCCTGTGCTTTCACTGCAGTGCTGCCTCTTGAGAAGCTACCAGTGGGGATTTTCAGACCCTTTACTAAAATATCGAACCCTGCATTAGCATCAGCTCAGGTCTGTAGGGCTGGATGGGCCAGTCTGGATCACTGAGTTAATTTACTGTTTCTGAGAAAAGCAGTGATGTCTGCTTCTTTGCATAAGCTGATGAAATACAACTTTTAAAACCACTTTTACCCTCAAAACTCCTGCTGGAAGCCTATTTCTTACTTTTAGTCTGATGGTTAAAAATTTTCCAATTTTGAGCCTAAATACGTATGGCCAATATCTGCATTTTTGATCTTATGCCAAGGTTGTCCTGCAGGTGAAGCAATCTCTTCTCCTCCCTGGGCTTGCCCCTCTAATGCAATTTCAGAGGACAGTCACATATCCTTTCAACTTCTGTTCTGCTAGACTAGGGAAGCCAAGCTCTTTTGGTCCCCTCATTTATCTGAAATTAAAACTCTGATGCACACTCCACATCATCCAATTATGCTGCTCCAGGCAGACAGGAAATTTGAAAAGAGAACCTGCCAAAATCGACTCCACTGAGCCATTCTGAAATTTATAATAGTCCCTAATTTGGAAGTGAGTCCGATGGGGAAAAAAAAAAAAATCAATAATTTAACAAAATCTTTACAATAGTTACCATCCAGGCTTGTGTTAAAACCAGGCATCTGAGATCAAATATCCTAAAAAGAATGAAGTCGGCTGTAAATTGCAAGCACAATCCTATTTATACTTACTTACAGCAAATCCTTCATATCCTAAAAATACATGTCTTTTTTCATAGAAAGTTCTTAAATTACACAGAAACCCCTCAGGTGTTGCAATTTCGTGGTAAAGATGCTGCCTGACTGTTAGGGTCCAAATACGACCTGTGATGTACACATATTTCAGCACCATACAACTTTGCCTCTTGATTTTTTTCTTTCCAAGAGCTTCTTGTGTTTGCAGCCTTGGCCATAAACCACCGTTACCATGCATATCTGCTCGTTCTTTTAATTTTTACACCTACAACAGAACCACGCTCAGCAAAGTGCAAAGTGACGGCCTTGATGTATCGTGACACACTTCAGCAGCGAAGGAATTCTAGAAAACATGCCTAAAACGCATTAAAAGACACCTAATTCTGTACTCACTAAGGCATATGTTGTCCTGGAAGAAATGCAGGAATTTCCGGCACTCGTCGATGTCGTTGCCGCTGTTGCTGCAGTCGCACCACGGGGCCACGCTGAGGCTGCTGGAGTCGATGTAGTTCGGTGTCATCACGGTGCCTGTCAGCAGAGAGAAGCACAGCACTGTGAGCAACCTTTGCACTGCAACGTTCCCTCCACCCTAGGATGGCACACAGCCCTTGTGTTAAGTCGTGTATTTGGGGCCGGATTCACAACACAGGCCCACAGCAGGGCTCTGACCTCCAGATTTAACAGCTCCTGGCTCCTCTCACCCTCTGATACCCAGCCCCGTGCCATATTTCACACCCTCTGTGGTTTGAATGCAATCACTTTAGGGACTGTAACGTGAATCACACATTAAAGACACATTTCTTCCCTCCAAAAAGGATCCCCACAGAGAGCTGCATCAGCAGAACTGACAGGTAGAAAACCGTGGCAGAAGGGTGGGATGGGTTGGGAGAGGGTGAGCACCTCTTCAAAGGGCTTTGCTGCCAAATCAAACACACGTGGACTGTCATTGGAGCTGCGCTTAAAAATCTGATTTTCTTTCCTCACTTGTGCTTTTCCTCATTTTAATTCTAGCTGCAAATAAACGGCAGAAACCAGGTACCCAGACCTGTGCTTCCTCCTTGAGTCTGCAGCCAGACTGAAAAAACCATTTCTGAAATGCATGAACTAGGAGAATGCTGGTCATGCTGAGGGGAGCCCTGCTACGTCTTGGAGCAGTGTTAACCCCAGGGTGCTCACGGGGGACCTGCCAGCAGCGTGGGTTATGGTGATGAACAGAGCAAAAACCAGCAAGCATGAAAAGGTACAGCAGATTCTTTGCAGGTAATAAATTACTGTTAATCCTGCTGTCTCACTACTTCTTCAGTACAGTGTTTATTTCCTAAACACTTGTCAACAACTTTCCAACCACTGGGTGATTCTAACTCTGCTACAAATTCTTGGGTAAATATTCTCCCATTCATATGTCAACTCAAGGCAACCAAGAATGAAATTAAACCAAAGAAGGCATTTTGTGTCCTAAAAAATGTACAGCAACTGTGCATCACTCATCTGGATCAGGAAACTGTTGTATGAAGAGCACTTGCTCAAGCCAGCAGTCTCACTGAAGGCATCACCCCAGCAGGTCAGATATTTCAAACTTTTCGCAGGATTGAGAAGTTTGAATCTTTATTTTATTTGCCTGACCAAAAGGGAAAAATTAAATAAAAAGGGGAAGGTATTCCAGACCTGAACAGCTGCCAGCTGCTTCAGGGAACATGTTCCTCACTTGATAATCTGCAATTCTAGGACAGGTCATATATCGTGAGGAAATGTGATCACATCTCCTCAAAACTGACATCAAAGTAGTCATTAAGAAGATGGAATAGATGAAGGACAAATGTTAGAGACCCAAAGTGTACACTAGGAGAGAAAATTTGGTGCATAGGTCCAGGGTCCAAGAGTCTGCAATAACAGACGGGAAAGGGCTATCAAACATCAAGCTAAAAAAAGGAACATTAGAAATAACACAAATCACAGAGTGATGTCTAATAGCCTTTCAGGCACCAGGCAGTGCTGGGAAATGAACAAATCAACATGCAAACTGCTTCATATGCAGCGTGGGAGACAAAGGAGAACAGGCATTAGGGCTGGCCTGAGAAAGACAGAAATGGATGTGAAAACGACTGTGGTCCCATTGTGAAATTCACAAAAAGCATCTTTTCTCTTGTTTTGGGATGTTCTTGAATTTTACTATAATCCCATACCTTTGTCTACTTGCAGCATTTAACAGATAGTTGGACTAGTAATTGCTCAAATTCTACGTGAGATTAGTACATGAGTAAACAGCATGGTTCAAAATTCATTAAATGGAGGTAGAGAATTTAGTAAAATAGGCAAATATAATTTGCATTATTAATGAAAACTGGACAGTAGATAAATAAGAAGAGGAATGATATTAAATGAAAAGAAAACACATTAAAATGTCTCCCCCTCATCCCTTTGGTGGTTCAGAACTCTATTTCAGCCTTGAAACATGATCTGAAAAGAAGTGAGAGAAAACAAGAATCAAGAGGATTTTGCAAATGGAAAGAAAATATAGTAGGCTGAAAAACTTCCAATTAGAAAATGCTTAGTGAAGGGTTAAAAAACCAAAAAGGTATTGAGGAAATGAAAAAGGTCACTGAGGTAAGACTTTATTATCACAAAGAGGTAATAAGGTAATTAAAATGGGTTAAGACGGATTAAAAGCGTAACAGATACAAAAGTGTAAGGTACAATTAGGGTTGACGAATACAGAAAAGACAGGACGAGGAAAGTGTGTACACAGCACACAAACTGTGCATCCAGCAAAAACAGAGTGCCTGAAAGAGCAGCTAGTAGAAAATCAGGCTGTCATTTACACCTGGGGGCAGATGTGAACCCAAGCGGATTATATGCTTGCCTTCCTGGGCTGGATGTTCTTTTTTCCCAGCGATGTGTGTGCCTTTCCCTTCCCCCCCTCCCCACTGGCTGGCATCTTGGAAATTCTGCTGATGGACACTAAGGGATCAGAGAAACCACGGTGGCTGGCAGGAAAAGAGGACATGCTTGGTTTTCTGCACTCTGGGTATCAAGCAGCTCTGTGATGGTCTCAAAGGTCAGCAGTCAGGCCTCCACATTTTAGACAAAAGCAGAGGTGGCCTGAACCCAGCCAAGAAGTTGCTCAAATTAGGGTGAATTAATAAGGAGATGGATGGGGAGTCCAAGAGAAGGGGCAAGTGGCTGAAGTTTCTTTGGCCTGAAGCAACTCCAGGTTATTCACACAAACTCTCAAGGAATTCCTGGGAATTCCAGGGAACTTGGATGGATTTTGCTTAAGACAAGGGAAAATGTGTCAGAAAGTGAATGCTAAGGCAGATCTTGAAGTCAGCAGTTAGAGGAAAACCTAATTGATGTGGGAGTGCAGAAGGTCCAGACGGCTTAGCCAGGCTGTAACCAAAGCACTGACTCAAACTTGGCTATCCACAGTCTCCTTTTACATTTAATAATTTTTATATTTTTCTGTTAATTTAAAAAATATATTAATTTACCCCTGTACTACAACAAGGAGCCTAAAGCAATGAATTGAGGTTTTCAAAATTCCTCTTAAGTGTACATATCTTTAAAATTATATACATAATACCCTGATGCAAACACTAAAGCAGCCTCTAGAGACTGTTCTCCACTTAATTGATAAAGCACTTCATACAAAAACTGTGCCTGGCTCTGTTTCCATTTGAAGTCATTACTTTTAGGTGGGATTCCACTAATTTCAGTGAGGGTAACTCTCATTTACATCCCTATATATGAGGAGAGACTCACATCCACTGTACCTTCCATAGAGAAGCCTCAATTCCCTGAAACTCTGTGGAGGTGCAATTTTTGCTAGATTTAATGAAATGGCTAAATGAACTGATATTTTGTTTTAATGACCAATATTTTATCTTAATTAATAGGAGATCCTGAAGCTCTGATGGACAAATGCATCTGTAGCAGCTTCTTACCCAGTCTAACTCTTCTTCTTGTGTTTTGTATCTATTAAGAAGATATTTGAAAGATTATACCTTTGATTTCTGCTTTACTCCACTTTCATATCAGATTGATATCAGCAGCAGGAATTTACTGCTTCAGCACAAGAAACATTCTGGTAATTTCTTGGTTTAAAACAATTAATACAAAGAAGTAAAACTCTTGTAACACTAGTCAGTTCCTCTTTTGCATGTCTCTAGGGGCTAGCAGGAAGGAAGAAAAATGTGTATTTTTCCCTTTGAAAAGTAGATCTCCTTTTGATTTGAACTCCTTAGGCACCCATCCCACATTTCTGATGTGTGACAGCAGCATGGTCAACCCCAGTAACACAAAAACTCCTCACAAGAGGAACTGGGTCATCTTTGGGGTTAAACTGAAAAATGGAACCAACAAAACTGCCAGCTAAATTCAGTAGGTCCAGCAAGAACTTGGCAGCTCTTACCCAGAAGTATCTGTTAGTAACAGTTACTCCTTGCCAGCAGCCAGACTTCTTAATCTCATTGACAAGATCAGATTTCAAGGCTATTCAATTCTCTGTTTCCGAGTCAAATGACAGTCTGTCATAACTGTTCAGATGTTATACCCTTTGCATACTGCCTTAATCTCTTCAGTGGTAGAAGAATATAATTTGAAGCCATCACATCACATTTTACCCATTGCCACATGGACTTACCTCACTTGTTAGCTGCTAGAGTAGTAAGAATGGTAACAATAAGCCACTGAGGATAGCTTTCAGTAATTTTTCAGCAAACCCAACCTATTTTAGAGATATTTTCATTTCGATATCATCTCCAGAGACATTTATTTAACAGCAGGATCAGCTTCAGGGTCTCAGCTGGCACCTTCATGCCCAACAGAAGGGGATATTACTGCACTGCAGCAGGTGCAGGCTGTAAGCTTAAAAACATCTTATCTGGTGGCCTTTCAAAGTTGTTTGTTTCAGAGTTTTGACATTCACTTATTATTTATTGCCCAACTATGATATTTCTACGACACGTTCAACTTCTTGACATGATCTCTCTCTTTCAGGAATCAAATACTGAGTGTGGCATGTGGAATCTGGCTTCCATAAAGGCGTCCTTGTGCCTGCTGACACTCAGGAAGGTGACAACAAACAAAAATAACTACATCGGGGAGGGAAGAGGATTTTGGATTTGGTCTCAGTTCATCTCATTGACAGGCATCTCTGAAAACATTTAGAGTGGACAGAGGGATATCATGGAAAGAATAGCAGGTGGAATTGATAAAAGGCTGGATTGATCTATTCAGGTACCTTTCTGTGAAGGTGTTTACCCAAACTTGTGATGACAGCTGCAATATCAAGCATGCTGCACTTACACTTGTTAACTTCCAACTCCTCAGTCCCATCTAAATTCAACCATCTTAATGAACTTTACTTTGTAAGCTTGAATTTATTTCAAATTCAAGTATCTTTCTCTCCTTATCTTCCATCTGTAACTTCCTTGTAATTTACCAACTTACCCCAAGAATCTCTGTAAGGCAAAGCAGGGCTGGCACATGTAGGTGGAGAAACTGGCCTAGTATCACATCACACAGTATTGTATTCCAGTTTTTATTTCACATAGGCCTTCAAAGTGCAGTTTGGGGTTTTTTCTCATGAGCAAGCCCCCACCCTTCCCTGCCCTCTTACCAATAAGCCCCGAGTAAGCGAGCAGGCAGTCAGCATAGTTCTCCTTCAGACAGCTACTAACAGAGCGTGACTCAGGCTGGCAGTTTGTGAAGAAATCTGCAAGGCGAGATCTGCAACAGGAAGAAAAATGCGTATCTTTAAAAATCAAGCCTGGAGGCACTCTTACCTTTTACACTCTCTATTTTTGGCTTAATATTCTTTAACTTAAATGCATATTGGACATATTTCAGCCACTGAGAATCTCTTACTAAGATGCATCTCTTTCCAGAATCTATTTTTGAAGTGAGAACAAGAAAGTGTAAGGAAACAGAACAACAAGAACAAGTAAAAAGGAACAGAACAACAGGGAAATGCCTGCCCTTTACTAAAAGAAATGTTCTGCATTTTCATGCCAAGAAAAAAAGACAAAGAGTGATTTTATCATATGAGGAGTCATTTTGCCTGGATCTGAACCCTAACTGGAGTCTTTTATCCAAAACACAGTGCCTGCTGTTTTACTGATTACACAAAACTGTATGTTTGTGCTCACAGAGCAAGCAAGACTCTTACTGCAAGGCTTGAAGCAGGACCTGCTTTGGTAGTGCCCCACGTTCCCAGAGAGTGGGCTCACCCCTGCTCTGGCCTGGCCCACAGGAGCAGCTGGCTGAACTGGGGCAGCAGGGAGGGCCAGCTGGCATGGTGTCCTTGGCCCCCCAGAGCCATGGCACTGAGAATCTATCTGTTCTTCTAAAATCTGCATTTATCCAAAGTCTAGGGTATTGAGTCCAGGGCCGAGATGAAAGGGAAGTGTGCTCTGCATCGAGTTCTGCTGCTGAGGGGCCACATTGTCCTCATTTACCTCAGTCTGCCCCCATGACCAAGGCGGGGGGAGCACTGATTACATGCAGGAGGTGCTTTAAGACCAGGAGTGAAGCTGTATTGTGAGCAACTGATAACTGCTATGTTGGAAAATAAAATGACCGACAGACAGGGTCTCTTCTGGTTATTTGTGATTTAAAGGCCACATAATGCTCCCATTCAGGTCTGTAAAATTTGCGAGGCATTGATGAGGTGGGGCAAGGTCCCACATCCTATAGTCTCTCCCCTTCCCAGCTTAGCCTTACAATCTTGGAGTAGTGACTTTTGTTTATTTACAAAGTGTTATTTAGACCTTTATCTGCATGAAAAAGAGAAAAAAATCACCTCCCTACTTCAATCTTCTCTTCTGTGAAATAGGTATGAAAATGTTCTTTTGCATGTGACAACCCACAGTAATGTCTCAGGATCAGATGCTTAATCTTTGCAAAGCCCTCTCAAAATCAGAGTAGCATAATCTACGAATTTTCATCACTGCTCCAGCATTATGCAGATTTGCAATATAAATGCGCTTTTTCAGTTTTGCAACAACCCCACAAAAGTCAGCAGAAACAAGTGATTTGCAAGTGATTTACTTTATTTGTTTACATGCTCCAGAGACTAATTATCTTTGTTTGCTTTATTGTTTTACCTACCCCAGAATGGGACTGGATACACATCATTAACTGGCCTGAAAGTAACGATGGGCAAACATCAAAAGGTTCAGAGGCTTAGTTTGAGAAAGCATCCTATAAAATAAACTCCATGCAACCTATACCTGAATTTACGAGAGCTGTTCTCATGGCCTTATTTTAGTTCCATCTCTCGCTAACTGTACTGACACCAGCAAATCCATGGTTGCCTTCAAGCCACAGTCAACTCTAAGCTTTTCATTCCTTCTCTTGCCTTATTTAACCACTTTACCTTGAGATGGAAATCTGTACCCAGTTGCCTTTAATAGCTTTAAAAAGTTAACCTCTCTACCAATCCTTCAGGATGCCCTATATGTATGTATACATAAATTTCTAAATTTACGTAAAACCCCTACTTAGCTGGTGAATATATTCTGTACCTACCAGGAGACAAGCTGAGAAGACATGGGTCTCAAGGTATGGGAAGAGATAAATAGCAGTACCATGAAGAAAATCTGGGCAAGGAAATCCTCTGTCACTGCACTGATTCCTCTCTCAGCCAGTAATTAAGACAGTGGCTCCAATCCAGCTTTTGGATCAATTGGGAACAAAGACAGTTGACAGTTTCCAAAGATTTTTCTAATTCTACTAATACCTGGATGAAGTCAGGTTTAGAACAGAATAGAGCCTATTACATCTATCTAGTATGAAAAACCTCTGCCATGGTTTTTCAGAAGGGCAAGCCTTGTGTGTATAGAGTATTCCTGCATTTCTAAAACAAAGTAGCTCCTCAGATCTAAATTTCATTATTTATGTGACCACAAATAAATCTTTTTGGTAATGGAATTATACAATCAGTGTATTGATAATCGTGAAAACACTTCTTGCAATCATTTCATCGTTCTTAAATGTCCAGTTCTCCCTTAGGTTATTAAGTGCATTGGTCCAGAGATCATTTAATACATTCCTCTTCTCTAAATGTTTTTAAGGACTGATAACTGTGGAATAACACCAGTCATTTACTACCCAGCCTGCTTAAAGAACTTATTTGTTGTTCCTAAAGGAGGTTAAAAATAGCTCTGCTGATCTCTTTTGCATACAGCTTGATTTCCATGTGAATTTCTGAAGAATTTTTGTGGTCATAAAAAGTAATGATGTGACAACACTGCACATTTAAGTTTTCATAAGTCAAATATAGTTCAGATAGCTCTGGTCTGAGCATTACTGGACATTATCACACACCCCTTCCCTAGCGAGTCATCCAAACTTCACACAATCCAAACTCTCACCCTCTCCTGAGCTGTTAACTACACCTGATACTTATGTGGATTCATTTGCACTGGAGATAAAGTCAAGGCCAGAAAACAAAAACAGTGACAGACCTCCATCTGCCATAAAATACCCCAATACTTTCAGTGAAGATCTGCTGATTAACACTCACTGAAACACTCACTCACTAGCCCCAAACATTTCCAGTAGGCTGGCAGTGATGAAAGTGTGCTCATCAGTGAACACTGGAACAGTGGTGCTGCTATTTATCTAGAGAGAGAGACAAATTAGCCTAATGAGAACCATCAATCCTGAAGTATTGCACATGAATATTAAGAACTGTTTGGGTAAGAGAGACAATCCTTGTCGGGATGCGGAATCAGAGCAACCTGGTAATAGCAGTCCTATAAAAAAATATGCACACTTGTGTTAACTTAGTGCTCCTTCAGCAGGAGGCAACTTGTAGGTGGCAAGCTGGGGGTTTTTAATCCATGACTGAGCAGTTTTGTTATCTAGAGAACAAACAGAGCTTGCCACATGTACCTTTAAGTGTGCACAGTTTCATGTACGATGTGCAATGTACACAGGTTCACAGTGCAATGTACACAGATGTATCTCACTGCTGGAGAGAGACACACAGGCACTTTCATATTGTTCATACTATGTAGCAGGACCGCATTCAAAAGGAACTATTAACTTCTTTTTCTGTCACAAAATCCTCATTGTGCACAGCCGCATTTATGATTTCTTCCCTTTTCCTTTCATGAAGAAGGGGTACTACCCAGAAATCTTCCTCCCAGGAAGATGAAGAAGGAAAAAAAAATCATCTCTTTGCAGGGCAGAAACCCCACAAACTAAATCAGTCCTATCTTAGCCCTGGAAAAGCTGCAGATATTCTGGAAAGCCTACTTTAAATATTTTGTATACCACTAGCTGGAAAAGTAAGAATAATCCCATCGGCAAATTCAAAGAAAATATGCTCAAACAACAAACAGCCTTTCTGAAAAGAAGAGGAAAAAATCCCAAACCTGCTATTCTCTAATGCTTTGTATTAGCACCAGTAAAATAATTTGTAACAGTTAAAAATACAAAGGAAGCAAAGTTAATTTGCTCTCCTTATGATAGTGGCTCTTCAAATACTCAGCTGGATAAATCAAAACTTTCACATTTTGCTTACAAATAAGCTTTGTTAATAGTAGTATTGTATTTAATCTGCATATAATTTTTGAGGCAATTTCATTTTATATTAGCACAGCCTGTTGCATAGGCAACATTGATTAGGTTTTCACTACTTTTTGTTCCCAAGGTTTTGTAAAAGTTCTTTGATGTCCTTAGGTTATCTTTGATATTTATCAGTTCTCCCGCTTTAAGGTTGGTCAATTCAGCTTTAGCATTGGTGCAATATTTATAAGTATGACATAAACTGTGAAGTTGCAGAAAATTTTTAAAATTGCATTTTTAGTTTGGATCTGGTGTAAATCATGCCCTATCAGAAAGCAACTCTCTGAACCAGAGTCCTCCCCAAGAAGCACCCACATCGCTTGGATGGCAGGTGTTGATGCCTCTTCTTTTTTTCTGACTGTATTGTTGGTACACAAGGGCTGAGCCCTCAAGGACAGAAACTTCTCTCGGCCTTGCCTTGGCACTGGTGACACTCAGACCAAGCAAGACACTGAACCCAGGTCTCCTGCTGGCTGCCCCCACACAGGCTGTGATGTCCAAGAGAGTGGTTACAACCACGCACCCTGGTAGGAATGCGGGGAGCGACAGTGCTGTCCTGGGCCACACCTCAGGGATGTCAGGTGAGGTCTGGACATGCTCACTGCCACCTTTCCTTACACTGCTGCTTGTGTTTGGGCACCTATTTATAGCAGTAACATAAGGAGTACGTAAATGCCAGAGCTGAGAGACTGGGGTGACTACACTAATTAGTCAGAGCTGCTCCAGCATCGAGACACCATTTGGCAGTGCAGTCACGTAAGGGAAGTGCTGCATCAATATTCAAAACAGAAAAGAAGTATAAATCCGGCACTGGAAAAAGCCAGACTAAGTCAATGAATGTGTGTCATAGTGATAAATGGCATCATTACAGAAAAAACAACAAGCCAAAATACTTGCTCTTCTTTTGTGGGGGTCAACTGCAGTGTCCTACTCTGGCTACAAACAGCTCCCGTATAGCTGGGGTGGTGCTGTTTCTGCTGGGATGCAGGAGTGGCAAGAGGGGTTCGTATGTGGCCAAACTAATGGCTTCATTGTTGGAGAAACATTTCATTTTCCTTTTCCTTCATAAACAGTGAGAAAATGAGGCAAACACCACATAAGCAACTCTATCAACCAGTGGGATGAAAAAAGCCTCGGAAGAGCTCCATAGCGAGAGATGACCCACCCTGCACATAGTAAAGTAGCTTTGATCCATCATTTTTTCATTGAAGGACACTAGAGCTGTGTAATATTGATAAATCTCACACCTCCTTAGCTATCTACACACACTGGTGAGCACCTGTGAGCAACTACAAATTCTGACATTTTTATTTGAGGTCACTTTTCCATGTATTTATTAAACAGCAACTCCACTAAATTTTTTCAGCCAAAAGGTTGGTTTCTCTTTGGTTGCTCCCTTCCTTCTCAAACAATGAGTGTCCAAGCTCTGAGGTCACCGATGTTCCTGCCAACCCCTGGGGCTTCCCCCACCCTGTCTGACCCAGGACCCCATCCAGCCCCTGCCCCAGTGGTGCTGTGGGACCTTGGTCTCCAGCCCCTCAGCCCCGCCCTACCCAGCCACGGGCTCCACTGAGCCAGGTCTGCCCACGGGCTGATGTCCCATCCAGTCCCCAGGGAGATGCCCCATGCCCGGGACTGCTCCGCTCCCAAGCTGGGGTAGTGGGGTAAGCCCAGCCTGAAAGGTTCTGTCCTGCCCGTCCCTGGAGTCCCCATGAGCCCCAGGAAGCCCCCATCACACACTGCAGCCTGACATCCAGCTCAGCATTTGTATGTTTTGGGGAGTGGGAAGAGAAAAAAAGTAAATTTCTGACAGCAAACCATTTGTCTCCCAACACCTGAATATTGAAGGCAGTTTCTCTCACATGAGCTGATCCAAATCTTTCCCAACACTGGCAGAAACCATTACAGGATTTGAGACCCCAAATACCAGCTACTAACCAAAAGAAGCTGGTTTTTATCTGGTTTTGCTGCTGGTTTTTTATTTTAAATGACTGGCAGCCTAAACCCAAACAAATATTTGATTCTGGATTCAATTTATCTCTAAAAATGGTGTTGTTCATCTGGAATCAAAATACGGACAATCCCCAGTTATACAGAGGCAGCCTATCTGGATTGTGGGATAACCAGACACAGGATCAAACAGCAGGGACCACACAAGATTCACTGAGATGCCTTCTAGCAGCACGAGAGCTTGCTCAGAGCATCAGACACAGGCACAAATCCTGGTCCCCCCAGAGCACCCACACTCGGCCCAGCTCGCTGTCTGTACCACGTCACCACCACATTTGCCAGCATTTAGGTTACTGATCAGGCTTCTTCATTACAAGGGGCCTCCTGAACATCTAATACCCCAGAAAATGGAGATCTAACTTTTTGAAATTCAGTCAATTCAAAATGAAAAGCATTTCCACCACTGCATATCTGTATTTTAAAATTAAAAGTACAAATGCTGTATTCTTTCAATTTTTCTATTAACAAATTAGTACCCTACACCCATGTTCTTTTATTGCACTTTGTGCAAAGCAAAATAAAATAAGTTCTATACCATTTTCTGTTAATATTATCCTTTCCCCTTTGCTCATGTCATCTGCTGGAGACCAGTTAGATCTTTTTACACAGTATCTGCTATAGAAAATCAAAAGAACTTAACAAAACACTAATGTCATAGTTTATCAGTGGTAATTAAATCCTCTAAGCGACTCAAGATCATGCATGAGAGTAATTGTAATTTAATATATTAGGTGTCCTTTGGGTTTAAGGGAAACTACTAAGCTCAAATGTGATTCTAAACAAGTATGATTTATTTGAAATTGGGTTATATAAATATTTATATACTACTGACCTTTTGTGTAATAAAACCAATTTTGAAAAATATGGTGAAAATCCTGAGCACAAGGTAATGCAATAAAGAATTAGAACAGTGATTCTCAGATGCTGTGACACAAACAAGAATTTTCTCTTTCTGTTTGCAAAAAAAAAAATCACCTTACATCATTTTTTAGAGGCCTGTTTGAGAGAACATCTGGAAAACATTCCACAGGAAATCAAACCTATATTAAGTATGTTTTGCAGGGCTCTGTTTCCTTGCATCGACCTTAAGCATTCATAATGTGTTTCTGTCTTCTCAGCTGCAAAGCAAACACTTCTGTCAGAGTCCTCTACAAAATGACAGCCTGAATTGTCAGCCTGTGATTTTATCAGGGCACGCTGGTAAGATTTCTATTTAGTCTACCTGTCTATGTACCAAAGCTCCCCAATAACAAGAACAAATCTACCAGCTGCTTTCCAGCTACCAAGAATTCGTCTATTTTCATCGTTTAATTTCCTTTATGCTGTTTAATTTGAAGCTTCTAAATAAAAAATGACTGGCATTTTTAAACATGCCCAAGCCTCTGTGTCTCCTGACAGGATGTTACTCAGGGAAGAACTACTGCATTACGGGGAGAGGGTAGAGTTGTTCTCACTTCAATAGCTGGGCAAACAGAATAGTCTTTGAATTACAGGCTGGTAACCTAAGAAAATCACTGTCACTCTCAAAAAGCGAGCCAAGGAGAAGTAGCACCACTGCAAGTCCTTGAGCGTGCCACTGGACGCTTCAGCGTTTATTAACAACTGTATTGTGAGCGAAAGGATGTGGTTCCAAGTACCTGAGAAAGACACCCATGGCAATAATATTCCCTGTAACCACTTGAATAAACTATAATAGACTACTACTAGCTCAAGCATGAAACTGATGGGAGTTTAGAGATGGAAAATAATCTAAAAAGTCCAATACAAGTTCTCTCTTTACCAGAAAATTTCTGTTGGTAGATGTACTGGAACATCAAGTTTCCTGAGGTTATGCAGGGATGCTCTTTGCATAAGAAAATGTCTCAGTGGTATGTGTGGTGACATTCCTGAAGGAAACAACTCCATGTCCCCTCGTCAGAGAGGTGGCTCAAGGAAAGAAAAGGTGTCCAGTGTGTGCTTGGACACAACTGAGCAGGGTCTGCGGGCAGCCAACACGGCTGAAACCCATCCCAGAGCTACTGTAAATACTGCTCTGACCTCCAAGTAAGACAACAAATATAAAATCAGAAATATAAAAGATAAAAGCAGAGTAGAGTCTCTTTCATGTGGACCCATATTTTTTCATGCAAAACAGCAAAGAACAGCCCCACCAAACAAGTCAAGAAGTTCTGGCAGCAGCAAGCCAAGAGAGCATTGATCTTATTCAGCATGTTTTATGTGCTTTTAGAAGTAATATGGCTATATAATGATAGTACAGAAAGCAGTGATTTGTAGTGTACGACTGGAAAACAAACCATTTTTACCAGTTAAGGATGATGAGCTGTCTTAAGAGCTTCTTTTTGACTCCACTCTCAAAAAAACGTGAACGCACGAGGCCAAGAAAAAAATGTGAGGCCAAGAGCTGACAGCCTGTGATACACCCAGACATTTACAGAGGTTGTTCTGAAATGAACTGTCCATTCTGAAAAATATTTTGCAATGCTGCATGATGGCCAGTTACTGAGATGTAGCTCCAGCATTTCATAATGACTAACTGGCAAAGGGAGCATCGTAACTGAGAAGACAACCACTGTGATATGTGCTTGAACTGGAACAAAAGAAAGTGAACTAAACATTCAAATAATACAGTTTGAATTTAACAGAGTTCTTAGTCGTATGTGCTTTACAACAGAAAAGCTTCCTTTAATGGTTTACAGAATGTGCTTTAAAAAAATACAAGGAAAGCACAAAGATGTGGATGTAAGGTCATCTATTAATAATATGAGACAAGGGTCACAGTCAGCTCACATAGAAAATCTATCATCAACAGTAAACACACACCAGAAAACCCTTTCTGTGTCACTTAAAGCCAGCAGATCATAAAAGCATAGGGAACAACCACCACCCCTGCTGAGAAGTCTTTGCAGACACTTTTACATGTACATTTACATCTGGCTTCCACTTAACAGGAGTTACTCCAGTAACATGGTAGTGTTTATTCACATAATGAAAGCAATGCAATTTCTATTCAGTAAACATGAGAATGCTAAAATTTGAAAATATGCATGTGGCTGTCACTTGCTCTGTTGAGAAACAAAGTTTTATTTTTAGCTCCAGTGCTCACATTTTCTTGCAGCTATTTTAATAGATGAACTGCCACCAGAAATATTCTCTCACTGCGCCCTGATGTAGAATGATATAAATAACCTTTACAAAGTCCAGCATAATGGAATGGTAAAATCAGTTGACATTCTCCTAATTAGCACTGCCTGAAGATTTACCTACACAGAACAGGAAGAGCCAAATATTCCCCTGGAATAAATCCACCGAAGTCACTGATGTCAGAGGAAGTACACTGGGAATGGACTTGATAGAATAATCTGTTATTTACATTAAACACAGAGCAGCTTCTTGCCTGTAGCATATACATGGCTTGAGATAAATGAAGAAAACATTTTGGTTTATTAAAGAAAATGCTATTGTGTGATATATACATCCTTTCTTTGCCCCAGAAACAGCAAGTTAGCCAAATGTGACTGGGTGCACGTAACAGATCTTCTCTTCACCTCATCTAATAGATCAGGAGGCAGAAACTGCTCATGCAAACAAGTGGATGCTAAACTGTTCTCTACAGAAATCTCTCAACTAACAATTCAAAAAATCAGCAGTAGCAGTACTCTTAGTGGAACCCCATCCAGCAAAGCAATTAAGTGCTTGCTTAACTGTAAGGACATGAGTAGCTTCAAATTTAGATCTCTCTTGAAGTTTAATGCCAAATTTCACTGTCCTGGATTTCAATATTTTTGACTAAACATGTGTGAAACTGCTTAATTAACATATGTAGTTTAATCTCACCCACCCTGATAAATCAACAAAACAAAGTGGGTCACATTAGCCCTGCTGTAACTCCCTCCCTGGCTCATGTTCCTTATCTGCAGTCTTCTTATTTCTTAAATTATACAGACAGCTTTTCTTTTCCACTTAAATTAACAAAATAAGGCTTTTCAAACAAAATGAACACTCGGGAGACCTCATTGCTCTCTACCTGAAAAGAGGTTGTAGCAAGGTGGGGTCTCTTCTTCCAAGTAACAAGTGACAGGATGAGAGGAAATGGCCTCAAGTTGTGCCAGGGAAGGTTTAGATTGGATATTAGGAAAATTTTCTTCATGGAACGAGTTTTCAAGCATTGGAACAGGCTGCCCAGGGAAGTGGTGGAGTCACCACCCCTGGAAGTAGTTAACAGACCTGTAGATGTGGCACTTGGGGACACGGTTTAGTGGTGGGCTTGGCAGTGTTAGGTTTATGGCTGGACTTGATGATCCAATGGCTTTCTCCAACCTAAACGACTCTCTGATTCTATGAAGGGTCACATTGAGATAATACAAATGCCCCTAGGTTCTTAGAGCTGAAATTCAGTGGTGACAAGTACCTCAGCTCACTGAGTTGTTCTGACTGGAAAGAGACCGACATGGAAGCAGGGTATCTAAATAAAGCCTATAAAACCTGAACCATTGGCATCCAAGTTTATTTTGTGATTTTTGTACGTTCACACGTGCACACTTTATTCCCACGTTCACTTCTTCAACCCTGTAGACAGGTAATAGGGAATATTCAGCGCCCCAGGTTATTTTTAACCTGATCAGCAGAGGATCCACCCGACTGGAGGGATGCTGCCTGGAGAGTTTTGAGCTTGCCTGACAAGGGACCTCAGCGTGAAGACACTGTCTAGTTACTGCTTCTTGGAGCATGAACTCTCCTCATTGGTACAGCACAAAGCCAAGGCAAAGTTGGGTGCAGGACTAAAGCTGAGCCATTTTTCTAATTACTGTATCCTTGTGTCTCTCCTGCTTTCGGAGAAATGTCACTCACCCAGCAAGCTTTTAATCTTCAAGCCCCTCTTAAGCTGAACAGAGAGTATAAATGAGGGCCAGCCAAGCAGATCTTGGCACTACAGAACGAGATCCATCCACACTTCAGCAGGGACAAAGCAGTCTTGTTTTGCTGGATGTTTGGATTTTTTTTTGATTCCAAAGGGATTTATGGATCTCTTATAAGGAGGAACTGCTTGATTCATTTTGAGTTGTATTCAGATGGAAGAAATTTAAAATTACCTTTGTTTCTGAGGGGGAGGGGAGAGCAATATTATGTCTATTTACTCCGCTAAGAGAAGACATCAAAGTAATGAAACATGTAAGGGACTGAAAGGGAAGAAAATAACACAATATTGCAGCATTTTCTAGCTTTACTTTGCCTTTCTCGCAAAGTTTTTGCTTATTTTGCAGAGACTGCATTAATATTTTTTTCCAAGCAAGCAATTCCCCACACACATATTCCTTTACACCATCAAGTTTCCCCTGCAGAGTACATCAGCTTCTTTCCCACCTCCCCTCAGACCCCATTTTTTGAATTTTCTGAACTGTCACCATGCCTCACCATTAGTTCATTAAAATGAATGAATACGTGGTTGTTTGTTTGGTTTTTTTTCCCACTTAAATGAATAAACCTCTAGCAGTATATACATATATGCATATATTTACATGCTTGTATATACATACATGTATAAAAATCACTCTTCAAATTCAGGCTATTGTGAGGTGAGCTTGTGGGCATGGGCCAAAAGGTAGATTTACAATTTTTTTCTGTCCCACTTGGTATTCTAGAGACACAGCAGCTCTCCTGAGTGCAGGTGCAGAGAGCTCAGGCTCACCGTACTACACTGCAAGAATCCTACACCTACTGCAGGGTGAGTCAGGCATGGGAGGTTTTGCACCCACCCCCTGACTCAGGCTCCAAACACACCACGCAGGCACGCCCTGCACTTCTCTAGAAATCCAGGGTGTCCTCTTTTTAATGTCCTTAACAGCATTACAAAAACTATGCTGTTGTCCTGGTTTTGCATAACCACAGCAAACCAATCATCTCAAGGAGCTGCCAAATTAACAAATGCCCCGGAGGGACTCAAACCCAGCTCTGTTATCCATTACTGTATAATGCTACTGTGTCCTTCATGAAAATACCCACCAAGTGCCCTTTTAACATGCAAAACTAGAGTGAGGCTGAGAGTGAGCTCTCAGGCTTTTATCTGACCAACTGAATTGTCACCAATATCAGCTACAAGGCTCGGAAAGGGAGGCAGCACCTCTGCTTTCCTTCTCATTTGCTGAACTACAGATGGTCACTGGACCGTGGCAGGATATGGAGGGAGGAGAAGCACAACATGCAGAGAAGCAGGTGGGGAGGCACCGTAAGTGGCTGTAATAGAATTCAAACGTGTCAGAGAGGCAGTGAAAGTCAGATAATTGCGGGAAGATCTGGAAAGAGGAGATGAAAGGAGACTAAGTGAGGGGAAGAGTCAGGAGGAAAAGTAAGGGGAAAAAAGTGAGAAAAATTAAAGAGGAGTGTAAGGGATAGAAAATTTGAAGAAAAGGACTTCTTCTTCCCCTCTTCCATCTCCTCCCACACACCCCTCCAGTGCACCCCTCCAGTGCTCCCTGTTAATGCTCACTGAGGATGGCTCCCTCCTAACACAGGACGCTGGGTTCCCCCCATCCTGGAGCAGGACAACATTGGATGCCCGCACATTTGTAACACCTCACCACGGACCTGTCTGTATGCTGAACCACGCGAGTGCAGGGTTTGCAGGCAGCAGTGGAACAGCTGCAGGAACAGCCCACAAGCCCCGCACAGAGAAGCCTCCTCTACCCACAGGTCACAGGGGTTAAGAACCTGCAGATTTTCACACGCCTTATGGAAAAGGAGCACAGACACAGTGACGCCCTTTCCAATGAAATCATCATTAAAAATGTTCAACGGAATAGCATGAAGGAAAATTATTTCCTTGGCAAGTTTCTGATGTTTTCAGGAAATGCAGCAAGCAGCTGAGCTTCTGTTTTAACTTTTGCAGTGGATGAACTGTCTCTGCACTGACAACAACGTTTGGTAGCTTCACACAGAGTTCTGAGAGCTGCAGAAGCAGACACCTTTCATGCAGACCTGAATGGATGGTTGCAAATAAATTAAGATTGGATAGGACAGGTGACCAGAAACTGGTCAAGAGGTAAGAACACACCAATGAAAGCCCATTTATGAAGATTTGGCTCTCTGAACACACAGTGCTGAAAACATTTTTCCCTGTATTTTCAAGGAGATAACCCAGGTACTGGAACCTAATTGGACATTTCATTATTATCCTTCAGATATCCCACAACAAGAAGCTATTTAAGTATGTTGTGCAGCAATTTAATATTTTTTTCCAGTGTCAAACAGCTGCAGACAGCAACATGTACTTTTTGCAGAACTAAAGGCTAGAAATTAAGAAGACAACTGTCTTCTGAAATTAGTTAGGAACTTCTTTCTGGCTGTTTGAGCTTCAAAAATGAGCCTCAATGATTTGACCAGTCATTTTGAGTATAATTACTGTGGAGGACAAGAAACATGTTCTTACCAGTTTCTTTTATTAGCAAAAAACACTGCCCTTCTTTTCTGATCTTTGCAGCACATGAATGGACTGATAGCATTATTTCAATAAATAATGTGTCTGTATCATTATCACTCTGGTCAGTGTCTTCTGAACATATCCAGGAAAAATCCCAAGTATGCAAATTCGAAACACAGATTATTAAAAAGACCAAATAATGTCTCACACTTTCATTACTCTCACAAAATAGTATTTGCAGTACTGTCAAATGGGATAGTGGCAAATATGAAGCACCCTTTCCTGCATTTACAGCAGGATGATATTCTTAAAACATGCCAGTCAACTTTCTGAAGTTTCTAATTGTTGGCTGAAGTGATCAAATCAAGAAGTTCCTGAGAGATTTGTGCTATTCCAGGAGATCACTGGTGGAAGTTTTCTGTGGTGTACTGACTTTTCTTAGATTTGTTTATGCTCACAACAAAAAAGAACTCTAATGGCCTCTTCTTGGTTTTATTTTTGCTCTTCTTTTCACTGAGCATTGACAGCCATGCCTGAGAGACTACAATTGTTTCAAACCTGGATATGGACTGGGATACAAGCAGAGGCAGCAGACAAATGATAATGGAAGTGAACCATTCAGCATTCTGATGAATTTGAAAATTAGGACTGTTTACATAAGTCAGAACTTATTTGCATTTCCTGACATTTCAGGTCTCTTTTTCCCCTCGTTCAGGAATTTGTTATATAACAGATAGATTAATGAATAAAAAAATAATAAAAAAAACAAAGCATCCTGCCATCTCTGTTAGTGGCACCTGCAGTTTGGCCAGATTGCTTCCCTGCACTTAACTCTGTTTCAAGACCAGATTTGGTGATATAAACACCAAGATAAAGCTTTTAGAGAGCATTCAAAACGGAATGTTTAAATACTTTACACAGGCCCAGTTGATGTTTTTTACAGAGAACAGGCAGACTCAAATCTTGTATTTCTGAGTAAGTAGCATTCATAAACCATTTATATGAACATATTTTCAGAAAACCTTTAGAACTTCTACCCCTTGTCTCAACTAGCATTATGAAAAGGCTTTAATAGTTTAATAGGCATGCAAATAACAATTTCTAAATTACCTGGCTTCACAGTAGGCAGAATATATTTTCAAATTATTCTGCCATTTAGATACTCTTTCTGATTTCAAAATGAAAGTTCAAAGTTATCAGAGTTAGAATTACACACCTACTGACTACTGTTTTAATTATTTTGAACGTATCTGGAATTATTATAAGAACTGATATTTATCAGTGCCAGTAGTTTCAACAGCAAGGAGGAGATCTCCCATTTCTTTCCTGCCCTGCCCAAATGCCTGTTTTCCTGCAGGACCAGGGGAACAAATCTCACCAATTTCCTCTAAGTGCACAACAAGTCACAGAGACAAAATGTCTTTCACTGCCTTAAGGGCTGGGATAGCTTTGGTGCCAATTCCTCCTCTCCCTGACAGCAGTGAGGGAAGGTATTAAACCACGAGCAGTTTAGAGAGCCCAGGAGGTTGTAAGACCAACGTGAGGTGACTCTCAGCAACACATCCAGCTTGCTTCACCTCCACAGGACCTAAGAGCTGCACACACTGAGTCTGCCCCAGACCCTGCAGGCATTTGCCCACCCATTCCCTTGTACCAGTGTTGCCCTTCATAGCCAGGTCTCACTGAGCCTTGGAAGAGCCAAAACTTTTTAATTTTGACGTTCTAAAGCAAAAGAAGCCACTGTTTATTTACAAATAAATCAATTTTCAACCCAGTGCTGGCAGAGATTTTACCAAGCTTTCCTCTGCAACACTGTAATGGAGAAAGCACAACACCAGACTCATGAAGTTAAATTAAACAAAATGCCATTAGAATCTTAACTGCTGGGACAACATTAGATCAAAGCTGACCAAAGAAAAACACAGTCATGAGAGAAGTAATGGCATTAATTTAACAACTTAATTCCAGAACACTACAACCAAAACAACAGGGAGAAGTCTCTCTACAAAATCTTCTTTCCAATTTCACACTGACAGTTTAGCAGGAAGCACAGTAAAGATACTGTAACTCTACTAATTAACAGGACCTGTGTATAGGGAAAGGCAATACATGTAAGCAAAAATACTAATGGAACAAAATGGAAATAGAAAATGGATTGTTCCGAGGCTACACGTACCCAGCTTTCACAAACTGCAACAATATCAGCAGTGAAGGTGCTGAATGCAAGTCAGACTGCTCTGATTTAAATCTGCTCCCGTTGTGGCCAGCAGGAAAGTGTCTCCAGATTCCCCCAAAGCCATGGAGGGCAGGGCACTGCTCACCTCCTCAACTCTGAACAGCATTCTGAAGTGCTACTGCAAAAAGCTTAAGACCAGCAGTGGAAATCTCATAAACAAACTTCAAAGTAAATATTTTGCCAGGCATAAGTTAGTACTTATTAAGATTTAGATCGTATCTTCAGTGTCCTTGACATTTTACAATAGTGTTTATCTCCCTTGTTTGCTAATTCACAGAATTGGATAATCTACAAGAAATTTACACATTAGAAATGAGCAGGATTCTTGGGGACGACTTCATAAATATGACATTAGCACAACAATACTCTAATATAAACATACACAGTGCTAAGCAGGAGCAAAGCATTTCCTGAGGGCAGAGGAGGCCCTGTATGCCACTGGGTAAGGGCTGTGTGACAACCTGCAGGGACCCCACGAGGGGAAAGGACCCAGTTAGTCCCGTGGAGCAGGGCTCTGCCCTGCCAGAACACACAGGGAAAAGAGGCCGGGAATTAGGTCAGCGAATCAATGACCCCCCAGCTGCATCAGCCCAGCACTCTTCTCAGGGGAGGGCAGATAAAACAATTTCAAGGCTAGACCAGCTCTATGAAGATAGTGGGATTCTGCCTACGATGTGGACTCCTTTTCCAATGAATAAAAAACACATGAGTAGTCTGTGCATCGTGACTATTTATAAAGTCCAACATGAAGGTTGTATTCCCAATTATTAGTACTCACGTGTACAGTGAAAATAAATCCCATTACAATGAAAAAATTTATTTTTACCCGGTCCCTAATGGGACATAAAAATCAGAATGAGACATTATTTTGTAGAGACACCCAATATTTTCAACAAAAATCTGTAAAAATTAAACTGGGGGTTTAAAGACTCCTCCATAATGCGAGGGAGTAGCTGCAAACAGTTTTGGAGAAGGCACACACTGTAAGCAAATGAGGGGTTTTGTTACTCTGTTAAGGATGTCAGAGGCATTTGCTTTTTTCCCTGACTCATCCTTTTTCTTAGTGGGTATTCTGACCCTTAGTCCTGGCAAATCTATCAGCACCGAAAAGTTCTCTCTGGTACCTCATTAATCACTCCCCTGCCGTGTGCTATCTTACCTGCAGATGTAATTCTTCTTGCAGGACTCTTGTAAATTCAGGCAGTTTGGTTTCTCCCTGTCCTCATATGAACACACAGGAACAATAGTCTGCCGTCTCCTTTCTGTACAGGCTACGTCTCGACAGGAGCAGAAGAGCATCCCGTAGCTGTGCTTTGGGGGGACCTTGTCAAAAAATAGCCGGAGGGCCTTATGACACTTCCGCTTGTTACAGATTTCATTAGACGTGCTGCTGGTGCAGGGGGTTATGTAAGCAGATCTGAACCTCTTGCAGGTATCATTTAGGTTACAAGCTTTGGCTGCATCCAAGCAATTGTTCCCCTTTGAAAGTACTGGCTCCACTAGAAAAAACAACACAACAGCAGTGAGAAACGTGTCACATTTACACTGTGCTTTGTGGTTATTTCACTGTTAACGAGATCCTCAATACATATATTTGTCACATACAAAACTTTCAGTGCCTGATACTGGGACCAGTCCTTCTGCTTCTCAGGGTAATGGTTTAACAAGTGAACAAGAGCCCAGGCATGCGGTGAGGGCAGAATGCTGGCGAACAAATGACACTCTGGGCAGGCTGTACTTCATCTTCTTCGGAGCAGACATGCAGGATGAATATTGGGTAAGACTTGGTTTCACTAAACAGCTCTTAAAATCCCTGGTAAATTTGAAAGCATATGTCTGGCACAAGAACACAGTGAGAACATGGGCTCCTAACTCTGGTTTTGTAAAGCTCCGACATTTCCCATTTTTTTTACCCTTGAACAAGTTAAATGACACACCGTGTCTAGCCCATGTGACAACATTTAAAAATAATGTACAGTGTACTGTGCAGAAAGTAAAACAGACATGCCCATTACTACATTTTTGGAAGTCTGAGAACAGCCCAACCATACAGGTGTGGCCCCACGACTGCGAGCTCTCTAAGGCCGCCCACAAGGCCTGCAAGCTCCATGCTTAGGTAAAACACTGTTGTAAGATCTACATCTGCCACCTGAACCCTCGAAAATTTATGAACTTTACAAGCTTCGAAGAAGCTGACATAAAATTAAAAGGTGACTGTGAAAGAAACATTTTAAAACAAAGAGTATGTCCCTTTCTCACACATACACACGTACACACTACAAGAAATTATAGGGAAAATTAAACTCAGATATAAATTAAGGCTATAATTACACATTTAATTTTGCAATACATTATCCAGATATTAAAACCCAATAGATGCTTTGCTTGAAAACTAAGGCAACTGGCATTAGATTGCGAAATTCAATTAAGAATAATCGTAATGCTGCTTTGGATATTAGGAATGCCAACATCACAGATCCAAGAAAATACATTAATTTCCCAATGCTACAGAATCTTCAAGCTGAACAAAACATTTTGCAAATATCTAAGATCTGCTGCAACCTCTTGGGGTGGTGGGGCTGGCCAAAGATAAAACATTTTAAACGATCCAAAGCTCTAAGTTACTCTTAAAAAAAAGCTTTTTTCCCCTAGATCTTTCACCTTTACCCAGAAACTCAGTCCAAGGTCCTTCTACAACTCAATGCAACTCATCTCCATTCTCCTACCACTCTGCTTCCCATTCCCAGATCAGGACATCAACCTTCTCTCTTTTTCCACGGCAGGAAAACACGAAGCAGCTTGGCTGAGATGCGCTGAGATGCTGTATTTGTTGGAACACACTGTGCCCAAGATGGGCCTTGGCTGCTCGCACACACTTCCCATTATTCAAACAGATCACCTGCAACTGTCCCATGCATCTTACCTACCCCAAAATAACACAAAGCCAAGGAGCATTAGATCTGTGTTTCACTCTGGCAGTGTGCTTAACTATGTTCAGTGGTTTTGTGCATTTAACCTTTGTAATTTAACAATCACGCTCCAAGTCCTTCCCAATCTCAGCTGCTTGCAGAATAAAATGGCAACTTTTTGCATCTTATCTTCATAAATTACAAAATTGTACACATGCAACATTAGACTATAAATTAAAAGCCAAGCATTTCTTATAATAGCAGCCTACAACAGATGCAGAAGAGATGAGATGCCCAAAATTCAACCCTCTCATAAAATGGTAACATTTTGATACAAAATGTTGTACTACATTAGCATACAACTATAATATTAACTATGAACTCTCAAAGTTTTTTTTATATAGTGTATAGAATTATATGTTTAGTACAAATATAATTACTATGTAATCTGCAGGGCATATAATTATGCAATATATGAATAGTATATGCTAATTACTATGTGATTGCAGAGTAATTACATGGTTATTTGTGCCTGGGAGTCAACTGCTGAATTCCACTCTTTAAAACAAAATTCTGTGGAACAGCTCCGAATGGGTACTGCAATATGAACAGACTTCAGCTTCGTGTATTGATACATGCTGCTACAGAATTAAAAAGCACCGTGAATATGAACACCTCAAAAATCAAAAGGGACAGGTTAATCAATCTTGTTTAAAAGGCAGAACATAATCCAAGTCACTGACAGTGCACAAAGCAGTGAAAGTTATCTTGGGTGAAAGTTGAATTAGGTGCAAAGTGTTCACAAACAATAGTTATGCATATTCATATCTGTCATTCAATTTATATCTGCTCAAGACTCACATATCTCTCTACTGCAACTCTGAATACAGACTGGTTTTGGGGGGGCTTTGTTTTTTAAACCAGCCCTGGCTGTAATGTGCCCCTTGCCTTTTCGATTTTGGTACATATGTCTCTAGCTATTGTTTCTGGTATACTTGTCATAACATTATACAAACATTATACACTACCTTTTAAACCAAGACTAAATGTGAAAGAGGTGCATCAACTGCATCTGAATTAAACCAGACTGTCTAAACCAACTCTTCTCATTAACATCAACCTCTCTTAAGCTTTTAAATAATATTTTAATGCAAAATTGACAATCTGGAACACATTTAATGCTTTATTTTTATTGCAAAAGTGCAACATAATTATTCCTAAGTTCTGTGGTACTACAAACAGTTAGCAATACTGGGAGTGTTCCTGAGGATTACTTATGCAGCAGTAATTTATAAGGTCAAAATTTCACCCAGCTTCTGTTCTGCAAAGCTTAAATTATTAAGATGGGCAGGAGTTTGGCTCTTATCAGGTACTGACTACTTTAAAAGCAAACAGATCTAATCCAGAGCTGCTCTTCATGAGAGAATCCTTTGGGAAAGGTTTGTGTAAGGCGATCCTTTTTTCAGCTTTCCCCTCTCTTGGGGCATTAGGATATGGACTGGGGGCAGTCAGGGCAGGAGCCTGGGACAAGTAACGATTTCTTTGCACCACCATTTCTCAACCCAGAGCTTCCTCTCTCCCAAATCCGCTTTGCCTGGGCCCATTCTGGAATTCTCTGCCAAAGCACACAGCTCTCCACGCTTGCCAAATCACCGCAGACTCCGTGGCAGTGACTCCCAGGCAGGTGATAGGTGATCCCTCATGGCTGTGAGCGAGGTGCTGGGTCCCGTCTGCAGCACAGGGCCCAGGAGAGCTGAGCTGGAACCACCACCAGGATGCTGCTGCCTCCCAGCAGGAGCCTCCATCCAGCAGCTGAGGATGCTGCCCTGATGGGGTGCAGGCAGAGCACAGGCAGAGCACAGGCAGAGCCAGGAGCTGTGCCTGGGTGGGAAAGCAGCAGCTCCAGATGCCTAAACCCACCCTCCCACCAGGCAGCTGCTGCACACCACATGCACAAACTCTGGGGCAGAACCACTGGGTACTGACACTGACTTGCCTTTACCTGCACCAACAGCTCTTCTACTGCCCATGTAACACGTGTGACACGTTTTCTGGTTATTTTTACTGGTGAAAAAGCAGTCCTTGTACTACAGCATAAGGTGCAACCACTTCAAAGTTTGTTACATCCTGCATCCCCCCACCCTGGCCCAACACTGCTGCAGCTGCAACAGTCCTGGACTCAATCTACCACAGAGAGAAGACAGCCAAAAGCTCCAGTCTTTCATTCAGAGGTGCTCCTGAAGTTTTAATAGGGCTTCCTCTACCCTGTTTGATCTTCCTCATGCTTCACCCTCTTTCACAGTCTCTCCACCTTAATCTTTCATGTTCCTTGCACCTCCATTTCTATTTCATTTCTGCACCTACTGTGTCTCTCAACTCCTGTTAACCCACCCCATGGTACTCAGGAAGGGATTCTCAATGGATACTGGGAGCTTCTCTTTATGCTCCCACTAGAACAAGGAGCACAAGGAATATTAGTTGTTCTATAAGATTCTTATTAAGCAGCAAAACGGATACTTAGTTTTCAATTTTCTTACAGCACATAAAAAGCAATTTACTGAGGCTGTCATTAAAATTACCATCACTATTTGCAAGTAATTAGCATTAGTAGGTTTTCTAGTGGATATAGTGAAGGGAATGCTGTAAAGAGAGCAATAAATGTTAATGTGATGGAAGGCAAAATTACAAAGTGATAGAGGTGACCACATGGGTATGGGCCTTCTCCAACACAGGTGCAGAATATGGCATATAGGAACCAAAACCTGACCAAAATTAAGAAGAGAGCCATGACCCCATTTTAACAAAAGTGCTGCTGTGGGGTTCACCAAAGCACTTTTGCTTTGTAAGAAGAGCAGATTAAAAAATAAGGAAAGCATAGCAAATATTGTCATCTGCATTTTAATGGATTAAAATAAACTACTGTTTTCCTGGACAAATTATTTCTAATGTAAAATGGCAGACAAAAAAATGAGTCGTCCCCCAAAAAAATCCTGAGACTGATACACAGTGTTATTCTGAAGTTCTACTTCTCTTCTGCTCAGCATTTAGAGCGCAGCTGGCCTATTTCAAACCTTTTCCATAATCTTAATAAGCAGGTGACTTAATTTTCAAATTAAAGCTAATACATTATCAGCTATGACCAGGGCTTTCAGAGTACTACCACATACAACAAGATGCATGTTGAAATTACAGTTGATGGCACCAGGTGACAGAGATGAGACTGACTCTTGTGTGCCTGTGAAAGGTACAACCAAAGCTACAGCCACAAAAAGACCTAAACAAACAAAAATGCCTAAAATGAGACTTCAGCTTCCTAAGACCAAAGCTGAACCATTTTACATTCCTGGTTAGACATTAAGTCTTTGATCACACAAATTGCCTAGGTCTCTAGAATTCTTTTCTGAACACCCCCATAAATCTACCTGAGGAGGTAAACACTGTCTCCTGTCCAAGGCATTTAGAGATTGGGAACAATCATGTTGCTTTGCGTGAACCAACAAGCATGATTTGGAAGTGTTCATCTACCATGTTATGTTTGGAAGTGTTCACCACTGTGTTAGGCACAACTGTCTGAAGTCTTTCCCAACACACCCTGGCCTTTGTTTTTATGAGACTCCGCTGGTGAATCATCAGCCGGGATCTTGCAGACCTTGGTTCAGTGCCTTCCATGACATGAGAGACTCAGAAACACTGTTCTCATTTCCCAGAAGGGCTCTCAAACTGTCTCACTGTGGAGCGTTCTCGACAAGGAAATGGTGCATATTGCAAAACAAAGAGGGAGCAAGATGGTTCAGCCCAAGAAGGAGAGCTCTCCCTAGCAGGCAGATTGCTGGGTCCTGGCCTGCACCCAGGAAAGAGAGTTATTTCTCTTACAAGAGCAATGACTGGAAACCTTCCCTGAATAAGACTCTATAAGCCTGCAGAGGCATGATCCCACTTGCACTCCCTACTTCTAATCCCTCCCAAAAATACATAACCCTCTCTTATACCACATCTGCTTCACTTCCTTCCAGACCAAGCTACTGCCAAACCCACAAGGTACCCTCCCGGCCTTTCTGAAATCCCACAGAGAAGAGCAGAGAGCAAAGACATCCCACTTGCTCAAGGACTGTTCCGATCACTGCCTTAGCGACTGAAGCACCACGACATCTTGTGCTGGGTGCCCATTAAATTGGTGGCTGTCTACCCCCAGGAGCACACACTGACTGCTGCGTGGACAAATGCACCTGCCTGAGGCTGGGAGTCTGGCTCCATAGGTCCAAAGTCTTCCAACAAAGCTCAGTTTCTGTATTTCTGTGCACCTTTCACTAGACCAGGTTGCTCAAACCCCATCCAACCTGGCTTTGAACACTTCCAGGGATGAGGCATCTGATATTTCTCTGGGCAACCTGTGCCAGTCCCTCACCATCCTCCCAGTAAAGAGATTCTTGTTCATTTTTTATTTGTTTGCTTGTTGTTAAAACAATTTTCTCTGTGTACTTCATAAAGATTCTGAG
Source organism: Machaerirhynchus nigripectus (assembly GCA_013397975.1). Classification (NCBI taxonomy): domain Eukaryota; kingdom Metazoa; phylum Chordata; class Aves; order Passeriformes; family Dicruridae; genus Machaerirhynchus; species Machaerirhynchus nigripectus. The sequence goes on along the minus strand of VZRQ01011196.1, from coordinate 288,289 downwards.
CATCTTGCTAAGGTTTTTAGATATCACCTTGAAGCAGAGGCTTCTGACTTTCAGGTGGATAGATGTATCTCTTGGTCTGTTCCTGGAAGTTTAATTCTACTAATGGGGCCACATTCCTTAAATGCTGCATTTTTTATTGCCCAAGTCCATCACTGGATCTGGGCTCTAATACTCAAGGGGGCTCTTGTCTATACTTAGGCTTAGATCCTGCTTTAGCTGACCAGTACCTGGTTCATTTCATAGACACTGCAAATAAAGGTTGCAGTGAAACTGCAACTCTTACGCTGGATATGTATTGATTAAAATGGGGGGAAATTATATCTTACCATTTCCTTTAATACTTTAATTCTTTACTGGGGAGGAATGGGGCCAAGGCTGAGCAGAGAACTCCACGGTTCCTGAGCCCTGCGGGTTGGCTGAGGGACATCTGCTTGACTTACAGGTTATGTAAGAGGAAAGTCTTACAAACCTACAGTGATCTGGTTTAAATTTTAGTTCCACGAGGGCAGAGAGGGAAAGGAAACCCTGCTCCCCAGTGTTAACAACACTGTGGTATACACTGCTGAAATTCTGTCTTCACTCACAAATATCCTGATCCATCACCTTTCATTTCTGTTACAAATCTAATGACAGGTTATGCCAGGGTCCCCAGATTTCCACATGGCACTGAGGGCAGCAGTTGTACTTTATATTCATGCCAGCACAGTTAAATCTATTTTGTTCACTGGCGCTATTCTGAATTTTCAATAATTTCAGTTATGAATTTGGCTCTTTAAAGCTACTGTTACTCCTGTCCAAAGTATCTCACTTAGGAGGCAGAAACGCATTAATAAAGTCAGAGACTGCTACACAAAGAAACTACAGTTGTTGCAAACTGATCCAGTCACTGCTTCTCACATTACTGCACCAATGATTTCTGTTCTACCCTAAAGAGTTTTAGGGTGTAAAGATCATTTTAACCTATCTACACTGCAGTAACACCAGGGATGGATTACGCATGACTGGGGCCATGCACAGCATAATTTTTTTTTTGTGAGGGATTCAGTCATTCCACATGCAATTCATGCTCTGTACCGAGTGAGAGGCTGGGTTTGTGAGGTGGAAGGTTATCACCACAGTTTCAGCTGAGTTCTTCTAATTAATTACCCCTTAAAAATAGTCAGAGTGCAAATGTGTTCCTGCATATGCTCTCGTTTTATACAGCTCAGTGTTTTATTATTAGATAAATACTAAGTCAACAGAATTAGGAAAGAACCAGCAGACACGGAAATAGAGAATAAACCTGTGAAAACATTCAAACCTACACGGTTGCCATGAGAAGTGATTTACTGCACGCAAGTTCTCAAGACACAGTGAGGGACTGTTTTGCCAAAGTCATGCCTATTTACAGGGCAACTTTCAGCATTTCTTTTTATTACTACAGAACTGAATTCACAACTTGTTTCCTCTTTTCCTCAAACTTGATTAATTACCATGTTAACATAACTACTATTCTCCTGCTTATAATGGGCTCTCTCTAAAGTGCTGCCCCAGCAAAATACACCAGGAGAGAGCTTCTAGCTCTTTGCTCTAGCATTGCAATCCTTTCTAATCTCACTATTTTTCAAATTTATGTTCCATTCCAATAAAGCTTGTGTGAATATTACAGCAAATCAGATAATACAAGGTTATGACCCTTGCAATTGATCCTTCAAGGTTCTTTATTCCTTTTTTTTCCAGTTGACGTGGTAAAAATCACATTTAGCTGTGCTTGTTGACACTTGAGAATTCACTTTGTTGGTCGTATACACTGTTTCAGAGAGATCACATTACATAATGATGTATTTCCAGTGCTTCATTTCTGCTATACCTACAACCCCATTAAGCTGTAAGCAAACCTCCCGTGGGGCTTTAAGACTGCAAGTATCAAGGGGGCAATGCTCCCATCCTGTTCAGAGGGAGCATGGCTGGAGTAGTGTATTATGTGAGGATACAGGGTTAAACATTAGCTACCACTTAAAGAGTTTCAAATAAACAAAAGCAGCTTAAAATAAAAAGTTACATTTTCCATTTGTAGAAAAACACACATTTAAATGAACACAGACCATGTATCCCAGCACTAGGAATCAGTTTTCTGAGCAATGGTTTCTCTATCACATGGCCACTGGAATAAAGTGATTAATTGGACTGTCTCAGTAAATGCGATCATTACACTTTTAATTAACCTTTTCAACCTCTTACACCTCTTCATTTTGTTATGCATTAGATTTTTACAGTTTTCCAGTTATTATGCTTGACTACACTTAAAACAATGTGGAGTTCTGTTAGAAAGATAAGAAAAACAATTGAAACAGCTCTTCCTGTTCTAATAGGAAAATACCACTGATACTGTCATCATCAGGGTAGTTATAAATCAGGTGGAGGACAGACATTCTCAACTCTGTGGCTACGTTCCCACCTAATTTTTGTTTTGGCAGCACACTGTTATTTAATGGCTCTGGCTACCAGGAAACTAGCTTTTGAAAATTCCTCCTCAACCTAGTTATAATTACTCCATATAAATCATACAATGATCAATTATAATAATCTTAGCTTCATCCATTATTTAAACTTAGCATTTGAATCTACACAGTAGGAGTGCAGGAAATTCCAAAGTCCCTTCTCTGCTCGCTCACAACTGCTTTATTCCTGAAGCCATGCCAGCTACAGAAAAGAAGGGGCCAGATATGCTCTTAGCTATGACATCAAAACCTGAAATAACCACAGATTTCAGACACGCAGCAGCTTCTGGCTTTGTTTTTGGCTTGGTGTTTTCTAGCCACACTGTCTTACAGTTGGTGAAACTAAATTCAACATGAGATTTTGCGTTCTTTACTTTGGTGGACCAGAATCAGAGGAGTTCTGCAATCATATACACTGACAGCACAGAATATTCTTGCTTTAAAACGGCCTAGGTCTTCCTCACATCGATGCATACAACACATTTGAATACACACATGTACATGTACTCGAATGTTTCAGTACAATTCGGCTTCATGTCTCATTTCACAAGATGGCTACTGTACATTTATTAATCAGCATGAGGAAAAAAACCACAATGTTTTTGTCTAACTTAAGGTTGATCCTAAGATACTTGAGCTCAGTGTGATAAGAACACTAAGTCTGATGGAACAAGGAAAGAAACTTAAATGAACTTTCACAAAGGCTCAAGCAAAACATCCAAACCTTTTTCAGAAAAACTTCAGAACTATAACTGGATTTTGAAATAGTAACAAGGATTTTTAGAGCTATTCAATAAACTGACTATATATACTTTTGATTATGCAAAATATTTAGCTAATTACTATTACTTTTTTGCATCTTGTCCTATTTCAGTCTCAGCCATAATATTTGCTATCCAATGTAAAGACACTGTTTTGAGATTTAATATTTTGAAATTTCCAACACATATTTTAGTGTTTCAACTACATGCCAAGAATTGTTTTTCAATAATGCTAGATTTTCCTGTGCTTCTCAGCTGAGTCTGCCCAAAGCCCCCCAGATTTTGCAGCATTTAGGTTGAAGCAGAGAAAGGAGATGACAAGGAAGAAGACCTTGTCAGGGCAGGAAGGAAATTCTAGAAAGACAAGGTCTTGTATGTGACAAAACAAGCATTCATATCTGATCTCAGAATCGAAGATTTTTCAGTAAATCCACAGCCTCTCCAAACTGCTATCCAGTATTCCCAATGCATCCCATTAAAAATTTTTCCTGGTATGTAATCTAGCACTTTCTGCAACGTAATTCCCCTGTTTTCTTCCTAAATTTACTCCTTTCCTCTTAAAAGTGGCTTTTTAATTTCTTGAAGACCCTCCTTCTCCCATCACTCATCTTGAAGTTAGTCCCCCTGCTATTCTTTCTTCATAACCTAAATCACATTTTCTTGATATCAAAAGTTGTGCTACTTATTCTCAGATTTGGGGGACAAAAAAAAAAAGAAAAAGAAAGAAGAGGTTATTAAAAAAACCCCAAATCACTGACCAAGAGTTTCTGTTCGAGTTGTACTCAGGAGATTGCTACAGACAGACAAAACCTGTTAATTCAAGAGTTGCTGAAGCATAGCTTACTCCAGCCTCAAGCAATACCAGTGTAGGTAGGGATGGTTTACACGCACTGACTGTCTACTGCAGGGGTATATATTAGCTTATCTTTGACAGCAGCTTGCTCCTGATGGCTATAACCTGAAAAAAAAAGTCGAAGTACATAAAACCTTAGTAGAAAAATTACCCTGCTTATTCTGCAGTGTTACTCTTTCAGAAGGAAACCAAGAGAGGACAGTGGGCTGGAGAAGTGATTGTGAATCCAGTCTGACAAGAGCAGCTGATGGGATAACTCAGGAAACAGTTAAAAGCAGAGAAAGGGGAAAGATCCTCTCTCCAGAATAACAAGAGGAAAGCTCCACCCTTCCTAGACGGGAGATTCACAGATGTCTCAGTGGTCATGACAAAAGTCCGCCAGCACAGATGAAAGAGGAGGCTAAAACCACAGTGAAAGCAGCAGTGACAGACACGGGGCAGATGCTCAATTAGTGACAGCAGCAGCAGGGGTGGGGCAGAGGGTGCCATCCTGGCACTGGAGAGAGCAATAGAGACAGAGAACAGCAAAACCCACAGCAGCTGGGGAGGCACCAAATCACCCCCCCTTTCTCTGCTGCCACTGAAAACCATTCGGGGCAATTATCTGGCCTAGAGACCAAACAATATGAGCCTCATTCCATTAATCCACCACCAGCTGCTCTTCTTTTCTCTATCACTTGGTCCCAGTGAAATCCTGTTGAATACAAATAAATTCACCACAATGTGAAGAGGGCAGCAGTGGTAACTCTTGTCTGTTACTGGATATGGTTATGTGAGCTTCAGTCACTGTGTTGCTGCTGACTTCATCTGAAGTCTCAGTGCTGAGCCCAAGGGCCAGTGGCCAAGGAGATGTGTGCACTGAGACAGGTGTACTTAATGCATCAAGGGAAACAAGATACTTTGGAAATAAGTAACTTCAATGATACTGCCCTGGAGATTTAATAATGATTATGATGGTCCCCATCCTACTGTGTGCTCAGAAGATAAAGCAGTACAAAATGAAGGTGAGGCAGCTGAGTATGATAAATATCATTTACCAACAGTGCAACTGGGGGTTTGTTAACTCGAGATCATGATGATATTTCATAAATTACACCACACTAACAATTAGACCACTGCCTACTGTCTAATCTAAATTACCTGTCACTTTCATTTATGCCATGTACAACATGTGGCAATAGACAAAATCCTTTCTGTTTTGTCTTCAGTGTTCTTGACTTTCCCCTGTTCCCCCCAGACCCCTCTCCTGAGCTAGTCTGGTTACCTTTCCTTAGCTCTTATAAATGGCCAATATCTCTTTTTTTTTCCCGAACATAAGAACATGGTTCTTCTGAAAAAAGGCAAAGAGGAAATAAAATTATTTTGACTTGTTAACTACACAGCATTTGTGTCTCTTTTTTGAGGTGCTGCCCCTATGCTTCTACTGTCATTTAGTGCCCAGTTTGAAGCTCACTGAACACAGTATTTTGACTTCCATTTGCTTCAAAACACTCTGAATCCAGGTTTTATGCCCAAATTTCTCTTGTCTTTTAAACCCATTTCAATCAACTAAGCATTTGATTAAGTGCTGTAGTGAACTAGGGATCAGCTCACACTCTCTCTGGCTCCGTTTTTAACTCCAAAACACTTATAGAATATATTGGTTTTTATTTTGCATACATGTTTGCAAATAATGTGAATGCACAGGTACACAGGACAAATGTAAACACAGTTGAAAGAGAAAAGTAGTGTTATAACAAAATTAATTATTTTGGTGTTCAAATACTTAAGTCAAATGAATGTATTCCTAATTAGCAAGGAGTGAGCCTCACTAAGTAAAATGACAACACTATTTACATTTAAATAGTCTATTTTATTCAGAGTCACTTCACACACATGCACACTGCTGAATTGCAGCCAATTCTGCAGTGGAGAGTAATAACTATATAGCACCAGTAGCCCTGTCCAAGAGGCACTGGAGGGACATGGGTAAGAGATGAATCAAGAGTGTATAATGCTCCTGCAATCAAAATTGTAACATTTACCCAAATAACTTTTTTTTCATTCTTTTTTCAACATTCATACTCCTGCCTGATCAGGTAAAAAGTGCTCCTGCTGCCAGGAATTCGTATCTCGAGACTGACATCCCAACTCACATCCCTCTAGGATCCTTGTGCAGTACTGACTTAAATGGATGGGCTGGAAATAGGAATTGACTAGTGATGTATGGCTTCCAGATAGGCAAATTATGTTTAACATGTCTCAGTAAGTGAAGAACCCATTTCAAGGCAACATTAGTATTAACACTATTAATGTTTTAACACATTCCCTCTCTAAGGGTGCAGCCAGTGCAGTGCTGCAGAGGCAGCAGCAGTGCAGCTCCCAGGAGTTGTACGCTGGCATTCCTCTGGCCCAGGACACTGCCCACTGGTCACTCTGTGATGTGGGGACATGGAGACTACAGCTCCTGCCCCTCCTGGCATAAACACAGCCCTAGTTCACGACTGAAGCTCTGAGTCACTGAGGCCATGGGTGCAGAACCTTTGTATTGCTGATTTCTGCCTGCAAACCTCGATGCTTAACCAAACTGAACAGAAAATTTCGGTGACCTTAAGCTTCCTTATCTTTTTCTACTCTTTCTCCCGAAGAACTGATTCAGTAACACTGGTAGGAAAATGCTGAGAGATGGTTGAAGTACTTAGAGTCAGTGCCCCTCACAAACAGGCTGATGAGTTTCTTCTCAGCCCTGCTGGAGACAGATCAACACCACCCTACGTATATTTGATCTTTGTTTTTATTTACTCGTTTCTTCATCCCCATCAAAAACACAAAAGAGTTGGTTTATAAACCTGATTAGTGTCAACAACAGTATCTGACCTTTGAATACACTTAAAAATGCTTATATTCAGTTAAAAATAGTACTCATAGTAAAGCCTGAGAGCTAAACTAAACCTGCATCTTGAACCTAGTGATGTTCCAATATTACTGTGATGTATGAGGGAGATATAAAATAATAGAGCCCCAGTCCCAGAAAAAGCACTACATATGGAAGCACTGAGGAGAGAACAGAATCTTGTAATTCATTACACATTGGACACACACACATTTCTCAATCAGCAGCAGCTCCTGCTCTACAAGGCCCTCCTACCACTGGGAAAACTTCCACATGTCCAGCTAAGTGTACGTCCCATACAATAGCACAGTTCACTCTGAAATTCAAGAGCATAAGAGAGAATGATTAAGAATGCTATTGAAATCAACACCAAAACTTCAAATAAAATGAATCATGATTAGCTGTAGAAACTAGAATGATGTAGAAAGGCAAGATATCCACAATACAGCAGCGCACCAGTAAATAAATAAAGTACCAAAGTCCCACATATTTGACATTTGAAGAACAAAACTATCCATCAATGTCTTGGCACGGATCGATCAAACAGAATGCTGCTGACGAAAATCTAATAGTATGATGGTAATAATGTAGCCATAAAGCCTCTGCTCTGTAATTGACTGCTTCCACTTCAAGCTAACATGTCTAAAAGAGTGACTAATGTTCACCTAAAGATTTCACTTGCATTGAATGACAATCAGCTACACCTCGTGCTATTCTCCATAGATTGCTTGTGCTGGGTAATTGCTGAGGGAGAGGAGCCAGAGGGGAAATAGTCTTCTTAACCAAGGAAATTTATGTGAAGAATGGTATGATAATCTCAAAGGAAAATATAGTTTCCCATCTGATTTCAAAACACAACAAATACGCCAGCTGTAACATTCCTTTCCTCAAACAGAAGCATCAGCGGTGACTCCATAAATAGGGCAAGTAAGTTTTATATTTTAAATGGGTATTTAAACTTTCAACAAGATATAAAAAATACACTGTACGCTTCCCAAAATACAGCCTAAATTCTTTGAATAAAGAACAGATTTCTGAGAGGCTACAGATAGATTGTATGCTTTGGTCACAATTTCCATTTCCCTGAAAGTCAGTAGAGTTAATTAGCATTATAAACTGAACAGAACCATAGCCTTCAATGACATGTCTTTACAACTTTCGTGATCTTACAAATCAAATACTATTTTACAAATAGCGTGAATTAATACACAGTTTATGTAGTTTTAACTCAGGACACTAAGATGACTTTAAGCACATTTTTGTACTTTCCTGAACAAAACCTGAAAAACTAGGGACACAGTTTGGTGGGGTTCTTTTTAATTTTTTCGAGGCCAGAATGAGAAATTTAAATTTCCTTTGTGAGTTTCACTGAAGATAAAAATGTATTTATAATTAAAATGTTTGGAACTTTTTAATGGACCGTGATTGTTACTCAAATTGCTCTGTTGCCTTTGATAAATACTTAAAGATAATTGGCTAGTCTTAGTGATGTATTTTTAAAGAGCTATCTATTGATTAATAATGTTTCAGTATTAATATAACCACTTTGTGTGGATCAAGAAACATCAGTAGCAGAAACACATATTTATCCACAAATTAACTGGATATAGATCTGTTGCTTTGAGCAAAATGGGGTGCATTCACTCATTATTTTACAAGAGTAATGAGATAACTGTAAGAATGAAGAGTAAAGCAAAATTTGGGTTTATATTTCAGCTGCATACAATAGATAAAGTTCATTTTTTTTCTGCTCTTGCAGAATGAATGAAAAAGGGACTTAAAAGCAAAAACCCCCAACTGCAGGGATTTGTAGAACTGTAGTTTTGTAGTTTTGGGGCTTCAGGTCAAACGCTGGACAAAATGAAATGTACAGTACTAACAGAGGTGGCTTTTTTTTTTTTTTTAATCCAGTTAAAAATGGATTAAACCAGTAAATGATCTTGTAATTGACCCCTATAACCAGGCCTCTTACAGCCCCACTCATGGCACTGTCACCCAACAGGTTCCGTAAGGACACGGTGGCTTGCTGATTTATAAAGACATGTGAAAAGAATGCCCTGGCCTGTGATGAAGAGCCATCACAGAGTTATAAAAAACTACATCAATTGATTTGCATAGGAAATGGCAGAAAAAGAGAGTGCTGTGCCTTCCTACCACAAACATGAATAAATAAATTAGGGAATGCCTCATTGTCAAGTATCCGACCAAGCAGTTCAGAACTTGTGCACTGAAATTTCAGGAAGATCAGACAAATTCAAGGCTGATAACTGGAATGGCTATCTAGTTTATCCTACTGTGACAAGCCAAAATAAGTCCATCCTTTGCAAATGATCTGTCCCAGTCTCCCAGTGGTGGGGATGCTACAGCCTCCACAGTATTCCACAGAGTGCCTAGTTGTCTTTAAACTTAGATTTCTCTTCTCTAATGTCTAACCTAAACACCACATACTACAATTCAGAACAATTGACAATTACCCTGTCACAAAGGATATTACACTGCTTTGACATTTGTTCTTAATGAATCCACACTGACCCTCCTTATCACCTTACATCCCCAGATACTTTTAAATCAATTTTTTTTTTAATACCCTATTCTATCATGCTTCCAAGTACTGCGTTTGGTAACTGGATCGTAATTCCCTGGGCTTTTTTTCAAGGTCTATTTTATTGATGGTGTTTGTCTGTATAGATATAGCTATATAGATATATACATATATATTTTTTTTTAAAGTAGGTTCTGTGTTAGTTTTTCAGCAGGCCCCTTGGGCCTCCTTTTCCTTCCATGAATTCTCAAATTGCTAATGGTTTAGCGCCAGCTTCAGTTTATTAAGTACACTAAAAATAATTTAATCAGGCCATCAGAAGGAAAAAAACCTAACATTTCTTGAGTATTCATCTTCCTTTCTATTCAAGACACAATTTAACTTGAAATTTAAAAAGAAATTTTTTTTAATGCCAAATCAACTGATGACATAGTGCATGTTACTGGTCAAATAGCTTAAAGCTGCCTTCCTAAATTTCTTGCTGAGCTATGTGGAATAGTTTTAGATGGTTTTATATCAATACAGAAAGTAGTTCTCAAAGTCAAAAATCTGTCTTTTCACCTCCAGTACACACAGGTCACCAAGGGAAACACAGAGACAGGAGTGAGGCCTAGAGGGATTGGTGGATTCCGTCTGGGGTGGTTTTGCTACTCTGGAGAAGGAAAAAAGTTCACTGCAACTGAGAAGTTAAATCAGAGTTCTGGTAGCTTTGTCTCACCACGGTGGCTCAGAGAAGCAGAAGCATTCTGATAAATTGGGTCTTTATTATAATAAAGTTGGCCAAAACTTTATTGCTGTTGTTTCCTTTATGAACAAACACACAGATGGAGAGCCTCTCTACCCACACTAACAAAACCCTCCTAAGGCAAGCCCAGGATCTTCAAATGTGCACTAACACCAGAGCTTGAGCACTCACCCCAAATGTGCACTCACCCAAAGCTATGAGCAGTGTCCTTACTGAAAAGAGATCACAAAACCACCATTTTAGGACAATCCATCCACCCCCAGTGTCCTGATCACCCTCTTGAACATGTACATGACCACCAGGAGGAATAAAACAAGGACTTCTTGCATCTCAAATGCATGAATCTGCTGGCCTTCCTATTTTCCTGAGCAGGAAGATGGAATCTCTCTAAATCTCTCTCCTGGTCAACACATTTGAGCTGGGGCAGCAGCGGCTAAGGCTCCTGCTGTAAAGAACGTGGTGCAGCTAAAGAAACACAGCAAATCCAGGTGGAGATAAAACAACGGGAAGCAAAACAGCACAAAGCAGACCTCTCACTGCCCACAGCAAAGTAAATCAATGCTCAGGATCCCCATGGCTGTGGATCCCATGTGGCTGTGGATCCAGCAAGGCAAGGACTTCCAAAATGAGTATCTGACAGTCAGATCAGCTAGGGGCTTTTTCACATCAGCAATGACAGTTTGTTGAGCCTTACAAATAGGGGCTGTTTTATCTGTTCAGGAAAGCAGTGAAAGCTGGACTAGATGAGCTGGTCAGCTCCCCAAAGCCCTACCCCCACAGAGCTGTCAGTCAGCCAGAGCCTGGGGAGCTCCAAACCCACTCTCCTAGCATTTCCCATTCATCTATAAAATCGCAGGAAGCCACTGAAGGGACAGTGCCAGGAGCATCAGTTTCCATTTCTGAAGGGCTCCTGGAAGAAATGTCAGTCTGCTTAGCCTTCAGCCTCTGAGTTGTAGGGAGCTGAAAAGAGATGGGACCAGGGAATACTGCACCAAATGTAATCTATGGCCTTCAGATGAGGGCCACAGCCATTACATGATCCCTCAAGTGTGAATATCTGCAAAGCCTGGCTACAAACACAGGAGATCTAGCTCCTGGATGAAACACTTTGTCCTTCCCTAATCAGTAATTCTTTTCAAGGCAAATTAATGTAGAATAGAGCTCCTAGTATGTTAGAATGGCTGATAGAAGAGTTTCCTCCTCTGAGCTTGCAGAAGCTTAGAAAAAGCTCAAGACCAGGGTATCCACTCCACATTATGGTAGAACATGCCATCCCCATTCCACAGCTGGATCCCTCAGGCTTCTGCAGCAGCAGGAGTAGGAATGGGACAGCAAAGGAAGCACAATTTATCACAAAGCAACAATTTACTGCGAATCTGAATGCCCTGAAGTTGCACTGACTGCAGAAACAACACAAGGATTAGCTGCTTCAACAAACATACTTGTTTATGCAACAAAGTTGCATAAATATTACCATTTTTATTTGTTTCCTAAGAATAATTCTAAGGTAATTTTTTTCCTTTCTTAAAACATTTAAATCATCAACTTTTCTAGTTTATCTTTATCCAAATAGTTCTCCAAAACTCACTAATGATTGGACTACTTCTGAAAAACTCTGTTTTATGCAAAGCTTGCTGCGAAGGAAGTTGTGAAGAAGTAACACGGAACTATAACGAAATTTGACATTTTCCTACTTTCTTTTGACCAATCTCACATGGTGCATTACATTTTGTTATGATGTTTCCCAAGTGCAGAACCCCAAGTAACAATGACCCACCCAAATTCCCAATCAGTTAAGCAGATGCATAAGAAGCAATTCAGAAACAAGCAGTGATGCTAAGAAAAAAAGCTATTAAACACGAAGAGAAAGCTTTTACCAGGGCATAGGAATAGGTCAAGTTGTGCAAAAAGGAAATATAAGGAGCACTTTAATGGCCTTAAATGCATCAGTAATTTTACAGCATTTGCTTTTTTTTTCCATAGTGAAAGGATGTACTCAGTACCTAAAAGCTGCTATATTTAACTGGAAAAATGAGTGACCACTGTTGACTACTATAAAATCCATGCACTAGGTCCACAACAAAAAAATTAGTATTTACTTCTAATCAGCCAGCTAAAAGGCTTTCCTCTATTTCAAATAAATATTTTTCTGAAATTTCATCCAAGATTCCTGACTGTCATTTTTGAGGAATTACAGCAAATTACTAAGGATCTCTATCCATGGTTGAAAGTATTTTTTGTATAACAATGAAGTCATTACTCTTTTTATTCCTGTGAATTCCATGAGAGCAAGAAACAGAAGCACAATAAAAAATCTCTTTCATAACAGTTGATTAGAAAATATGGCCTGCAGAAGTCTAGCTCTCTTTGCACTTTGCACATTAAGAATCCAAATACGTTACCAAAGCTGGGATTTTAACCCCCCACAGCTTTAGCACAAAGAAGCACATTAATAAGATACAATTTAGATTTGCATTTTTTAATAAGCAAGGGGATCAAAGAAAATATGAATGCTGAAGGGATGTTAAATCATGTGCAAATTCAAACATCAAGGTATTCTACAGAATGAAGACACTTTTGCACTAAAGCGAGCGTAGTAAGGCTTTCCAAAAGTTGTGGCGAACAAAATGAACTCTTTTTGAACTGTCTGCAGGCACCCAGTGAGTCCAGGAGAGCAGCAGATGCACTGAAGTTTCACCAAGTATTTTGTATATTTGATTCTGAATATGTTAGTGGTTAATGGCAAATTAGCTGGGATGGTAGAGGACCAGCAATGAAAGGATTCATCTTTCTAATAACCGGTACTGGTCTCATTGAAGACCCTGAGCTGTTTCTACATGAATGTATGAGTGTTTTAACAGACATGTATTTTCCTGCAGACAGCAGGATGGCCCCTCTCACTGAGGTGGCCACGCTGCTGTAATTTACTGGGTGTAACCACAGTCAGGTTACACAGATCAGTCTGGGCAGCCCAAGCACCATGGGCTGGCACGAAACTCTGCTGAGGCCCTGCCACCAAAAAGGGCTCTGTCTGCACATCCTCACACCCCACGAGGAGGCCGAGGTACCTCCCAACCAGCAGAATGCAAACCAGCACCAACATTTCAGCTGTTCCTGCACAGCCAGGGCAGCTGACAGGTACATAAAGGGACATACAGCTGCTGAAAAGGGCACCAAGAAAACAAGGGGGAAACAGCCTTGACAGGCTAATGACAAACATTCTCTTCTGTAAAACTGTTTTACATTTTTTGAAGAATTGAGTTCATAAGCTTTAGCTGCCTCCAGGCGTGACCAGCATTTACTCATCGGATCTCCACAGGCCTCAATGACCTTGGCAGTCTTACAAGGATCGTATTTTTACATGGATGAACTGTTCCTGAACAATTTCTCCAAACAGGATTTCTATCAATGTCAGGCACACTTCTCTTTTCATTCTACTCCCCTTTCCCTGATTAAACATATCTATAGTGGACATTAAAGAGAAGAAAACAAGCGTTCACCAACATGCAGATTCAGTAAAATTCAATCAATCACAGAACTAAAACAGTGTCTGCAGTTACCACACTCCTCACTGCTTCATGCTTTGTCCCTCTGCCTATCCTGGTGATTTACTTTGTAAGTTCATCAGGACGGGGTTTATCTCGCAGCTGTGTTTGTGCACAGCCTGGCAGAATGGTGCCTTGCTCCCAAATGGCTCCTGAGCGTTATGTAATAAACATGATTCATGCGTGGATCGTCTCCATCACTCTTACAAAGAGTGGCAGGAGATAATGCCTTCTGAAGGAATCGCTTTCAACACTTCAGTGTCAGCATGCAGCAGTGGTCTATGCTTATTTTAAACTTCCAGCCCAGAGTTCCCCATGAATTTTGAGGGAAAACTGCTTGATTTAATTGGTGTATACAATGAACTATATTCTCCGCTTGCAATTAGACTCAAAAACTCAGAGTAACTTTTTTGTTCAAAGAGATGTCAAATTCAGTCTCATTCCACAGACTTTTCCTATCTTCAGAAAAGACCAACACAGAATAGGGAATCTCATTTACAGCTCCTTAAGCATCACACTGAGAAAATGAGGATGGTATTTATTCTTTGTCAGTATAAGCAATGCATCTAAGAAATCTCTTTATTAAATGGAGGAAGAAGTCTCTTCTAGCACCCATGGAAAAGCTGCTACTCAAACACAAATACTGCATTTATAAGCAGAATTTGAGATTCAGTTCTTAATTAGCATTGTCTACACCTGTTCTAACAGCAAATTAATTTGATACTATGTCACACACACACCCATCTTGCTCCAGTGAGTTCAGTGGAGAGGAAGAAGGTAAGAAATGTCCTGGAAAGCAGCTTTTATTGGTTGCTGTCAGACAGGGATAGATGGACAGCTGCTCTGATTCACTGCAGAAATCTTTCTATTCTTCAATTCCTAACACATGCATAAATCATAAGAGGCTGAACAGAGCGATTACTCTATACCTGAATGGCTTTTTGTTTTTTTTAGTGGAAAACAAACTTGGACAAAAACATCACCAGAAAAACTTGTAAAAACTTGCCCTAATGATTGCTGTTTCCAGTAATATATTTATTAGGTCATGCTTTCAGTCATAAAAATACAGTAACAAATGGACAAATCTGACACTTTGAAAGCAACAAATGAGTTAAATTTCTCAATTCAACAATAAGTCAGCTGGTGCCCTGTGAAAATTTTAAAGCTTGGCTGCCCGACTCTAAGATGTCACGGGTATCTCATCTCAGGTACCACATGGCACAGCAATCATCTGGATACAAACTTGTATCACTCACTGCGTCAGACCTATCAAGCTTTATGGACTTGGTAAAAACAAATGGCTGTAAAACTCAACTCAGGTTTATGAACCTGGCCCTCAGAAAGTAAGGAATAAACATTTATGCAAATCAGTTTCCAATACAATAGCTGAAAATAAACAACAGACAATTTCAAAAAATGGTGCTTGATCTAGTACTATTTGATATATTTTCAATATTTTGTCGGTGCACTGTTATATGTCTTATTCAAGAGGGGTTGCATTTAGCTGTTGAAACAATACAGTGTATTAATACCAAATCTTAACAAAATCTGGTTTAGCTCAGCTAAAGAAGAAAACAAAAAAACCCCATAAACTCCTAATTTTTTTGTAAAGCACTATCACTAGATACACAGCATGAATACTGAATTGTAAACTAACTAGAATAACAGAAGCACCCTTTTAATGAATGGAATTCATCATGACAATGTCAATGTGATTCACATAATGGGGCCACATGTCAGAAAAAAGGAAATTGCAGGTCATTAGGGTAAGTTAAAATTATGTAATGGATTTGAATGATTTTCTTCATTTTGCTAAGAATTTCTCAAATTTTTCTTTTAATATCTGATGTTTTCATTGAGGTCTCACACCATTCTTCTAGACTCCAACCAGTTTTAGCTTGAAAATGACAAGCATGAGTTGTAAGGCTTTGTCTGATTATATAACATCTGTATCAATTAGAAAAGGAATGAAAAACCCTCATGAATCTACTATGGAAAAAACCCTTTTTTTGGTTAACATAACTGTACACACAAGTCCCTTTTTTTACCATGGATTTTTAGTAAATGTACAGCTGGGTGAATTTTGTGCCTTGGAGATACAAACAAAAAATGACAAGCAAGACAAGGCACAAGAGTTTAGAGGACAAAAATGAAGATTTTGTAGGCAGAAGAGGCAGCATAGGGATAGTACAATATAAAAGAACAAAATCAGAACACCATACAAAAATGTTTTTTATCCTAAGGGCTTAGTTAACATTGCAAATAAACAGACCTGGGCATTGTCCCAAGCCTTAAAAGAATGTCCCAAATATTGGAAGAATGATTTTTTTGTGGATCCCCAAATCCAAATTCTAATAAAGCTCTTAATGTAACTTTATGCACTGGTAAGAAAACACTTTTATGCATTTTAGAGGAGAAATTCCAACCAGTCTTGAAAGATGTCCGAAGTAAGTTTGAAACTTATATTTCATCCAGTTAGTAATTCATCAGTCAAAGCCACATCCCCAGTCTGACAGAGCTCCCACTAACACTGACAGAGGAAGCCAAGGTTAATGTTTTTCAAATGTGGACAGTTCAAATGAACTCTTACCCCATTTAGGTCTTTTCTCCTTAAAATGGCCATGACTGTTTTTTAAGGAAACAAACTTGAAAAGTCTGAACACTTCACTTGCCAGTGAATCCACAAACCATAAACTAATACACAACTTTATGCAGCACGACAAAGACTACTTATAAGCCTACTCTACTGTAAGAGCTGGAATTCTAAATGGGTTATAAATCAATGACCATTGCACAGTTTTTAAAATAATACATATACTGTCTTTAAGCCACTGAACATTTAGAAATTTCAGAGTGGTATGGACCACGAGGCATTTAGCCATACACAGATTCATGATACTTTTATGCCTACTGTTTTTAATGAGTTACTATTTTAACATGTTCTCTTTGAAAGCAGAAAGGCATGTGTCAATAACAACCATGAATGATTAATTCTGTTACAGGATCTTAATTTACTAAGCAGGTAACATGAATTTGTCTAAGTTGAGTCCTAAGGATATTACGAATGTTAATAAATGGCCAGGTCACTGTCTGCTTTAATTTGATAAACATGGTGATGTTTTTCATTATTAAAATGTGGCTCCCTGCAGTATAGATTTAAAAAGATGAAAGAATAAAGCAAAGAGAGATTGATGAGATTCAGCTTTGTGCTGCACTGCCTACAAGTAATCTCAATGGCATGCAATCCTGGACTGCTTCAGAAAAAACAGATGAAATATTTGAGTAGAATAGGCCTCCAGTAAGGTGACCTCCTTCCAGGTGTGCATTGTAGTGAGAGAACTCCAGGGAGGAAGGAGTTGTGTGCAGGGTATCTGCAGGCAAGGGGTGTGAAGCCAAACTGCAGCAACAGGTTAATCACAGAGACAGGCAGCGCCCTGCCAAGAGGTCTGGTGGCATCAGGTCTGCTCTGTGGGTCTCTAATTATTAACTCCAGCACATAGGAAACAGTCAGTGCCCCAGTCAACCAGAGACACAGAGTGCTGAGTGCTAAGTGAAACATGGCCTCAGTAGAACAAAGTTACACAAAATTCATTAGCATTTGGGAAAATTATTTCAGTGTCTTTGGATCCTGTAACAATTCGTAAGAAGCTAATCAGATTCCTATTTGTCATTAATGTTTTTCTATGGCAATACTATTTAAAAACTCTCTTTGCATGCTCTTCAGTATGCCAGCTTGGAATGATATGTTACTTTCAAGAATAGTCTTTCAAACAAACCTACTCTGGAAAGTAAGGCAAACCACTTTGTGGCTGAGGTATGACATAGGATATTTCCATCCATGATCAAAACCCACGGCTACAGAGCTGCCTTTTCTTTTTTAAAACTGTTCATTTAAGCTATCCTTGTACTTGGAATGAAACAAACAAACAAACAAACAACCCCTAAAACTTCACTGGCCAAAATTGCACGTTTTTAACAAGATGATGTTCAACAGATCATGTTCTTGTTGTGCATAAATGCATCAACATATGGAGACACCCACGCAGACACACACTAGGTATCCAGTGGAATGTGAAACTCAACACTGCTGTCCAGTAACATTTTGTAACCAGGATTAAGTGCAGTGGGACTACATTGTTCAGCTGCTACAGCAGGTGAGCTGATAATGCTGTTCCTCCACTCCCTCATGGGAATGTAGGTACCAAAGCACAGCAGTCTCTGCTGTAACATGGAGTACAGAGGGAGACTGAGAGACAACTGCAGGGAGAGCATGAAAAATGGCAGAGGGCACTTAGTAATGAATAAAGAAAAAAAACCCCAATGCTGCTAATTTCCCAAGGGGTGGGTATATTTAACTGTCACATCTGGAACCCGTGTTTAAGTACCATTAAGGGAGCTGATTTTCAAAGAAGGTTATAAACGGAAGTGTTCTGAAATCGCTCTGCAGCACTGTTTACACAGCAGAGTGGCTGCAGGTTTTACAGCTGTGAGTTGGATACCGACAGCCACAGGAACCAGTAACCCCACGGGGATGCTCACACTGATGTTCTCCCCACCACAAAAAGGAATGCTGACAAAAGCAGAGCACCTTAACAGCAGCCAACGAGTTTGAAAGTCTCAGACACAGTTCTAGAGCTATTAGTACAACAAGTCTCTCCTGGGCCAAAACCACCTCAAAGTACTGCTTTGCAGATTCTCATAATGATAAATACACTTCAGGCAAGGGAGTGGCTGAAAGAGCTGCAAAGGACAACATCAGGAGTCTTAGTGGTGTGGCATTTGAAACACACTTCACATACAAAACAGTCTTTGACAGAGGTTTACCAAAATGTAGGTCTCAGTTTACTCAAGAAAATTTTTACTCCAAAAAACATCTTCTGAAGGCATCCAAGGTTACCGGGAACTCCGAATTGGTAAAGGGCCTCAAGATTCAACCTTTATTCATCTGTGCCTACGTGCACTTCACACTGAATTCAAAAGCCCCAAAACAAACAAACAAGCAAAACTCAGTAGTTTTTTTCCGAAAGGTCAAAAGCGCTTTGATTCCAAACAGATTGGTGAAGTGCCGTGGACTGCTAGTGTAAACATCTTTGGCATTATGGTAAAGATGAAAAGATAGCGGCAGACAAGGTACAAACAAAGACACTGAATTTCTTTTGCAAATGCATATGTGAGTTCTGCATGTGCTCGTTGGCTCCGAGCTATGTTAGGTCATGCTGTGTGACACGCATTTGATTTGATATAGGATTTAGAAGGACACACCTATCAAAGTATGTTTATAAACTGCCTGCAGAATTAGTCAACTGAGTTTTGCCTACATTTGAAGTAGATGTGGGATGTTTATTTGTAGACCCAAAGGCTAACCTAAGTCAATGAATGTTGCTGGATTCATTTTTTTTTTGTAGGAGAAACAACTGGTGTTCATTGTATTGCCACCATATTTATCACTATTTTGTCTGAAAATGGAACTTGGGTATTAAGACTGCTAGCATAATACAGTGCCACATATTAGCTTAATTATTGCTTTGAATTTGTAACATGTCAGAGAAAAGAAGACGAATTAAAGCCCAAAATGAATTGATCTGTTTACGTGTGTACACAGGAACACTGGAATGGATGACATTGCCATTACAAAACAACATTTACGCTTGAGTAAATGAGGTGTTGCACTCTATTGGAAGAATCTCTCTATCTTGGAGAGCACTGTTTAAAACAGCAGCACACATTGTTTGTGTTTATAGAAATTCATACTTTCATTTCCACCTAGGACTGCATGGTTCTGGACCAGCCAGTTTTTACCTGATGTAAAGGTGTTCCCAATAACACCACCTATGGGCTTTCATCTGTTTAGAGAATTATTTTGTGCCAATGTCCTCAGAAAGGGAACAAACAACAACAAAAAAAAGGTATTGGAAGGGATTACTCCTCCACAAGGGTAGTTTAACATACACTCCCATTTTCCTTTGGTGTGGTATCCTAGTCTGGATTGTGTCCATACGCCCAAGGACCCACAAAGCCCTTTCCTTGTGGTATTTCTAGAATGAGGTACCACACACAGCCGTGTTGGAGCTGAACTTCCCAGGCTGCAAGAAGAAAACATGCTCTGCAGGTGACATCTGATGGGTGAGGGTAATCTGACCAATTTTAATTTAGTTGACATATCAGGTTAGATTTTTAATTCCATGTTTATCTGCAGACAAAAGACTACTTTCTTAAAAACAAGCCTGAACTGTTCAAGTGAAACAGAGATCGAAATGCTAATTGAGTCTTCTCCCAGAAAGGTTTTGCTTAGATCTGTGAAATACAAAAGGCCAGTTAATCGAAATATATGCAGTAAATTTTGTTTATTCAGTTCAAATCATATAGACAGGTTAATTAAAAATTCACAAAGGATTTGTTTTCTCTGTATCAAGCCTAAGGGTTCTTAGTGTTGTGTTTAAACAGGTGCATATAATAGCAATGAATATGATATGATTCCTGAAAGAGGAATTTTAAAAGAAAATCAATATCCCAGGCAAGAGAATAAATGGAATTTATCACTTGTGCATGCAAATGAGAGGGTAGTTGGGATAAGAGCTAATGCAAATTTCTTATTCCTTTTGTAGCCCAGTCCATGCCGAGATTTCAAATTTCAGCAGCTATAATGAGCTGATAAAGATCTGTATGGTGACGTGCTGGGTTTGGCTCCAGAACACAGGAGCAGCATGTGAGAGGTAGTGCATCCCTCCCACGGTGCACAGAGGCCACCTCGCCAGGGGGCAGGAGCCAAGGGCCAAACAGAGCTAGGTTCTACCCCTACAGAGCCTGGAGAACAACTAATGCACTGCCAAGGAACAGATAAGTTTGGGTAAAATCCTTTTGGAATTCATCTGGGATAACAGACCAGCTGTTTGGAAGTGACCTGGAAGGATCATCTGGTCTAACCTTACTTAGACACACACAGGACTGGGGTGAGTGGTCACAAAGGGACTGTACCTTCCAGAGGTGCTACAGGTCTGACACTGACACCAGCTGCAGTGAAACCTGGTTCTTTCCACACCCTGAAAACACCTTTTAACTGCAAATAAATATTCTTCTTGTTTGAGATATATAGCTATAAGTAATTTCCTTTTCTTTTCTCCAGATCCAAAGCATGTAGGCTCCCAAAGATGAAAACACTCGAGCTCCAACAGCAACTCAAGAGTGCAGGTACATTTTGTTTTCAAATCACACCTTTTCTCCCCTTTTCTACAAGTACCAAATTTTACTGTATACCACTGACTTTTTACCATTTCTCTGGACACTGTAACAATATTAAAAAAACAAGCAAGAACAATTAATATCCCAGCAAGCACAGACAATTCTGCTACTACAGGCTGAGCTGGAAGCTCTCCTCTGCAAGAGAGGAATTGCAACCATTAATTCTTTCAGAATATAAACTTTTATGAAAATAAAAAGCATATTGAGAGGAAAATGGTACACCAGGTTACCTCATGTCATACTTCTCAATAAAAGCAATTTTTTTTTCTAGAGATATTCAACAAACCAAGCTCATCTTGAGTTAGTGGTAGCTGGGGAAATATGGCAGCTCTGAAAATCACTTTGTTCTGAGTACCTCGAGAGGAACTGAAATGCATATCTTCACAAACACAGGCTTGACAAATTTGTCCACTCTTTCCCAGCCCTTATAGTTAAAAAGATAACCTCCCAAAAGCTAAGTGCAGGTAAAGCAAATGCAGAATTGCCTTGCTGAAGCTGCTGGGGTGGAGGTGTTTGACACAAATCAAAACCCCAACCAAAAAAATAACTGAGGAAAGAACACAACCACCTCTCAGCTGCTGCTTACAGCTTTTAACGTGGAAAAAAACCCTAAAATTGACAACACTTTTGACACAACACGGATGCTATTAAGAACTATGCAGGGCTGCTGCAAAGCTTTCAAAAATCATGCCATTTTCATGCTGCTGTGAACTGGGGAGTCTGGGAACTGAAGCACAGGTTAGCACCAACTTCACTTTTTAAAGGAAAAAAACCACTGCAGAATTGGAGCCAAAGGAGTCTGCAGTGGCTGGGACCCCTCCCTTCCAATTCCACAAAATAAAGCAAGATTGAACATTAAACAGCAGAGGGGTTGTGATCTTTACCCAGTCCGGAAGGATGGAGGAAAAGGTACAAGTGTGAAGGCAAAGAAATAATCTGAGAAGGACACTTCATCTTCCATTTCAGGGGTGGGTATACAAATCTGAGAATACAGACAGAAGAAAGTGCAAAGATGCAAAAGAGCTGCCAAAAGAGGTGTAATCTTTTAGAGACTAACACTTAAAAGTGTGTGTCAAATCTAGGCTTAGAGGGAGCTCTTAAACAAAAGCTGGCAAAATTAGCAAATGCAAAGAAGGAAAACTACATCCCCTCTGAGGCACTGTCAGGTCAAACTTTTGGGCCTTGGTTTCTTAACTTCAAAAGCAATTCTCTCCTAGCAGCCACCTCGAACCAGTTTTCCAGCAATCTGTCAAACATATCTGTGCTGGCTTTTAGCTGGAAACTAAGCACTTAATCCAGAATTACCAAATTCCAGACCCCTGCTCAGCTGCTCCTAAAGAGACACACCAAGTCCGTAAGCACTTTATTTACAGCTCCCAAGTTTCCCAGTGTTTGAGGTTAGACCTTGGGCTTTTGGTCATGGCCAGATTGCCTCTCCCATGTTGCTAAACTGCATTCCAAGTCCAGTCTCTGCACTTGTCCATAACCTCACTGCTAATGGGCAAAGAAGCTTTTCATTTAGTTGGTAGCAATGTCCCTCAAGATCCGCAAGGAAATGTTCTCTCTCTCTTAGACCTAAGAAGCTTAAAGTCTACTGGAATTTATTTGAACTTGCTCAATAAACTGTGCTGCTAAAATGTGGTCATTTAAACACAGCGCCGGAGAAAATGAGCTAGAGACAGTCATCCGATTCCATTATTTCTGTTAAATGCAAAAGCAATCCTTGGAGCAGAACTGGAACTGTACTCCACTTCCCCAGGAGAAGGCTGACCACTAGGTTAGACAATCATTAGCACTCTTACATCCTCTCATCTTCCTTTTGTCACAGGCTGTAAGTCCTTATGTGGACGTAGGGCCTAATTAATTTTGCTACCCTGACGTAAGTGTCCAAATACATTTATGCAGTTTCCAAGTACGGGGAAAAAAATTTAACAGAAATTTAAGAAAGGAGGATACTTGAACCTAGCAAAACTACCCTCCCCCTCAAGTTCTTAAACTGTATCCATCACAGCACTGTCTCAACACTTGAGGGCACAGGAAAATCCTGATTAAATGGACAGGGCTTGGAAGAAATCCAAAACATCAAACCTCATGCTTAGTTTAAAAGTACCTACTATTGTGTAGGACTTATTCTCAGTCCTATGCAGATCTTAAACTAAAATAAAGACAGAATTGTATGCTGCTTGTTCAAAAGAAAAGACCTTATTTTTTGGGTACAAATTGTATGTGACTTTAATAGTATGAATTCTGTCAAGTTGTCCATAGAATAAATTTGCACACAGTTCAACATAACATGTGCACATTAAATAGGATTTGGCACTAAAAGACCCAACATTGAATGGAAATCGAAAATAAATGCCCACATTCTCCCCAGAAGACTATTCACCCCAAGGCCTAAGGCATTAATTTAAGTGAATGAGGAAGCCACTAGGGCAGCTGTCGGTAGCTTATTTGATTTGTGAATAAACAATGGCTTCATTTTAAATGCTATTTACTCTTCTACATACTAATGTCAGAATCGAAAACACAAAAAAGAACAGACTATTCAAAACCACACATTTTTAAGAAATCTTTTATACTGCAAAGTTCTTCATTTCAACATGGCAGGAAAATAAAATTATAAGAACTTCTGCTGCATTACTAATTTTAACTGCTGCTAATGTTAAGAAGGCCTGAGATTGTATCTTATACTTAATTGATATTGTGCATTTGGCTGTATATTAATGAGAACTTAGGGTATCATAGGTCATTCCAATAAAATCTTTGGGCTTGTCAGCTTGAATTATGTATCTTTACATCTGCAGAAAACAGTGGCAACATGATAATTACAATAGTTGATACATGTTGTTATAACTTGTTAGTACAATCGGGTACATCATGTCCAAAGTGCAGATGCCAATCCAGTCTGGCACTAATAATCCATCAAACAGATTATTAATTAAGAACAGTTTCTATGCAAAGAGGAGCATTTAGCTGCACAATGAATTTTCAGATTGGAGCACAGCAATTTCTCCTTGATATTATGAAGACTTAATTACAACACAAAACCATCTCCCTGGCACTTCAAGATGAAAATGGAGACCTTTACCCTGTACATCCACATCCACAATGCTGAACTTTATGTGTAGGTGTGCCTGTGGGTTTTCAGATAATTACACAAAGAACCTCATTCATCCATTTAGGTTTCATCTGAAACATCCTCATAATACCAGGATTCATATTTATTTGTGGGTTTTGTGCTGGGCAGGGTTCAGAAAGAAACTGCCTAGAAAGATGCAGTTCTATACAGCTTTTCTCTAGCAGAACATCCACACTAAACACATCCACATTTTGGGTTTCCATCTAACTTTGTAATTTAAAAGACAATGAAGCCCAGCTGCCCCTTCCTTCACTCAACTTCTATTTCACATATAGACATCTTGTCTGGTGGTCAGACTCTTGCTTGACATGTAATAGAGGTATGGGAGTCTAAGAAAAGACGAAGGATTTACATAAAAGGAAAGGAACTGTTCCAAACAATAAGCAAATTGTATCTGCTCATGAATGCAAAATTTGACTATAAAGCAAACGAGTACACAAGTTAAATATGCCTTTGTGCAACTGGCACTTAAAACAGCTGATAACCCAGGACGAAATTGTCACTGAAAGCATTGCACAGACAATCCATGGATAAATTGTTCTTGAACAATTTCTCCAATATACATTAAGCACTAAAAGGCTAGTTTTTAACACACACACCATTTAAGTTCAGCCTTCTTGTATTTCTTGGTAAATATGAATACTCAGGCTTGCAAAGAAAAAGGAAAAAGAAGTCCCATTGAGCAGTTCCCATGCTGATCTCTGCTTTTAAGATGCAAACCTACAAAAACTGCACTGAGATCCAAAAGGTGCTGTGAATTTACAATCTGTAGTAGCAGAATCCAGCCCTATATATCCAAGGCCATTGCCTCCAAAGGCCTGAGCCCCCAGACATACTACATAGGAACAAATCTTTTTACATTGTTCATTTAAATTCACTCAGGCTGTCCAGTGCAAAGTATCAAGGTCCAGAGAAAGAAAAAACCCACGAAGACAAATTGCAGGTACTCATGTCCATGTGCAATGAACCAGGCCAGCAGCTCAGGGTATTTCCTAGCACAAGTCAGCTGTGCAGCACATGTGGAGGGAGGGAATCCAGCACTTCCCAGGGTCTGCTGTGTGTGGCTATACCAGATCTCATGTGCACACCAGTTCCAGCTGGGCTGCCAGATGTCTGAGATTTATGGACATATGGCAGTCCACACGGTAGCATCTAAACTTTTAGGACTTCCACGAAACCCAGACTAATCTGTTAAACTCTTGAAATCCATATGAACAATACCTCTGTGTGCAAAAGGGACTATGTCCAGGAGCATGCAGATGACTGGTGCCTGACATGGATTAATGGCCCAAACTATCTGCAGTCTCATATTCACTGAGAAGTCACGAACCTCTCTATTTTTTCTTTCTGACTTATGAAGCAGAGCTCACTGGGCTGTGAAATGCTGTATTTGATATATTAAAAGTGTATTGGCTATAAGCATGTTTTCTTCCTCAGGCATTGTTCAAGTGGTTCCACATTACCTCCTACATGGGCTGATTTTTAGCAAAGGAGGTGCAAAGGAGCCCCACTTGAGCAGAGCTGGCATATTATGGGCAAAAGTTGTTGCATCTACAGTAAAGGATGAAGACAGGAAAAGAAGGTGGAGTGAGTTGCTTGAAAAATTTCTCTCTCATCTATGGCCTCGGAACTACCCTTGTGTTCACACTACACAATGTTTCAGCACATTACTTCTGGTGAGCCCCAGTCGCTGTCTGGGGCACCCTCTGGGGAGCAGCATCAGGCAGGGCAAATTACATCTGTCCTTAACTTTTGAACCACAGCTTTCTGGGCCAGGCTGCAGAGAAACACAGATCACATCTGGGGGAGGAGCTTCTGGCCACTAATAGGACTTACCAGAATGGTGCTTCTAAAGCATCTGTGTTTTCATTTCCTATTTTGGTTCAAGTGTTTAAGAAAAAGAATTCTGCTTCTGGGTTCTTGGAT
The DNA here is from genome assembly GCA_013397975.1 of Machaerirhynchus nigripectus. Classification (NCBI taxonomy): domain Eukaryota; kingdom Metazoa; phylum Chordata; class Aves; order Passeriformes; family Dicruridae; genus Machaerirhynchus; species Machaerirhynchus nigripectus. The sequence goes on along the minus strand of VZRQ01011196.1, from coordinate 262,187 downwards.
TCCAAAAATTAAGCACTGTGTCTGTATTTGAGTACCTAAACAGAGCTGGCCTGTTTCTCAGTACCATCAAAGCTGTACACTTTCAACCAGTGTTTTTCAAGTTCAGCTGTTCTTTCCCAGTCTTCAAAAATTATTCATCATTTTCCTTGCATAAAGAATGCTCAGATTAATTGGACAAGGAAGAAATGCCCTTGTAAAGAAAAAAGAGGGACGAACATACAGACACCGCACTCACTCAGACCCTAACAACAGACCTTTTCATTAATTATCTTCCTAATGATGCATTCTCGAACAATACTGCAAAATTTCCTTCAAAAATTGAGCTACTCACTGGGGAAAGAGTGCATTTTATCTTGTTCCCTCAAGAACTCTGAAGCCATCTTCCTCATATTTATATTCTAATCTTTCTATGCTCACTTGTAAAAGCTGATAATTAGGAAAGCCTCTTTGATGGCCAGAAGCTGCACACTATTTTTGTGTGCTTGGTAACAGCATGAATCGCTGGCTGCACTAATCCTGTAAGAGTGTTAAGGGTCCCATGTGACACTTACCCTGAATGCTAAACCTGTCCTATATTATGCTATTTCCCACTAATCCTGAGAAAATTAATGTTAATTTATCATGAAAAAAAGGTTAATTATACATTTACTTCTGATTTAGCCACATTACACCAGACTCACAAATAATACTGGGGGCTTTTGGTTTTTGTTCTTTTTAATGGAATTTTTTTCTCTTTCAGCCTGCAATCAGGGACTGTATCCCAAAATCATACCAGGCTGGGAGTCAGTGTTGCAGAGGCAGGACAATGTCAAGACCCACTGGTAATTCTAATGATCCCTCTGATTCAGTCTGTAGAAAGTTTAGCTTTTATTCTTTAAGCAAAACTTGTAAACAGTATCTGATTCATTGTTTCTGCTGGTTGTTTTCAAGTATACATTGAACGCCAACTCTGGTTCAGAAAACAGATTCAAGATATTTAATTGCCTATTCATTGCTTATTAAAGTAATAAATTATGGAATAAAATTTGCTCCTTTAAGAAATACTTTCTTGTAATTAAACCACAGCATTTACTTGAAAATCAAAAAACCCAACAATGACATCCTACATTTTGAATGATTTATTAAAATGAGTAGACTCTAATCCCTAAGTACAATCCTGGCATTTGACCCAAAGTCCTGCAAGAGCTGCACTGCACACTACAGAAACCAACTTTGAGAGACTGCCAGGAGACAGCACCACTGGCTACCCCACTGCTTCCAGACAGAAACCCACAAGAAAAGCAATGATGTCCATCACTAACATTTCTGTTACAGAAGTTAGAACTGAACTGATCATAAATGGAAGTCAAACAGACATAAAGTATAAAATTTACATATATCTCAGTGTTTTCTCTGGTAAAACTTAACTTCTCCGACATCACTGTTTACAATTAAATACATACTTTTACTAACAGGATGTGGATGGGGTCAAACTAATATTACTAAAACAGCATTTACATTTTTCCTTTTTTTTATATTAGCTATGCCATCATAATGGGTGATGAAAAACCATTTCAAATTCAGCTGCTTTTCAGAAAATTTATAACAACCAATTATTAAAGACAGGGTCTATCTTATTTCCTGGATCTTCCAATAGCCTTTTGAAACCATTTCTCTGCTTAATATCCTATAAATTTTTCTTAGAAACATTCTTCAGTGTCTGTGATAGGAAAACTGTGCAGAAAATCAATAGTCTCCATACTTCTTTACCTGCAATACCTTATATATCAAAATCCTGTTTTATAAAAGTCTAGAACGAGCTAAAACAGATTCAATTTTAAGATTCAGGATTCAAACTAATGGGTTTTAATTTAAGAAAGTATCTGACACTGTGAATAGGCAAACAAATGGATTAGATTCTCTGGTTTTATTCCTTAGGCCATAAGTGTTAATCTCTCAGCAGAACCAACATAACACACCACTGCAGATTATCAAAAGTGACTACTCGCTGCCGTGAATTATTCATTTGAAAAGTTATGCACCAGTGATAATATGAATTATATTTGAAAAATATTCATACAACATTTTAATAAGCTTTAAAAATTATTTCTTTCCCAATATTTAAACTAAAAATAATATTTAGTATCTCAGAAGGAATTATGGATTTACTGGATGTGCTCAGAAGTCCTGCCATAAGGTATCTAAGACGTAGGGGGAACTCATCATGTAAATGCTCTTTTAAGATGTACTTGCTCTATAAATTAAAGGTAATATATGTACATTTCTCTCAAAGGCCTCTAATCAAATTAACTCCATGCATGTAAAGAGCTGGTCCTGTTAACATGTATTTACAATATAGTCTAAAATTGAAATCAGGAAGCCTTCCATTTCTGTATTTGATTTGTGGCTGAGCAAGGCAACACCTCCTCTTTCCTACCTTAGTTGTCCACTGTAGGAGTTGAAACATCAATGTTTTCCGCTCCTTCCTTTTGCTTTCACTGATCTCCAGGGGAAAATCTCAGCCAGTCTTCCTCCTCCTCCCTACTCCTTTCTCGGCAGGTTCACCTGCCCTCAGCTTCCAGCACCATGCTGACACTGATGAATCACCAATCTTCACTCGCATCTTTCATTTCCCCTACGTTGCAGGCTATCTCCCTTCTCTGCCTGCTTCTCAAACACACAATTTTGATGTCAAAGCCAGCCTCTTGAAAATTGAACTTCTTATCTTTTCTTCCAATTCCCCCCTCCTTGCCACTGCTGCTGACAATACCACTATCTTTCTCGATTCTTGAGATTTCAAATTTCATGGCCCATTCAACTCTTTTCTCCATGCCTTCATCACAGCTCAAACTGTCACCGTACCTCTCTGTGATATCTCCAAGATGCACCCTGTCCTCTCCAGTCCTTCCACTAAAATACTTCTGCAAGGTTCATCACTTGCATCAGTTACAGCAAATTCCTGTTTGAAGTCTCATTCCCAATGTTCCAATACATCTAAAATAGAGCTGCTAAAATACCTCCTTACCTGCACTGACCACTCTAACTGGCCATTGACTGTGCCTTTTAATGGTCACCCATTAAGGAAAAGTTACCTAAAGTTAACCATTACTTTCTTCATTAAGCTCAAGGTTCTGACTCTTGCAAGGTGTAGTTCATCTCCCCTCTTAATTAAGTTTTCTACACTTTCCTTTTCTTCTCCTGTTTCCTACAAATGCACTTACACGTCCTTCTTGTTTTTCCCAAAGCCTCATGCATGCCACCACAACACTGAACATACAAAATATCTTTATTTCCTCCCTTCCCAAACACAACTCTGTTATGCTTTCCCAGGTACCTCTTCTAAAAATGCTTCCTTCAACCTCATATTAACCACTGGAACATAATCCCTCCCTTTATTTTGAAAAAGGAAGTAAGCACCCTAATTGAGCCACTTCTTATTCTGTCCAGAACATTTTTGCCTGGAGTTTTTTCCTTTACACAAATACAAGCAAATCATTCCTTGAGAGTGACACCTTCAAAGATTTTTTTAAAAATCCCACAACCAAACAACCTCAAAAACCTTCCCCGCCTAAACAGAAATAATCAGTTTAATTCACTATGTATCTCACTGAAAAATCAATGCTTACTAACAACTAGAAATCAATATTTCTTTATATAAATCATGAGACCGTAACATGCAAAGTAAAATTTAAATCAATTATTCAAATAGAGGCTACTTTAAAGCATGATTTAAATCAAGACTGATTAAATTAATCCACTCTGTCCCAATACATTACCATAGCAAGTTACTTCACTTCCATAGCACTGCACTCATTCCAAGTCCTTTTCATGAAGTTGCACACACAATTTGTCATGAAGGAAAGCTGAAGTGATTTTATTGCCATCAAACAGATTGATAAACTGAGTCAGAGAGATCAATCAGTGGCACAGCTAAAGCTCTGAACTCAGGTCTGCTGACCAGCCAGCTCTGCCCTCCCGGAAGAACAAGGCTGGTGGTCCCCAGCTGAGCTCCCTCAAAGACTCTGTCTTTGGTCTGCACTTTTGGACACTGCTACAGAGCCAAAAATTAAACTTGTGAAACCTGAACAAAGACTACAGGAATGGGCCAGCTTCACTGCCATATAGCCATACATTTGAGATCAGTTATTTGAGCATGGATATACAACATACAGAAACAGAGTTCCACGCAAAACATTCTCAAAAATGAGATGCTTCCGCCGAAAAAATTCAACTCCAGGATTTTGCAAGATGATAGAAAATATGTAAAAATAAATTTCAGTACAGTGGTCAGAATCTCTTTTTACACCACAAATGCAAGTAAAGCAACAAAACCTAAAGTGTACTGCCCTGCAATTAAGTCTTTTACCATTTCATTATCTCAGAGGTATAACCCCAAATTTTAATACTACAAACATTTAATTCAAAGGTTTTTCTGGCTATGACGACTCTATTGGGCACTACAGCAAGAAGAAAAACAGATCTGAACTAAAAGTGCAATGAAGTGATTATGATGGTTATGAATCAGCCTTCCATTATTGAGCCACTTTAGCAGCACGTAATAGATTCTGATTAAGCTCTTTAAGCTGAATTACAATGTACTATTAGAAGACTACTCAATTAGTATTTTTCAAGGCCCAGAAGCTAATTTTGCCAGCATCACTAATTTTTACCAAGGTCTGATCAGGCCTTACCACAGTGTGCTCAGCAGGAGCCACAAGCCAGCTCCAGCTTTAACAGACCTGCTAATAAAATCCTCAGGCTGACGTCAAAGCTCAGAGCTCTGTCACTGTGGGGAAGCTTCACCCCATGGCACGGGTAGGAATTCCAGGACTCCCCATGGGAATACAGACATCCCATGCTTCCAGGAGACTGGAGTTTGCCATTTCAGAAGCTCAGTACTACTGTAAGGCTGCTAGATGCCATTACAGACATTGAGAAGCCGAGACAAGAGCAACTCAACCAAGTTTTCTAAGCAGTTTATAGGTGCTCCTGGCAATGGAAAGTGTAATCATAGCGGCTCCTTGACTGCACAATAGATTTTGAAACACTACAATCATTCATGTTCCTGTTGTAAGACATATTATCTCCTGTTTTCACCATAGAGCAGGCCTAGTCACATCTACTAAAAAGGGCAAGAGTTACAAAAAAAAAAAAAACCAACCCAAACCAAACCAAACCAAACCAAACCAAACCAAACCAAACCAAAACGGCACTGCAGCAGCTCCATCTACAGAAATCCTGGGTAGAGAATGACTCTGTCTACCTTAGAGACAGCAAACAGCTCCCTCTCACCCACGGGTCATATTAACATCTGGGAGGAAAAAGGGTTTCTTTCATGAAACTCCTGAGAAGATATCTTACTGTAACATTGCAGCTTAATTTTACCTAACAGTTTTCATCCCAGTAAATGTTATGAATTCTTAGTGCAGGTATTTCATTAATAAAAACAAGCACATGTTCTCCAGAATGCTTCAAAAAGCTACTTTTTGTATTGAGAATCATGTAGCGAAGACAGCACAAGTTTAGCATTCAAAAAAGGTTTTGCTCCACGTTCCCAGATGTACTTTTGCAGTCTGGAGTATTTTACATGCCAGTGATGTTCCATGGCTCCAAAATCCAAATTTAATTCAAATGTTTGCACACTGAATGCAATGTAGACACAGGCAATCTAAACCAAGAGGTCTCTCAGATAAACATATGAAGCAGTGCACAGTCTTATGCCAATTCACGTGAGACAGATCATAAAATCCCTTAGCCCTGTAATAAAAAGGGCTCCTGAAGGAGGTCTGTCTACATAGATTACCCATAATCACCTCTGAAAACATACTGAGGAGAGTTTACCTTGCCAATCTACTCAACCATCATCTATTTCTGATAGTACCGTAGTTGTTGTTTATGACTTCTACTAAGTAGAGCCTTTGGAGCCAGGCTCTTCAGTTGGATGGTTTAACTTTGCTGCTTTTTGTCATCTTGTCTCTGAAAAAGTTCATTTTAGCTTCTAGTACTTATCGGTAATTGATAAAATATGTTTCAGTATCCCCTTTGGTTTATAGCATTTTCTTTCCTGGGCTTTTGTTTCACATGGAGCAATAAGTAGCAGGTGCATTTTCTCATAGTCCATAAATATTTATGGATTGTGAATTACAAAGTGCACTGTTTTCAAAAAATCCTCTGTCATATTTTACATACAACAGGAGGAAAAGGAAATTTCCCTTCCAGAGCCCATGTGTGGGAGTGAATGTCTTGGCACTGTGTGTCGAGGAACCACCTGAGACCAGGAGTTATGTCCATATTCTTACAGCCATCCAATTATTCATTTATATATTTATGCATGTAAGTCCATGACATCATGCACCTTTAATACATTTCCTATTAATTCAGGCAGCTGGTCGTTGTATCAAGTTAAGAAATCCCACCAGCCTGGAGACAGTAGGGATTTGGAGCACATGAGCACACTGTCCTGGGAATTTCTCAAGTCCTACATTATTATTTCAGTATTTTAAATTTCCATTTAAAAAGAATTGGAAATAGGTAGTTTACATAATAAAACCACATTTTAATGTTGGTTTAGTGCCAGCTAAAATTTGTAGAGTCCTCAGATATTGACAGCTAAACAGTGGCTGGAATACACCTCAGGTGATCTGCACTCCTGTAGCACTGTCTGAGGCTGTCTCTCAAGGAGAGCTTTCTAAATCTGTATCATCAACTGTGAGGAAAAACCAATGAAAAGGGAGCCAAAGCTGCCTTTGGAAAGTAGTGCAATCTACTCCCTGAAAGTGTTACCCATAAGAAATGTGAAGTTACCACTAAACAACGTGCACACTTGCACTAAGAACATTCTGTGAGCTTCCAGACAGCCTCTGGAGTTACCTCAGTCCCTTTTGGTGCACTGCAGTATCAAAATGTGGGGTTCGTATGGGTATAAATAAACTGTTTCACAGAGAAATGGCTGCAGTGAGCAGACTGAAAAAACAGAGTCAAGAATTTTTTTTTAAAGGCTATTGTTTACAAATCTGGATAGATGTAAATATCCTAAATCAGCTCTGCACTGTCATCTCCTCAGCACGGACGACTTTATGTGCCTCCCAGATAAATGGTTCTATCTTCATTTACCAGAGTTATCTAATTGTCACTTGGGTTTTTATCTTGTCTAGACTTCAAACAAGCAGATCTGCACCACTACCATTTTTAGTGGAAAAACAAGGCTCAGAGTTACCACAAAATGTTCAGCACTGTCCACTTACATATCTCTCTGAAGGAAAAGGGGAATTCTCCCACCTACTCCAACTGAAGACCACAGGTGAGTCACTAAAACCTGGATATCGCTGTCACAGAGCTGCTGGAATGTTTACAGTAGCTTTGATTTATATGTGACTCTTTTAATAATAGTTTAGTTCAGATTCTGTTCTTTATATAAAAACTATTATAAGGAACAGGATAAGCTTCTAAGCACGAATTTAAAATAGTCTTGTGCAATGTGCCTGACCCTAAATCTGTCCATATGGGTGTCCTGTCCTTCCTTTGGCACTCAGTGGGAACCAACAACAGAGCCAGTGACAAGAACCACACACAAAGTGCTGCTGCACATTAAACACACCCTGGAGAACAGAGGTCTCCTCATAAAAGGTGGTCTGCAACAGCACAGGTCTGCACAGACACTCTTTTGATCTGCAAAGAAAAGGACACTAAAACACCATCATCTCTCAGGATTGTCCACCCTGTTTGCAGCCCAGGCTTACAGCAGTTTAATGATTCCTGGTGACTGACAGGCAAAACTTCCCTGTGCCCATTCTGCCCAATGGATGAACAGCTGTGGGCTAAGAGAAGCCTGTCTGCCAAAAAGTCACCAGCAAATGGCTTTCTACAGAGCTTCTGAGCAGGTCTGAGTACAAATATTCCTCTCAAACAATAAAATTTTTGTTTCTAAAATACATGCTACCAAACTGTACACAAACTAATCATATTAAATGCTACACAGAGTGTAGAGGCTGCTTTGCAGATGTGTCACCTCAAGAGCAACCCCTTCAATCTGTGTACTGGATAAAAATACTCATTCGTTAAGTATAAAAACTCCACACTTCATTTCGTAATATTTTAAAAATTCTACATAGACATCTTGAAGTGTCCAACTATGTTTTTACTCCAGGACAGATGAAATGTGGTATGATTCCCCCCCACCCCCCCCAAATATCAAAATAGCAAGAGGGAGAAAAAGTGTTATTCATATACAGACAGTGACAGTTTCTAATTATCGATGCATCACTAAGCAAGGTTTTGCTAACAGCTAAATGAGCTATTGCACTTACAAAATGAGGGCACGTGGCATATCTGATTAGTTTTACTTATGTCTGTGATATTATGTAATTCTAGAAGGTTGGTATGTCTTTATCTTTTGGAAAAATGTGCCACTTACAGGCATTAAACACCACATTGTTTTCAACCCAATTACCTTTTGTTTTCAACAAGCAAATGGAAAAATGCTGAGTGGTCATTTTAAGTCCTATATATCTTCATAATTAACTGTGAGGTAGCTTCTGTTAGTGCTTGTCATACACAGAACATTAAAGAAATTAAAAATTCTTGGCAAAAGAAGGTAGAGTATTCCAAGAAATCTGCTTTTTGAAAACTAATGAAACAATTTTTAACAATTTTTATTACAAGCATCTGTGAGCTCCCACCAGGCAGGAGCACCAGAATTGTTTCTGCTTATATTGCTCAGTTCCAAGCTAATGTCCCCTAAAGCTGTTAGGCTGAAAGCCAAGAGAAGATATATCCACAAAGAGACCTGACCCTTACCCCTGCAACTAATAATGTCTCCTGGAAGTTTTAACTTAATAGTCTATGTGAGATCCTTATTAGTGAAACTTTGCCTTTTTTTTCCCAGCCATATTTAGTGAATTATACTCTTCAGGCAGTAGAAATCATAGAATCATTTAGGTAGGAGAAAACCTCTACAATCATTGAGTCCAACCATTAAACCAGCACTGCCAAGTCCACCACTAAACCACCTCCCCCAAATGCCACATCTACGTGGATTTTAAATCCTTCCAGTGCTTACAACCCACCAGGTGGAGAAGTTTTCCCTAATATCCGGTCTAAACCTCCCCTAATGCAACTTGATGCTGTTTCCTCTTGTCCTGTCACTGTTTTTTGGGAGGAAAGACTGACCTCCACCTGGCTACAACCTCCTCAGGTTGTTGTAGGGAGTGAAAAGGTCCCCCTGAGCCTCCTTTTTCCAGGACAAACAGCCCCATCTCCCTCAGCCACTCCTCATCAGACTCATCATGTACAGGAACCAAACACTGACATAAAAGAAACAGACTGATGGGAAACTCTCCAACTACAGAACATTTGAAGTCTCTTAAATAAAGGACATCAATATCCACATTTTTCTTTTCCTTTCTGTTCTTTACTAAACATGCTTTTACTTCCTGCTTACCAAATCTTAGAATGCCATCGCTTGAGTATTTGTGTGCCTGAGAACTCTTCTTAATTTCTTTGCTCCCAGACTTCAGATACACAACAGAATCCTTCTGTACTATTACATAATGTAAGGTCTCAGTCACTGGAATACCCCACTTGTTCATGCGTTGTGATTTAGGGGTGGGTTTTTTTACCTGATTGCTCAGAAGATTCTAGCAGCAGAGGCCAATGCATTGACCCTTATCAGTGCCCTTTTTCTTGAGACATTTTGTATTCCCGCTACTGCAACCACAAAAAGTGCTGCACAAAACAGCATCTCTACCCTTAGTAAGTGAACTGACTGGCTGAAAATATTTGACTTTACAACGGGTAAGCTATGTGTAGTTGAGTCTCTGAAAGCTGGAAACTAAAGAGGAAATGAAGCCAAAGAAACCACAGAGGTCAAGACTTCTAGGGAAGTCCATATTTAACCACTTAAGCAAATAGTTGGTTCTTCTACAACAACTCTGACCTATACTTAAAATGAAGGTAATTACAAGTTTCTGGTTGTTCAGTTAATAGCTGAATTCAGAACAGAATCTAGACTGGTGACTCTGAGGCCAACATCCAATCTGTGGAAAAGCACTGTCTAACCAGGAATCATTTAATGCGTGACTGACAGTTCCTCTCACAGAAGGAGAGAGGTTTAAAAAGAAAAAAAAAAGGGGGAAAAAACCCAGTAGGAAAAGGAGCTGAAAATATCAGCTGCCTGAGCCAATGTGATATGACAACAATTTCAAGGAGTGGATCAATTTCTAACATAAAGCATTACTTGCAGGCAAGATTTTTCCTCTGAATACTGTCTCCAAGAAGCTCTGCAAGAACAAACTTCTTGTCCCAGTGTGCAATAAAAGGATGAACCAGCACGGCTGTCTCTGAAGCCGCTCTTTGTACCATGCTGTAGAGCAGAATACCTTGCACAGGACAAGGATATTTGTTTAAGATTATTGTATGTTACAAGAGTTTGGAAATTATGGCTTTCAGAGCTGGGGAATAACTCAAAACTGCATTTTCAGTGTGTGAAAATTAATGCAAAGGACTTCCAACAAGTCTATCGCCCCAGGTTTCATATGTATGGGATAACATCATGTGGTGCAAGTACCTGCTCATCTCCACCTCTAAGTTCTTACCGTGTTTACTGATAAAGAAATGCAAATCACATGGGAAGATAACATTAATGGGGTTTTATGAATTTAACCCAAAATGTATCTTCCAACTAGTTATACAGGGCAAGTATACTACTAGAGATTAAATAAAACGTGCACCTGCAGTTCTAACTTACTTTGTTTGCTGGAATTTTAGGTGTGGAAGGTTCAGGAAAGAGGGCATAGACAATCTGTAAGGCTCTATAGCTGCCAGAGCTGACCAGCAGCTTATTCATGCCTTGATCCTGAACAAAATCTAGATTCAGGCATAATTTAAGGGATCATTTATGTCCTGTTTCTTTTTAAAGAAAAGCTCTTAGCCCACACTGAAGGATTAACAGATATGCATAAAACAACTACAAAAACGATTTTATAGAAGGCAGTAACATTATTACCTGAGTCTCTGTACAAGGCTGCGAGTTTTAAAACAAACCAAACTACTAAAGAGGAAACAGCTTGGATATAATGAAGTACAATTTAGTTTTGCAATGATCAGATTCCAACACTAAACATTCCCAAAGGTACAAATGTCAAGTAGGCACCTAAGTCACCTGAGAGTTTTCAGATTTCCACTCCCATAATAAAACCAAGATCACCCCAAGAAAACAAAGGAAGATGTGGCTATTTCACTTTTGCTACGCCCGCATGAAAACATGAAAGAAAAAAAAAGATCTGATAAAACAATGGGAATGTTAAGATTTGAAGTTTGTTCTCTTCCCATACAGTAAGAGAGCAAGTGCTCTGTGCAGAACAGTTTGGCATAAATGAAATAATTTCTGGATAGTCGCCAGTGCTAAGGTTAAAATGCAGGATTACAACGTTTCCATGATGACAGCCTACAGGGAGACATTTGTTGAAAATTGCTTTACCTATCATTCAGTCAGCAGAAAGAAGGAAAAAAAACCCCAACTTTGCAGTACTAGTTACATTAGGGGTATGCTGAGTCTGTATCTATAAATGATACAAATTGGAAGTTTATAAAGCCCCCATACAGGTGCAATCAGCATAAAAGCCTAGCATTACTCCTCGTTTCTTTTGTATCACAAAGATCTCTATATTTTCACCATATGCTGTTCCAGTAAGTGTGTGTAATTATAAAGGAAGCATGACCTAAGATTTAGGTTCAAGTTTCAAAAATTAAATTTTTTTTTTTTTTTGACAACAGGCAATAAAGTTTTCACCGATTACGCTGAGAACAAGCAAAAGCCTTAAATCTTGCAACATCACGTAGAACAACATGTTTTAACCACACTCTTTTACTCTGCAGGAAATGACAACTTGGGCAGTGCAATACTACTAAATTGTAGTATTTTAACTGCACTATACGTCTGCCTTTGAAAGTCCACTAAATACATGAAAGTCTTCTACAATAGACTGAAAGAAACAAGAATAAAGAACTAAGCCTCACATTTTCAAAGAGGTCCATACAGACTGTCATCTGACTCTCATTTAAATTAATAGGATTCAATCAGCTGCTTCCCACAATACTGCTTCAAAAACACAGGGCTACATGGCAAAAAGGTTTTTCTAATATGGTTAAAAAATTAATATTCATATTCTACAACAGCTTTTATCCTTATGTTATCTGTTACTGACAAAGAGAAATTAGAATTCTGATCTGTGTTTGGGTATCGCTAAGTGATTCAAGAAAATATCATTTGTAGTTTCCTTTTTAAAGAATTAGCCAGATCTGCAAGTGAAACGGGATTTAAAGTGATTCTAACCTGTTATCAATGGGCAAAGGTTTACACATATACTGCATCAAAATATGGTTCATTTTGAAGCTTTTCGTATTCTTCTGGACCAATTCTAAGGCAAAAACGTGGTTTTGCAACAATTTCAGTAATCCAGTTGTTTACTTGTATCCATATCACGTGGAAAGCCTCTGCTTTGAGTATTATCACTGGGGACCCAAAGTGTGTGTTGGTTTTTTTGTGTTTGTTGGTTTGGTTTTTTTTTTAAATTTACCTCCTACCTCTTTCTCAAGAAATTACTATTTTTCCTAGAAAAATGAGTGTAGATAGTCTAATGATGAATTCCTAAATCCACAGAGAATTCATAGCTCTGTCACCAGCTCCCCTCTCTCAAAGGACTACTTAGAAAGATTCTCTCCAAGACTTGACTACAGTAAAGCAGTAAAAAGTGTTATTTGGTATGAATAAAGGATTACTTTATATGAGATGGATTCATCCTTGTGACAACTGGGTAAGTGTTCAGTGTAACTCATATAAAGCCAACAGAAGAACTATTTAGCACTTCAGGCATAAATTGGTCTCTTAAGCCAAATTATACTCGTGCATGTCATATTTCAAATAAAGGGAAAGACAAGAATGGTTGTCTGATGCTGGTCTCAAGTTAATATCTGCTCACATGGTGCAAGAGAGAGTCTGGGCTCTGCAGTAGCACACACTATAAATTTCCCTGTAAGAAACAGAAATCTTTAATATTGTTGGGGTTTTTTTACACCACTGGTACAAACGATACTTGGATGCTAAAGCAATCAGTTTTCTTCTTGCACACTTATGGAAAACAAATGGTAAAGCAACTTGATGGAATTATTGCAATTTGAAAATAATTCTTTTTCATAAGACTTTTGGGTCCTTTTGGGACCTCCCATTGTTATGAATCTATACTTTCTGCACTCATAATTATGAAGAAAAACTAACTGCTTCTGCAATTCCAAAAATATTGGTATGGGTTGTATTTGAGTACAATTGATATTCTTTATCAAGTGTTTCAATCCCTAATTAATTTGTATACCAAAATCCAAATTCAGCATTCTACAAATAGCTAAAAATACAGTGGTGTTCTATTTACATTTACACAAAGTGATGTTGATCCTAAATTTGACCTCTCCTATCATACCAATCAGCCAGTGACTGTCAGCCTTTTTTAGTTCCCTAAAAGCCATGAAAAAACCCCAAATGTCAAATCAGTGCCACCATCCACAAACTGACTAGAAATGGATACAGAGATAGAGGCAGAAATGCTACATGATACTGACAAATTAAATCAAAGGGAAAAAAACAACCCTAACATTTTGTGTAGAAGAGAAAACTCTAAAATTAGTTTTGTACAAATAAACCCTGACCTGACAAGAAGTCAGGCAAATCTAGCTGTAGTGGGTGACATGCAGCCATGATGGAATTCCAGCTAAGAAGTTTATTTAAAGAGAAGTGAAGACATTTCCTTTTTTTCCAGTTGAGCATCATACAAATACAAGTGAGAACAACCTTTTGGGCCTTTGGGAGAATCATTCCTACTGCTCTGTGTGACCGTTAACTCCTTTGCATGGATATCATCACCTCCTTCCACTCAGAAATGTATTTTCCAGTTGGCTAAACTGATTTGGATAATACCACTAACACAAAAACCCAAATAAAGTTGTCATATGTCCAACTTTTCAGTTAGTTTGGGTGTGTATGCTTCTATTTTAGAAAAAGTACTGAGAAAGAAAAACGTGATGGAAGGAGAAAGGTAAGTAATGGGCAAAAGCAGGATTGTGGTGTCAGGGAGGTGCATAAATAAAGGAGGAAAACAACTGGTGTCACTCAGCCTGTAGTCCAGAGTTGCAGAATTATCAAGTGTGACATCAGGATATTGTTGATAGTAACCAAGAAATTTTATATAGAGAGGCTGTTAGGTCAGAGAGCCCAGAGCTCCTCCCCTGAGGAGGCAAAGCTCAGTGCAGAGACTGGGTAGGCTTCACTCGGCACGTGCAGTCACAGAGGGCGTGGAACAGCTGTGGAGCCACGACATAGCTATGCCTGCTATGTGGAGGCAGTGCTGGGGCACTGGCCAGGGATTTGTAATGCTTGTAGGCTCACGCACTGCTACTGCCAACCTTCTCAGCATCTCCAGCACACCCCTGGGAAAGGAGCTCCTGTGGAAGTTACCAGCTCTCTACTGCTTGCACCTATCCCATACATGCAAATGCTGCAGCTGTGATGTTTTCCGTACCTTCAACTCTTGCACTCCAAGGGGAAGATGGACTGGATTTGGTCCAAAGGATATTGCATCTATATGCTTTTAGAAAGATGAAGTAGGTATCAATTTCACTCTGACCCCTAATGGCATAAAAGCTGTCACCAAAAGATATTAAAACCAGCTACACGTAGGGCAACTGGAAATGAGAAAACTGAAAATGAAAAACCCCAAATCTGCTGCACACACAGTGCTCATTTAGTCCTTTCCTGATTTTATGTGGTTGTTGTGCTGCCGTAGTGCAGAAAGCACCTCCGGATGGACACAGGCTCTGCTCATGAACACATGCACACACATGTACAGAGCCAAGCAGCCTCCTAAGTTAGGCTATTACACACCTATTATTACACTTCAGAAAACACACCTCTGAATATATTTCACACTGGTCTAAAACCGGAGAAGGGCAACAGGGAATGGTGTCAAACCCAACAGCCCTTTCTCAGTGAATGCAAAATGGCATCTCTAACAAATGCAACTTTAAAACTTATGGTCTGCTGGCCCCAGCATGTAAAAACCAATCACAAGGAGTTTGAGAAGGATATGGATCATGAAAGGATCTCTGTGACAGCTTGGCAGACTTTCTAAACTGAAGAGACACCGGGATGTTATTTATATTCAAGAGTAAAACACACACAAACACACAATTACAAATAAATACTCTACAGGCACCATGGTACTTAATATAAAAATGAAGGTAAATCACTGGTAGTATAAAAATAGGCAGCAGGGAAAAAAGGGAATTCACTTATGTTTTACTAGTAAAATAAATACCAATAAAATAAAGTATGTTGAGTAAAAAAAAAGACTCCCTTTTCCAGATCCTTCAGGCCTTTTCTCAGCAAGCGTTCCCACCCCTGGTACAGGGCTGTAAGCATACACAGACTCCTCTCTCAAAATGACAGTAGCAGTAGGAGACAAGACAACCCCAAGCATGGGGGCTCCCAGGGAGAAAATCAGGGATCTGCTGTGTTGAAAAAAGAAAAATCAAAGTAATCACTGGTATTTTCCATGCAGGCTAAGAGCTGCAGCTACAGCTGTAAGTAGAATTTCAATGAAACAACAGCAAATATTATTCAACATCTTGCTTCTCCAGCAGCGCAAAGCACAACCCCCCCAAATCCATCCTTTTTTACAGCAACGCAGCAGAAGCTGCTCCAGGGATGCTTTTGGCCCGGCCAGGGCTTCTTTGCAGAGTGCTCAGCACCGAGCACAGCAGCGAAGTCTGGAGCAGAGGGTACCAGGTGGCACCAGGCTGCCCGACAGCGAGGGGAGCGCAGATGCCAAGCGGCTCCGCGTGCGTCCTGTCTAGTGGCCGACGGAGAGGCATTTCCAGCAGCCTCACAGGCTGCTCAGCCCAAACACTGGCCAGAGGGCGAGTGCTGGTTACGGCAGCTGGGAAGGAGTGTGTGGAGAGGGGAAATAAAAATGGGGAAACATGGATGGTCTCTCTAGCCAAAAGAGATAAACACGCACACGACACACAAATAATCGCTGCAGCTTCACAGCCCGCTGGAAAGCGGCACTAGGCTGTGATTTCTGGATCTTTCTGTCGTATTCGTAATACTCAGAAATGGGCATAATGGAAAAGATTAATTTCAGAGGATTTCTTAAGTTTGCAATATTAACTGGGGCGAGAAGAACGAAAAAGCCCTCACAAAGGACTACTGTAGGACTTATGCAAATATTTCCATCTGGGTTTAGAATAAAAATCAAAGCCCTGAACCAACCAGCAGACAGTTTCATGCACTGCTAATGAAGAGAGAATTCAATTCTCCTGTTTGCTGAAATGAATACTGAACTTGTATCTTAATGTTTTACAAGAATACCGTATGTGTGTCAAAACAGGAGTTTCACAGACAATTGCAGGAGCACTGGCAGCTTCTCTTAATGTTTAAGGGCTGGATCACAGCTTCAGACTGAGATGTGAGTAGGGGACATTGAGTAGTCATGCCTCTACCTTGTAATATTTGAAATTCATACAGTAGCAGATGAGAAGGTTAGGTCCTCGTCTGCCCTTGGCAGGGCCCCCTTCCCTGCTAAATGGATGATACACACACACAGAATGGGATACATTTCACAGCAGCACAAGTTAACCTAGATGCTAACACATGCTCTGGCACCTGAACCTGCCAGCTATTTTCCTCAGAAAAAGGATGGGGAAGAAGCTGAGCTGCATGGAGCCCATCCAGCACCTAGGGAGAGTGACAAAGGGCCAAGTTCCCATCACTGGGCGGCAACGGACGAGCAGGAGCATGTTGCTCTTACAGCAGCCTGGAAGCAGACAGCAAGGGCAGGGTTAGAAAAGGAGGGGGAAAATCTGTTGTTCCACAACACTGATAGAGAAACCGGGGGGGAAAAAATGGTAGTATGATAGATGATTCATAAAAGTGTTAGACTGCTGCCAAAAGCAGCAGGTTTGGCAGCGATGCAGGACACGGTGCCTCGGGAGAGTTGTGCTCCAGCCCTTCCTGCAGTGGGGGAGCGAGACGCATGAGCTCCCATCCAGGGCAGGCTCCTTCCGCCCACCACCCCGAGCCTGCTCCCTGCAGCACCAGGGCGATGCCACCAGCCTGCCTTCCCCTCCCTGCTCCCACTGCTGAGACAACGCTTCGAGTAGCCCTTTAACAGTAAATTAGTACATGTATTCCTACACCGCTACGCCTGAAATGGTTTATGAATTCCATTCTTTTTCCCCTTGTCACGTAATTAAAACTCTGCTTTCCTTCCACCCTCCTTCACTAAAATCTTTTGTCATAAATTTTGTCATTTGTGGCATGTGGACTTGGGATGCTTTTTTTTTCCCCCAAAACTGTTTGATATAAATCAAACAGGCATTTGGGAAATAAAGGAGATCTGAAAAACGAGGGGAGCCGAACTCTTGGAGATACGCCAAAAAAAACCTCAAGACAAAATTAAGGCCATAAATACGTATTGATTACTCAGGGGAAACTTTTTAAAATGTTTTATCAAAGGTTACCTGCTCCCAATCCTTTCTGTTCTAAACTCAGATACTGCCAAACCACAACAGTGCCTCAGCATCTGTCCACTCTTTAAATATAAAACTACAAACTGACTCTCACTCACCACAGGCAGGCAAACAACTGAGGATACTGCCTTGCTTCAGATGCACGTGTTGACTGCAAGAGTCACTCACAACTTAATCCTTCCTTCACCCATAAATGCAGGTTACTGAAGCAGTGATAGATTAGGAGACCCTGGAATATAAGGTTCCATATCTGTTAGGTGTTTGGAAGAGGCTAATAACAAAAATGGTCATTCACATCAAAACACATTTTACTATCTTTTTGTAACAGGCACTGCTTTGTCTACAGAGCTGCAGAAAATGCAGCAAAAGTAACACTTCCTGGTGGCATTTGAGAGCATAACTTTTCTCTGAGAGTCTCTTGAAACACAGTAAGCAAATGGTGTCCTCCTGGTATTCTGAAGAGGTGTTTTAAAGTAAAAATAAGAGCGTAAGTGTGTTGATTCTTCTGTACGGTCTAGGGGTATGAGGAGGAGACATCCAGGGAGTCAAGGACAAGAGAAGTCTCACGTAGCTTTCAGATTCAGGGAAAGCACAAGTCCACTTGGACTCCTCCATCCACGTGAGGGCAGCTGTATGAAAGGATATTAACAAAAAGCTGAGTTTACACATATGTTTATGGGGTCTCCCAAAGCTTTCTGGCAACAGTGTCTAATGGAAGATTCATTACTGGCATTAGGAACACCCCTCTCTTTAGCCAGATTCCTGTTTCACACTCACGTTAAAGCACAAACCAAGTCACCAGCCTAGAGAGCTCCAACTTCAGCAGCTGCAGTTATGAGGGCTCAGCCACTGCCTTGCCTCTGAAGTAAGAATGAAGCAGCTACTGCACCTGAAAGTGGCATATGCTCACCACTTTTAAGGAACATGAACACTGACATCGCTGTTCTGCAGGCTAAAGGCATTTTTTGTGCTGTTGAATTTTTGGTACTTCCATTTGGAGCCAAAGAAAACTCTTGAAAGTGACCTTCACATTCACTTTCTAGCCCTGGAAAGCTCCAATGCAGGTGATGCAGCAAATCAAACACCCTGCAGGCCTAAGTAAAGCAATACATAACTTCAAAAATGATGCACATACTGGCAAACACAGGCAATTTTCAAAATTTTAAGCTTCTCAAAAACCATCTCCACACACCAGTCTCCAGAGGCCTGGCTATGGCCCTTTCATTGAAACACAACCCCACCACTCTTTCTTGCTTTCCAAATATTTCTTCTCTTGGAAGTTCAGAATTAAGCTGTCACTACATAAAAAATTTAGATTTTATGTGATACTGCCCAACATCCAGCACACACCAGTGCAATGTGTCATTCAGAAAGCAATTGTATTTATAACTTTTCAATTACGCTTGCTGAACCTAACACCAGCTTTATTTGGGTTGTTTTTTCAATGTTCTAAGCAAAGATTGAATTAAAATAGTGAGAGCAATAAACCGTATATCAAGCCCAACAGCTCTAACTGCCTTGCATCCCAAAACAGAAGAAAACCATGACAGAATTTCTATGCCTTTATACAGCACTGCCTTGCACAGAGTAAAAATTTTTAAAATGTTTTCCTTAGTTTAGTGTCTGTAATGTTCCTTCCAACAGGAAAACTGTTCTCAGATAATCATGTGAGAAAGTAACAGTGTAACAACTGTTCCAGTGTTTAAAAAAATGACACTGAGTTTCCAGTTATGAGAAATTTTCAGAAGATTATGCTTAACAGCGTATCATGTTACTGACTGGCAAATCCTACCAACAGAATGGCTAATTTTACAAAGTATGGCAAGCTATTTAGTAATAAACCTAAATTTATTCTTTGCACTTCAGTGGTGCTCACAAATTACGCACTTAGATTTTATCATCGTAAGTGATAAATCTGTCTTGTGTTTTGCACACAGAACGACTTTCACAGTACAAACAGAACTGTGGTAACATAAAAAGTACTGTCTACCCTCTTGGTTGTGGTTATTTCTAATTTATGAAACATGTAATAGCCGAAGCTGTCTAGATGGCTCAAGCCAATTAGAAAGAGTCCCAATAGATATGCATTCCCAAAATAGATATTTCATTAAAAAACAAGCCTCATCCCCTTTTCAGTTTTGTTTGTTCAGCCTCAACTAACTACAACCTCTAATGCAACTCACAGGATGCTGGGTTATATACATTACACAGAAAGTCACTGTAAGTAAAAAAAGTTATTACATAGCCTCTAGAAATAAGTAATGTACAGTCTAGAAACAGAAAGCACCTTCTTTCCCATGCCATATGCCCCCAGTAATCACTGATACATCCTGACTTTCAAGAGACAGACAACTGTGTAAATAAATAGACTCTTATGAACTGCATTTTGATAGCCATATAAATGAAGAGTGCATTCACTATTCAATTAATCTAATTAACATACCAGCTTCCCAAATCTTTGGGAAAACATCAACATGCCTATAGCGATCCATCCCCAAAATGTGGTATTTCATTTATTCATCTTAAAAGGAAGTCAGAAAAGGGATGTCACGGATCTGCAATCTTCACCACTTGCTTGGTGGATTAGTTCTTACCACCACAGCACACCCCCTTCTTTGAGGGGTCTCTGGAACACAGCAAGTCAGTGGGAAGAGGAAAAACACGAGCCATCCTTCTCTGTGCCTCTTGCCCGCAACGTCCTTGAGAGGCAGAGTGAAAAAACACTCAGGCCCAATCTGATTTGATAAAGTGTTTTCTGCCCATTGTGCACAGGGACAGTGACTCCATAAAGCAGAAGGCAGTAGAGACTATGACTCATGCATTGTGAATGAGAATTCTGAACCTCCCCTCTGCGCATGGCAGGACTTGCAGTGACTTTCAGCCATGAAGAACTGGCCTTCTATCACAATCTGTTATTCATACACAGAGTGATGCCATATTACAGCATAACGAGATCTGTGTATTACACCCAGGCCTCTACCTTGAAAAGCAGTTTTGCCTTATTTAACAAATGCAGTATACACATATTCTCAAATGTTGTTGATTGTTTGTTCATAAAAATCATAGAGTAATTCAGGTTGGAAGGACTCTTGAGGTCTGGATACAAAGCACTGCTAAAAGCAGCATCAGCTGCAGTATCAGACCAAGTGGCTCAGGATTTATCCAAATGTTTGGAAACTTCCAAGGATGGGAGTGTGGACTCCATTGTGTACATTTTATAACCAGTGTGCAGGGATATAAATGAATGGATAACACGTGCATCTGGCTTAGCAAACACTCTGCCAGGAGGCAGCCAGGAGGAGACACACTGGGCAAAACAGCCAAGGAGACAAATTCAGTCCTTTGTCCATAAGGTCCATTTCCTTTGTGATGGCCAAGTACCCCTTCCTTCTCTGGGAGATGCTGCCTTGCCTGCTCTGAGAGCACTAAAGGTTGTCTCAATCTTCTCTGTAAATCAAGATGACACTTGCTGTACACTGACACTGGCCACTCCTCAAAACCCAAAAATGCCTTTAAAAACATCAGCGGAATGATCACCATTCATGCTACAAAAGCACACTTCTGCTTTTACAAAAATATCCCCGCTATTTACAAGAATATCCCAAAATGTTAATTGTGACCAAATAAAAGAAGGAGTCTTACATAAGAATAACCTGGAGTGCAGCTTTTTCTCTCAGGATCTCCCTCTAAGTGGGCACTGAAATAACTCCAATCCATAAAACTTTCTCCTATGTACTCACGCAATAATAGTATCAATGGAACTAATAAATCAGGATTCATTTGTCCAAAGATCCATTATTGTATCAATAAAGCTACTGGTCTCAAACAAAGAAGGTAGTGTGAAAACATGAGCACAAGCTTTTTACAGGTTGAGTAAAGCTCCTGAAAATGTTTTTCTCTAAAGCAAATGCTAGCAATGTGAAATTTGATGACCTTAGCAGCAAGCGATCATAGGTAACTCTATATGGCACATGAATTCTAGGCCTAGGGATATGGGTCTTTTGAAGACAAAATATCCATTCCTGGACTCTTTCCCAAGTTGCTGTAGAG
Organism: Machaerirhynchus nigripectus; assembly: GCA_013397975.1. NCBI lineage: Eukaryota > Metazoa > Chordata > Aves > Passeriformes > Dicruridae > Machaerirhynchus > Machaerirhynchus nigripectus. The sequence continues at coordinate 240,581 of VZRQ01011196.1, read as the reverse complement.
AAGTTGTTTCAAGAATTCCTTCTTTATCCTTTGACTGTGAACCACAGACAGCTGTATACAACATAGTTACAGGATTTTTTAGGTTTTGTGGCGTTTTTCTGGGTTTGTTTTTTTTAAATATTTGTTTTCTTTTACATTTCCTTTGTCTCTTTCAGATAGATTTTTGTCTGCATAAGTTTATATGGGTTTTTATATCACCTGTCTCCTCTTTTCAGATTATAATTATTACCATATAATTATTACCATTTTCTGCAAGAACTTTCACCCTCACACCTTCACATTCTGCCTCTAGTAATTAATTTTCACACTCACCCAAGATCTCTTGATTTCTGTGAGGATCAAGAGAATACCCAAACACTGCAAACTGCTTTATCCAATAAAATTGAGATTTACCATGACAAAATCTCAGAGGTCATTCATGTTTGGGAACAGAGATGCAGCTCTCAATGAACTACACCTCCTCTGTCCAACTGCAACGTTTAAAAAACCCAACCTAAATCTGGTTTTCTGTGTCCTATACACGAATCCTCACAGTGCAGCTCCGAAGAGAAGACACACATGATTTCAACCAATTTAGTCAAAGAGAAAAGGCTCCACTCGAATTTAAAAAAGATTCCAGAAAACTGAGTTGTACATTTGGACACTAATTTCTCTGTCTTAAGCCACACGATGCGAGAAGCTGGAGTAGCAAGGCGTAGAGTTACGCTGGACAGGAACACGAAGCCAGTTCATTTGTGTGTCAGGTGAGTCTGATCAGATGAACTAGGGGACTTCCTTGCTGAAGGAGTATCTCCTCCTTCCACACTGCAACCAAGCAAAGCTCAACCTTATACCCTGTAAAGAGGGGTAGATAAACCAGACCAGGGAGGAAAACTTTCCTCTTTCTCCAAACTGATGTGAAATCCCAGACCAAGCTTTCCCCCGGCACTTAATCATATCCAAGAACTGCCCTATTTTGAGTTTGCACGAATTACACGGTTCCACATGCTCTTTACAGGATCTGTGCACTTCACACCATGCCTTGTTGCCTCTACCACACAACTATTCATGTTCTCCTTTTATCTAAGTCAGAGTTTAATCACATTTGCCAAGTAAGCAAGCATTAAGCTGTATCCCTGGGTGAGTTTCTAATGCTAACAGCATGCAACAAAAGGAGAATTCCATCACTTTATTGATTGTTTCCACACAAAAGCCAAAACCTGATTTAGCATGAATGGAACCATTTCTTATGTTTAAAGGCTATATCAGAATGAATGCTCATACTGCTTCTGAACGGGACCTGAAGAAAAGAGGATCACATTGCTCAAATGTATAAAGTTAAACACAATTCACATTAGAACTATTTCAGAAGTTCCACAAAACTGGCTAATTATTTGATTGCAGTGTGGGAAATCAACTAAAAAGGTACAAAACAGGATGATAATCCATCTTCCAAAATAAACTAATCAGAATATTAATTTGCTTAGTCCACTTAGGATGTTGTATCACAGACTGCAGAGCTCTTAAAGCTGTAACTTCAGATAAAAAAGCCCAAGCAAACAACTTTTCTTAGAATAAACCAAAAGGTATTTCTAAAATAATAACATAAGAGCATCAGCCTAATGCTTATTTTACACTTGGATGCTTTCTAATATCCAGACAACCTCAGTGTGCAAATTGGTGTAGTTTGCAAAACTAATTAAGAAGATAGGATAGAAAATCTAGACATTATAAACATTTTAGGCAACTGCTCAAGCTTCTTCATCTTTTCTTAATAGGTCTCTTCAACTATTTTTCCACCCACACAATCATTCTGAAGAAAGATTATGGAACAGGACACGTTTATAAACAAAATAAAATAAAAATATGAACCCCAAAAGACAACCATGTTTTCAGCTCATTTTAGAAAAGAAGATTCAGAAGGAAATAACACAAGATGACACAACAGAGGAAAGATCACCCTTTTGCAGATCATTACACTATGATTTTATGGGGTTCCTGACAGAAATTAGTTGTATTAAATGGAATTCATCGGTGATTTAATTTAGGGATGAGAGATAAGAGGCTGTGAACAAGGGGGAGAAGTAATTTCATGTAGGGGCATGGGTGATTACGATACCTAACACTATCTCCCAAAAAGTGATTAGCACTGTGCTGCAGACACCTGATTCCTGCCTGCCCTGTCCCCTCCTCCTGCCGGAGCAGCAGCACACCCGGCAGTGCAGCTGCAGAGATGGCCAGCTCTGACAGGTGTGCTCCGAGCACAGGGCCTTGCTCTGTCCCACCCCACTGCCCGCACCCTGCTCCTGCACCCTGCTCCTGCACCCTGCTCCCGTACCCTGCTCCCGCACCCTGCTCCCGCTCCCTGCTCCTGCACCCTG
>VZRQ01011196.1:212215-238150 GCA_013397975.1 Machaerirhynchus nigripectus | reverse complement strand
GCACCCTGCTCCCGCACCCTGCTCCTGCACCCTGCTCCTGCACCCTGCTCCTGCACCCTGCTCCGCTCACAGCGCGCGCTTGCCTGTGGCAGCTGTTCATGGATCTGTGCGTGGATACAGATGAGGTGTGTGCACGTATAAATATACACACACAACGGGGGGAGACAGAGAGGGAGGAGGAGAGAGACTGAGAAGCTCTGTGTGCTGAATTACTGAATACAGCACTCCACAAAGTCAGGACGAGCTCTTCCCATACACACAGAGCACTACAGAACAAATCCCAGCCTCGCTGCAGCTGGGAGCCCGGGAGAAGAATCTCTTGTCCCACTGTATCCGAGAGTGGGGAGACAAAGCTCTGCCTGCCTTCAAAGAAGGCCTAAGTACACTTTTAAACATTGCCCAGGATGTGTCATTTGTACAAAAATAAACCATTAAGCAACCTTATTCCTTTTCGTATTTTATTTGGGAGAAATCACAGAAATTTTTTTGTGCTTTTCTTTGTATACAAAATATATCTGAATGAAGAAAGGATGAAGTTTAATGTCTCAATGTGGATCAACACAAAGGAAAAGAATATCAATGCTCAATATCACCTTACAGCATAACTATTGACAAAGCACTCTGCCCAGCATTTGAGGCCCTTACTGAGGACATTCCACCTCTGGAGCAGTGTGATTTCTTCACCAGGACACAGTGAAGCAAAGTGAGGACTTTGTACAAGGCCATGTAGTGATAGCACAACAGGGAATGGCTTCAAATTGACAGATGGCAGGTTCAGATGGGATATTAAGAAGAAATTCTTTATTGGGAGGGTGGGGAGGCCCAGGCACAGGGTGCCCAGAGAAGCTGTGGCTGCCCCATCCCTGGAAGTGTTCAAGGCAAGGCTGGATGGGGCTCTGAGCATCCTGGGCTAGTGGAAGGTGTCCCTGCCCATGGTAGGGGGTTGGAACGAGCTGAGCTTTAAGGTCCAACCATTCTGTGATTCTTCCTCTGGGTATCCAGGTCCCCCTTTGTTCTGCCTTGTGGAAACCAATTACGACAGTACTGTTCTATTTTTTCTCTGCTGAATTATCATGTGTTTTGATACATGTTGTAAACAGGTTTGCAATTTGTTTACTTTTGAACTCCTTTTATTTTTTATGATTAGGAACAAGCCTCTACCTGCCGTTTGCTTTGCTCTGGCATCTATTCTGTCTCCAAGTATCCTGTACAATTGAAGATATTTTCCATTATCTCAGCCCAGCACTGTCAGGACTCATTTTCTAGACATTTTGCTAGCATCCCTTGCAATTCACAAGTTTCAGAATATCAGACCCAGATCACTTCTCATTTTCAGTAAGATGCAATATACAACACATACATAGTTTCATCTTTTCCTTCTCCAAATCTTTAAAGTAGGATTCTCTATTACAAGAGCTATAAATGCTATCTGTGCTTTCAAAGAATCATGGAGAAAACATATGACCAAAAAGAAATTCCACGTACACTTTCTTATGTTGAATGGATTGCTTTTTGTGGCAATGCTATATAGCTTTGATCTTTTAACAGATTATATATGTAAAAACAGAGTAATAAAAATAGCAGTGAACTAGTAATAAATTTATAGCTTTTATGGAAGGCTTTCATTGTTATGGATCAAAATTTACAAGACAGCCCTATTTAGTAGTAGTGTTTTTAAATGAATACACTCAAGTGCAATACTCTCTTCTGTTCATAAACTATAAGCCAAATTCAGAACCAGGCATAATATTATTAAAAGTATGAGTATACCACACTTCATATCTATTTAGAATTTCCAAAATTGAATTACTTTTTAATTACAATACATGCAATTCAGGCATAAGGAATTCAAGTACTATTAAACTCTCTGGGCTATAAAAATATATTAAACTCCATCCCTCTAGCAGCTACTGATGACTTATCTGAGTCTAGCAAAGCAATATAGATTACTTTTCTTCCCAAATACCTTGGCAAGGTCACTTGTTTGAGAGTTGAAATGTAAATTACTTATATTACAGCAGTATCCCCGGAAGTTTTTCATTCTGTGCATTAGCTCTCCCTCGTTCCATCTGTGCTATTTTAGGATTGTGAGTCTGATCTGATTGTTTTCATAAAAAGACATGTTCGGGCAGCACTGAGACAACAATCTGGAAAGTGACTTTCCCTTAATGCTACCAATATTAATCCTTCTTCACCGTTCTTCACCCTTGCCCCACAGAACTCCATAGTTACAGAACAGTTAATCTTCCTTTGCTCCCCATGGCCTCTATTCCTCTAATCTCTCAAGGTCATTGCATTTTCGGCCTGGCCACAAGTCCATTCTTGACCCATCTGGTTTTGTGTCACCAACAAATTTGATCATTGCTGAAACTGCATCAAAGGAATACCCAACAAAGAAGATGTGAAGCAGCTGCAGATCAGACAGAAAGGCAATAGTTTACAGTTTCCATCATGAAAAGAGTTTCTGTAAATGCAGCTCTCCAGAAGAGCCAAACACTCTTGAGAACCAGTGCAAATTTCACGTGTAACAGATGCAGCACACCAGCATGGCCCGTCATGAAACTTGTCTCCAAAAAGGCATGTATTGTGAGTAAGATCTTTCCCAGAGTCCTGTCACTGAAAAACAAACTGAGTGTTTCATTAAATGATAAACAATGTGATACCCCCTATGAAGGCAGAAACACTTGCAAAAAAGCCAAACCAATACAAATATGCATTTATAAGAGGACCATCTTCTTTAAGCACCCTGTTCTTTAAAACAGATATTCCATTTCTTTCTCCAAAGCCACAGGCCAGAGGGAAATACTGCTGCAGCACAACTGATATGTCCCAAGCCAACAATGGATTCCAGTTGCTAAACCTCACAGATGGTTTTTTTCTGATTTTCTGAGAAATACTCTTTCAGCTGTATTTACAAGACAACTGGTAATTAAATCACATCTACATATTGCCTATGGAGAATCCATGAGTTTTTTCAGAAGTCATACTTAGTGTTTGCAGCAAGTAAGCTCTGAAATCAAATAGGATGGTGATGGACACTGCACATACTGTCTTACACTTACTTAGCATTAATTTCAACACACTATTTTAAAAATAAATTTAGAAGGCAGCAATCATTACTATACTAAACCACCACCAAAATATTGCATAATGATGCTCTCTGGATGTGAAATGCAATGAAAGCTTAGACACTGCTTCAGTTCCTAGTATTGAATCCTTATTGTCATGCTCTGGCCCTAATCGATACCCAGGAAGTTTTACTGGTGTAAATGGTAACTGTTGATAATGATTTTATACTTATCACATTTCCTTCAGAAAAATTCTCAGTATTCTACCAAACACACGGACATTTAATGGGAGAATCAGTTTATACATCACTGATACCCACACATATTTTAAGTGGACACAGGTGATATAGTCCTGCTACACAGCAACAGGTCTAAAATTCAGACAGCTGCATGAAATGCAGCTGGAAGATTCCAAAACACAGAATAAAACTCACAAAACTTAATTTGGATGTGACACCACATCAAAGGTTTCACAGAGTAGGGAAATACAAATTGATGGTCACTTTAGGAAGTTTAGCAGAACCAATGAGTAGTTTCATTTCTTTTTTTCTGTTGAATAAATTGTCTGCCCAGTGCTACCACAAGATGCAGGTGGTTTCAGCAAGTCTGTGGGAAGATGATCCCCACAATGTTTAATGAGACCAGCCCTGTTTTTCCCACATACACTATATCACAGCTCTTCCTGAGCAAGGAAATACCAAAGACAGCAGCAGCAGCTAAACCTAAAAACTAAGAAGCCCCTTCATCCCCCATCTGTCCCAACCACTGGCACCTCAGCCAATAGTTAGGATTCAGTTAGTTTTCCTTGCCTCTTTCTTTCCCATTCTTAGATGTTTACATCCTAGAACAGATTCTCTTTCTAAAACTGGAAACTTAAGGATTTGTTAGTAACAGTAATAATGGCATTAAGCTCATAATATGGCCAGTCAAGTCCCTTGGGCATTTTAATGCAATTCTCATAAGCTTCCAAACACGAACACTACAATGTGCTGGCCCTGGAAACAAAACAGAAGGAAAGAAGATTTTGTATTATCCATGTGCCCTTCCTTTGTTTCATCTGTTTTCCTGCCTATGCAAAAGAAAGACTTTTTGTGTTAAAGTGTTGCAAAAATAACACAGACAATATTTTTTTTTAAACTTGAAAACATGTTTTTTTCTTAATCCAGTCAGAAGTAAATACTAAACGTGGCCATTTTACAAACCTTTAAAAGCTGTTCTTTATTCCTGAAAGCAGTATGTTTTCCAAATCCTAGAAACTATAACATGCTCAATTTGTCCACATCAGTTACATTTCATGGCTTCATGTGGCGAGGCGTGAGACAATGTGCTCAGCTACACAGCAAGCAAAACAATTGCTTGGGAGAAATGGAACTTCTCCAAAAGTAGAGACGAGAAAGTAAAAGCCTGCAAAATTATTTCTGAAGTTTTTTGGTTATAAACAAAGACAACTCTGGAACTGAGTCACCAGACAATGACTGAGAAGATCTGGTACTTTGAAGGACAAGGGTTTGTGAGTATCATAAATCTGATATAGTCTACAGCAGTGATTACACACAGTAATAAGCATCGAGCACACTGCTGATGAGTTTTATTTAGCTTAATATGGAAGCAAACCCCCTTTGAAACAATGCAAAATACTTGAAAGCTCAATAGTATTGGCAAAAATATAATAATAATTAAAAGTCAATGGAGGAAGGAAATGCATTTGCCAGGTACCTCAGAGAAAGAACACCACTGTCCTTATGCTTGGGAAGTTTGATCTCCATCAAGCCTGGACATAACCAGAGGTGCTGGGGACTGTGCAGTGACAGCCAGAGCTGGTGCAGGTTCAGTGCAGTCTGTGAACTACAGGGGAAACACTGACAGCACCTCCTCCTCACAATTAGTCCACTCAGACCAGGGTCTCATGAAGAACCCTTATCCTACCTGTGGCACCGGTCCTCGGTCAGCGGGCTGATCACTGGAACCACACGCCCGCCAGCAGAGGGTAATTCCTGCAGTAATACACAACACACTGTGACATACCCACCAAATATACCCACCAGAACAGTGCTGTGCACACAGCTCCCTGCACCCTTTGAAACAACTCTCTAACAGCAGCGGTGCTTCTTTTCAGTTAGATCCTGTAAGTGGCCAAATTTAATTGCTCTCAGCCCCCTTATTAAATGTAAGACCTTGGCATCATAGGGTGTGCCTATACAGTTCAAATACACACTGAGTAACTCATGTTTCAGATAGCTGCATTAGCACTTTGTTCTACTCAAATTAATTAGCCCTACTGAAAAGATGTATTTTTCCCCATAGCTTGTGATTTAAGTCTGACTTCTGACTACGGTTTCAGTTAGAGTTGAATAAACAATAATAGGATGCTATAGGCCACTAAATTTTTTTCAACACTTTTTTTTTAACAGAGAATTGTTTTATTGAGACTCTAAATGGTAATTAACATAGGAGTACACTCAGCAGTTGTAAAATTCATGCTGTTCTGCACTTGTAGAGGTACAAAGGGTCCCTTGTTTGCAGTACTATGCTGGTCGATTCCTGTGGTAGAGCTGTTGATTCTCTGCATGAGTTTTCTCAGATAAAGCATGGCCTTTTAAATTCTGGTGCACAGGGTATTTATAAAGCATATATTTTCCAAAGCTGGGAAAAGAAAGCTTATTGACTTAGATAATTTTTCAATGTTTGATTTAAACTTTGTAATTTAAATCCAACACTGAAAAATAATCAAAGTGTTTACAACGTATTTTGCAATTACAAAGGCAAGTTTTATAATTAAAAGAATGACAAGTATCAAAGAGAAATATATTAGAAATAACATTTATAAACTGGAAATTTGAGGTACCTAAAAAGCATGTTTGGGATAAGTACACTCAAATTTGCTTTAGCATATCAGAAATAATAGTGTACTTCAGCTGACTAAAGCATCTTGAACTGAAGCAGCCATAGGAGAGCTGTCTTAATTTTCCTTTGGGTGTGTGCCAGCATAAAGCCAGGCAAGAGTGACTTCTAAGCTGCAGTGTTTTCAGAGTGGTGGCATGAAAAGTGCCAACACTATCAATTAAACAAAGATGGGAATACTGCTCTCCCAGAGCATCAGCTCTGGATCTAGCAGCTGCTTACTTTACAAATATGAGCAGCTTGTTCTGTTTCAGAGCCTTCTAACTTTCATAAAGTAGATGGTTTTACAAACAGCACAAGATGTTTCTGAGGTTATGGCAATGAAGGAAAAGACATCTGCTATCTGATTGCTGAGCTATAAATTGAGTTTTCCACATAAATAATCCTCTCCATCTGTAGCATGAAGTGTAGGTGAAAAGCATAAGGCTACCAATTCTGCTCTGTAAAATTCAGGCATCACCTTTATGAACAAATTTCATACAAGGTCTCAGTTCTATTTGTTCCTGATAGAGCAAGGCATATAGCTTTTATACCATAACTGTCCAAAGCTTGCTTGCTCTCCTGAAATGAATACCAATTTTAAGAGTCAGAAGATGATCACAGCAGTGCTCAAAATACACACAAGATGCATGACAAGCATCACAAACAGGACACTAAAGTGCTCCATAAAAACCTGTCTGGTGTCGAAAAGGCTCTTTGAGATTTGACCAGTATGAGACAGGAGATCATGAAGTGCTGAGCAGTGACACACACGTGTGACTATCAGATGGACTTTGATCAGTGTAAGAGTATGGAACATCCTGTGCCCTGTAAATAACTAAAGAGCTTTTAAGTTCAAAAGCCGCCCACATGGAAAATCTCCTGTACTTGGAGGGAATTTTCTTGACTCTGCATGATGTACTCTCCTTACCAGGCTGCTCAAAGCAAAGAAGCAGTAGTCATAATAGGATAATAATTATCAAGAACAAGTCCTGTTTTGTGGAAGATATCTCCCTCAGACTATCTGTAAGAGGCATCAGACTACTGCATAAAAGCCTGCATAAAAACTCTGAGAGATTTTAATCCATCTTTTTCGCGACTAATAAAAAAGTAATATTTAAAATTAGACCAAAGGCTGAAAAAATATTTTTTTAAATGTTACAGAGCTTAGATATATATCATAAAAGGCAAACACAACCCTCTTTCCTCACAAACTTAAGAGGGAAGGTAGTAGCTTCATCCCTTTTATGTGTGAATAAAGCTGGCACAACACACATACAGAATTCCAAAAGATGCAATTAATCAGAACATCTCAAGGTCACACAGACAAGGTGTGTTTGCAACCTAGAATGCACAAAGCTCCATCATTGTTGAGAGTGGTTATATCCTGCAGCTTGCTTGGGAAAGCTCCATGTGATCCTAGCAAAAAATTTTGCCCAAGGAGAGACTAAAAATCCGATCCAGTGAAGCTGATTTTGATTCAACTCTGATGGAAAACAACTGGAGACTCAATGGTAGCAGAGGGCCTACAGTACTCATAATGAGACACTGGTAATAGAATGTAAATGGTATCCTGTGACGAAAAGCAAGAGAAAACACTGCTACAGTTAACTATAAAACATATTTGTCATAATTTAATGCTCTGAATTTGGGTTCTCCAGCTTAAAACAAATTCTTTCCAGATGAAGCAGCAAAATAATACAAAATGTATTTTGCTCCAGTGTTGCACCATACATGAAGGGAAAAAGGAGAAGCCAATTTCACAGTGGCTGATACTATCCTCACAAACAAAATATAATCTGTAATTAAAAGAAGTAATTGGCACACTACTTAATTACTGCAAAATATATTCTTCAAATAACAATGTGACCCGATGAAATAAACAGGTTTAAACACGCAAACATCACTCTCTCTCCCTCTGCCAAGTGTCCTTAAGAAGTACTATTTAGCTTCCAAAATTGCTGTGACAATTTGACTGGTGTTGGTATAACCTGATTTCTCCATAATGGATCTCCAAGTTTCCCATTAGCAGCCAACTGACAATGAGTGAAAACAACAAACAGAAAAACATTTATACTTCGTTACACATTAGGAGTGATTGTGTAAGAATATAACATAATACCAGAGTTTGTGGAATTCTGCCATGTGAGAAAGCAAACTGGTCATTTCCTTCTTTCCAACACCAAACAGAGGCACTACACAGTCTCCTCCAGGAATATGTTGCCAGCTTTCAAGTTTTGGTACTCAGTGGAGTAGCTTTTTGATACACATGAAAGGAGAGTGAAAACAAACAGAGGATTTTCTGTTTAAAGATGTATTTTACACTACCTGAAGCTCTCCAGTTTCGAGTTTGACACATTTTAGTTTTATTCACACGCAAGATGTTGTCTTCTTCCCTTCTACTTGTCTGCCTCATTCCAGATGTTACTTCTCTAAAATTGTATTTCAATTGATTATTCAACATTTACTTGTCACCAGTGCAGAAAAGAAACTGCCAAAAATGCAAGTATTTAAATTTTAAGCACAGCATAAAAATTAATGCTGTATGACAGTCATCACAGGATACATTTTCTAAACAACAAAAGACAGATTTTCCTTATGAAGCAAATCCAACTTGGTTCTTCCATGTTTGTTTTATTAAATAAAACTGTGGCGTGGTTGTCTACCTGAAGTACAATCCACTTTATTAACTCTAATAAAACAAATGGCCTCTGAATGCCAGATGTGAGATGGAACTTGTGCATCCTTGTTTCTTACCAACTCATGTCCTTGAGCTGATGTCACTGTGAGGCAACAGATACAGACAGAAGAACTGGTAGCAGGAAATAAACTGTGATATAGGTTACAGCAGCAACACACTGCTTTGAGAAGATTTGGCCTTAGGATGGTAGTGCCTTTAAACACGTGCTGACCTAAAATCCTATGGTTTCAGGACATTGTTATACACAAACAGAAAGGTTTGGCTCTTCACAAACTGCACACTGCTGGTCAGCTCTGTGAGCAGAAACGTTCACACGTCTCCTGTACACAACAAACTGCCACCAGTGAAGGTTGTGAATGTTCCTAACAGGAATTACAACGCAGTCTCACAAAACGATCAACCCAGAGTACAGTCAGGAAATTAGGGTAACTGCATTTTTTCCATTGGAAAAAAGGCTATTTCTGGGGAAATATCTGGAAGTTTACACAAATGAGCCTCCTAACCTTTCTTTCAGTAAACCTGCTGTTGAGTGATTTATGAAAAGAAACTTTCCAGTTAGCAAGGCCAGATGTAGGGAAGTGTTTCTACCTTAACTTTCCCTGTAATGCATTTCATTAGTCAAATTTTACCTACATCAGTAAAGGTGATCTTAGTTACTGGTACAATATTTCAGATTTTTCAGAGCATTCCAAGTTGGAAGAGACCCACAAGGATCATCAGGTCTGATTCCTAAGTCAATGGCTCATCCAGGGATCAAACCACAAACCTTTGGTGTTAACACCCTGCTCTGACCAGCTGAGTAAATCTTGGGGTCACTGGTTCATGGAAAGGCCTGAAGCTGTGTCAGGGGAGAGTTAGTTAGGTATTAGGAAAAGGTTCTTGTCCCAGAGGGTGGTTGGACACTGGAATGGGCTCCCCAGGGCAGTGGTCACAGCACCAAGCCAGGCAGAACAAGAATTATTTGGACAACGCTCATGGGCACATAGTGTGACTCCTGGGGTTGTCCTGTGCAGGGACTGGAGTTGGGCTTAACAACCCCTGTGGGTCCGTTCCAACTCAGCAGATCCTGTGATTCTGTGATACCACATCCTGGAAAAGGAGTGTTTGAATTCAATTTCAAGCCAGTGTCAGAAAGGAACTGTACAAGAGAGGAAAAGCTAAAGTTTCCTGACCTCCAAGTGCTTGTGTCTGCCAAATATACATTAGCTCTGCTTTTACATTTAATATGAAAAAAGCTGGAGTCCTGTCAGCACCTATTCACTCAAGTCTTAAAACAACTAAGGATAAAAGAGTCAAGAGAATGAGTTCAGCCACATCCTCTGCAAACCTCACAGCTTCTCATGCTGGCGCTGGATGCAAAGAGAAACAACCTGGGTGTTACAATGTGAAATAGATTAACACTTCATTTGACAATCAAAATGGGCATGATCTTCCACAGCAAATGCCAGTACACCCCACACCTTTCAGGTGAACACAATCATTTCAAACAAATGGGGGGTGCTTCAAACCATACAGAAGAAATGTGAACAGCAGGAGTCCCCCAGTGGTAAAAATACCTCAAAGAAACCTTTTCTTCCTCCAGAATATCTACTGTACAGCACTGTGGGCAGCTAGCCAAAACCTTGTCTCTAAGTAGCTGCAGAGTGATTTAGAGATGTATTTTAATACTTTTACCACTCTTTAAGAATCAACAAAATAATACATTTATTGCACCTTAATAATACACATCTGAGAAGTTAACACTGTTAAAAAAACCTTTCTAGCTTTCCTGTTGTAGTATAATAAATCATTCCAAATATGCACAGTAATTTCTAAAATTTTATTAAAATACTTTGCTGCTATTGGATCGTTTCACACAACAGAAAGTCATTACTGAGAATTAGACCACTGCACTCAGCTACAATCTGGGGAAAAGCTGATTTGTAAAGTAATACCCCGAAATACCAAGGTTTTCCAAGTTTAAACATTTTCCAAATATTAGAAATACCTTCAAAATTCTGAAAGTGATGAGGAAGGATAAGTGCTAAACCTTAAATCTCTTTGACATTCTCCTTGAGAGTCTGATCTTGTTCAACATGTAGCATTTGTGCTTAGGAGCATTATGAATGGTCACCCTAATCTATTGGCAACACTCTTTGCCACAGAAGTACAACCTGCTCAGGAGACAGAAGAGCCACCTATCTGTTACAAGCACTGCACATCTCCCATTCTGACAGCTGCAGTGGGAAGCAGCTCTTCCTACCACGGTCCAGGTCCAGAATTATTTATTGTATTTCTCAGGCTGGCTAAAGACAAGAACCAGTCACTCTGAGCATGCTACAAGCCTGAATATTGACTCTTACAATGCAGTCCTTCAATTAGCAGGCCTCACTGCTCAAGGGGAGCTAACTACTGGCTCTATTCTATTCTTTTTACCACAGAATAATTCATTCTGTAACCCATAAATTACATTTCTCTTCACAGTCTACACTAGATATTGCATACTGCCTGCATTACAGAAATCTGTGGGGTTTTTTTTCTGAAGATATTACTAGAAACAGCTCTAGAGAAAACACTGCCATTTATGAGATCAATTACTTCTGCCTCCTGTTAGCGTCCTAGGTACAGCCACTTATTATCTTTCAAGTATGATTTTATTATGCTACAAACACGACTTTGAAAGGCAAAACAGAATAAGGTTTCCTGTTTTCCTAGCCTGACAAAGTGTTGATATTGAGAAGATTTTTATGGTGACATTTTCCTCTTTAAGGCAGGACCAAAAGTTTGCAACATTTAAATCCTTGACTTAATGCAACAGGAAGGAGATAACTCCCTTTTTATTAATCTAAGGGATTTATAAGCTTACTTGCAATTCGCATAAATGAAAGCTACTATCAGACTGTATCCTTATTGCCCAGCAGTGCAGTACCTAAGCCCTAAAAATGACAGCTCCACAAGTGCACCCATTCTCTGCCCTGTTAAGTGAATGATTTCAAGCAGGTAAGAGCAGTGCAGAGTGGCTGCTTGCAGTGGTGTCACAACAAGTCACCTGCTTTCAGAAATGTCCCTGTAATGTCCGGGATACCCAAATACCAACGCATTTTTAACAAATAAAAAACAAAGCCCAAACATCACAACTATTCACCGTTTATGGCTGTGGTTATGCCATTAATGATGTCTTTAATATATTGACAACCTCACCTTGGAGTCACCAGTTCAAACACAGCCCAGGGGGTAATGACTGAAAGTACTTCCACAGCTGCATGGGGAACTGCACAGGACAAGCTGGGGAGAAAGGGGCTGGTTCAGGGAGAGAGAACTGAGCTACCCAAATAATTTCTGTGATGGGCGCCTTTGTTGGTACCTCCTGCAAGGAGAGGAAGGGCTGAGCAAGGAATGAAAAATGAACTGCTTTCCCTTTTCCAGGGCTACCTGAGCCTGTCTCCAGCAGCAGGGCGCCCTGCTCTGCTCTGCCAGACTGGACATGTAGGACTGACAACTCCAGTTTGCAGAGAGCTAAGGCATTTGGTACCATTTTTCTTCAAATAGGGTAATTCCAAATTTATTCTCATTTATGCTTTTGAATCTTCCCACAGCTCTCAGAGAAAGGTCAAGGGCATGCAGATAAGATATTTTTAGCTATACAGCAGAAATGTATTAAAAAACTAAACAAAGCTCCCAGTCAGATTCAAATAGTTCTTTATTTACGAAATTCAAAAACATTGTATGCCTTTCTCCCTAAACATTAACACAGCTTGAGTTAATAAATTTACTTTCTACCCAACCCAAAAAGAGCTGTCTAGGTATTTTTAAAATGTGCAAGAATTAAAAAAACACCCAAACACATCACCAAACACTGCGTTCAACAATTCTCACACCAATTTATAGACAAGATTTATACACTAACACACCACATTTCTTTGCACGTCTCCTTTAATTTTCTGTTGCAAAGGTGGGATGCTTGGCAAGGGGAAGAGACATCTCACACATCAGCAGCCTGGGGGAATGTTTACTTAGAAACGCACACAGTTTGACCTCTCAGAGGATCAAATCAGTTTACTTCATCAGGTCATGAGTGTTATCAACCCCTGCAAGTTTGTGTCTCTATTTCACTGTTTAGGAGGCTAAAATTAAGTAATGGATTACGAGAGAAAGAACTGACACAATTTCTCAATCTATATGGGTTGATTTTAAAGCTGTAATTTTCATAACTTTTCTTATGAGAATACTATAGGCAGTTCTTATCCATGCAATCCTTTAAAGGAATCTGACAAGCAAATTCATCAATTTCTAATAGAATTTCAAATACAGCCGACACCTCGCTGTCTTCAATCATGTCTTGTTTCATAACTGTGTATGTGGAGAAAAGACATGTCTGTCTGGGGCCTAATGGATAACATGATGTACATTCCTGTGGCAACAGAAAATGAACAGCAATAAAAATTATAATTTACTTGGCTGTCAGGTGCTGATCCTTTAGGTGTGAAGGAAAGAAAGTAAAGCTGCAGGGACTGGGTTTTGATCTGGTATTGTATTTAAATATTTTGTAGTTGAGATTTAATTGCACCTAATCTGCTCAATAAAATCATCTTCACTGTTATTAATATCCCAGACTTGTGTTATTATATAATCCTAACCTATTTTTTATATAGACGTTTTAATCTGCTGCTTAAGCGTTCATTAATGCAAAGCCACTGCTGTGGAGAATACATTCCACTCTATTTGCAAGAGGCAAGAATTCTTTGGAGCTACTACCAAATGCTAGTGGTTGCCTCACTTAACTTTGTTTATGGCCTTATGACAACAAACATCAGCAAAACTTAATCATTATTCCTAAAAATATTCCATCTGGAAAGGAAGATGACTCTGCAAAGTGCAGTGTCATTTGTAAACACAATGTGGTATCATCCGAATAGTCAAATGCAATATACGTGTTCATATATAACAGCTTATGGATGGCTCCTTTCTTTCCTGTTTCATTTCTAAATCTGAATAAATAATCTGCATGCCAACTAACCTAAACAAATTAGTTATTTCCTATTCTGAGAATCCTGAGACGCTCAATTATCTCACACAAGTGCCAGCCATCAACTGTACTTAATTGCCTGTATGTTTCAAGTCCACTGCATGTTTATTTATACTACTTGCATGACACACTAGATGTTTTATGAGACTAGAATAAGATGAGATATGTCACAGTCTAATGCTTAGGGATATGACAGGAACTGTATTTGCTTTTTTTAATCATAATTTTTCAAGGAAATCTAAGTAAATTAAATATTAGTCTCTATCTTCTCTACACCCTGCAGCTCCCAGTGATTTCTTAATCCATAGGACATACTTGAACAAATCTGACAGAGGAATAAATAAGAAGTTCTTACAAATTTTATGAAAAACCTCAGTTTTAGACCCAAGTAGACTTGACAAGGTAGGCGTGCCTCTGGCTCTGAGCCATTCCAAGAGGGACTGGGGACCCACAGTCCAGCACAGGTGTAACACCCAGCCCGCTGCAGCACCTGCTGCCCCACAGACCAGAGATGTGGGACAGACCTAAGGAGCAAGGAAGGGACAAAGGAACACGTGGAGAGGGCACTGCACAGGGAGAGGAGACAGGAAACTCCCTCACAGGGAGAGGAGACTCTGTGCAAAGAGTGGGGGCATCCAGGGATGGAGGACTCAGGTAGGAAATCAGGCTTTGTTAGTTCCATCACTCAGGAACAATTCCTTTTGTTAAACAAACCACGTCTCAAACTCTTTGCAGGGGGGGTGAGAGAATGACTGGGAGAAAGCTGAGTTTAACACAAGTTTGCAGCAACACAGAAGGTGTTGCTTCACCAGAAGTCCTGGATGAGGGAGGCCAGGGAGGCACTGGGGGAATGAAGAACAGGAGAGCAAGGTGCAAAGCAAAGACATCAGACAGGGGAGTGAAGACAAAAATGTGTCACAAAAGGTATGGGAAAAACTGCAGCCAGATTTCTGAGGAGGAGCAGAGGTGGAAAGCAGAGCCACTCCATGCTGCAGTGACAGAGAAAGAAACCCCTGAAGTCCTGCAGCTGGAGGGGATTTGGTGGGGGAGTTACACAAAGAGAGAGGAAAGTCGGCAATCAAAGAAGGGAAGGCAGTATATGGAAAAGGTATGTCAAGGCAGGAATGAGCTGGGATTCTCAGCTCAGGGAAGCAGCAGTGGTTGGCACGAGCCTGACTGCCACAGCTAAACCCAAAAAACACCTGCATTGGGATTGAGGCTGTGGGACTGGGCAGCTGGGAGACTCCTTGTGCTGTCTCCAGTGGAGGAGGAACAAGGAAACAGCCATTTCTGGGTTTGCTGAACTGAGCTTTAGTACTGAATTTAGGGTGCAGAACTTAAAAGGAAGAGCATGGAAGTTTTTAATGCTTCTGAACCTCATCAGCTGCATGACAAAACGTTAATGGGAAGATGCATTTTATGGACATCAGACAATGATAAAATCATATAACCACTGAATGCAGAAATTCATCTTTATTTATGGGTTTCTACTCAAATTGTTTGATACCTTCAAGTCGCTTTACAACCTATCATTTCTGCAAATTTCTATGCAGGAAGAGCTATCTCTATGCCATTACACTTTGTGTCATGCCTCTCTCATGTTAAATTTCAAGCTGAGTGCAGATTGTGCAGGACAATAGCCTGACACTTACAAAAATTGTCAAAGCATCATAGTAACTAAAGAACTGTTCCAAAAATAATTTATTTGTGGTAATGCTCTAACTATACTGCCAGCATTTCATCCATGGAAAATGCAAGAATATAAAAATACGACCAAAAATAATATAAATTACGGAATTGCATTTCATGAACAAAACCAGTTACATTTCTAAAAAACAAAGCTGTACACACATTCCTTTCTAAGGTTAAAACAATATAATGTGCATCTTAAAATAACAAATGTTGGATACTTATCACAAATAAGTATCTGCCTTGCAATCTAGAAATCATTGTTTCTTTTCATCACACACAAGCATTTTACTCTTAGTGTTTTTAACATTGTCAGCTCCTGACAGATGGCACTGGCTTCTCCAAGACTATCAAAGCTATCCCTGAGAGTCAAATAGAAATAGGGTTATTAAAAAAAGAAAAAAGTTTTAAAATATCTTAAAATGTCAAGAGCCAGTGTGCAAAACGCCTGCCATAAACTGCACCTTGCTGTGCCGTCAAGAGACAGAAAGCTGCAGGATGCTGTTCTTTTGGTTTCACCAGGGAAAACAGCTTTCACAGAAGGCACTTTGGAAGCCCTTCAAGAAAGGCTGCCACAGATCTGCCTGCTCAATGCAGTCTTCTCTTCCACCCTCACACCACCTTTATCACTGAACCAGTGGCAACAGAGTGGTCACCACATGCACCAAGGGGCTTTTGCTCGCTCTCACCATGTCACGCCTCCAGCTGCTCCACCAGCAGGCTCAGTGTGTCCCACCACTCACCCCTGAGACACTGCAGTCTGTAGGTACTTGACAAAACAGGGAACCCAGCCAGTTCTGTGCATCTGAGGTGCCCAGCAGCCCGTGCCTGTTCCTGCTCACCACACCCCTGGAATGGTGATGCCTCTCCCAACAGATAATCTGATTCTGCTTCCCTCCTCAGTGACCTGATCTCTCCTCAGAATCCCACCAACACCACTGGCAGTAACTCTGTGCTTTTCTCCTCCTTCAGAGAAACTCCAGTGGCACTTAACCAAACCAAAAAGCCTCCCTGTAATGGGAAGCAAGAACACAGTCTGCTGCCCAGAAGTGTCTATGTGCATCTGTTCTTTTCATATCTGACCCACCACACCACAACTGAGGCTTTCCTGCAAAGACACAGATTAAGGGATGGCAGTTCCATTCTCCAAAGATGTTATTCCCGAAAATACGTGGTTCACTGCATATATCATATTTGGTAACAAAGTACCTGGTCCTGCTTGTTCAACCAGCTGTATCCCAACACTTTCCTGTGAGGCTTCAGGAAAATACTGCCCAACTCTGGGTTTCCTTCAAGACTTCTAACTATTCTCTCTTACTACTCTTGGCATTAAAGGAGAGGCTGAATATTCATGCATAAATGCTTTGTGTTGCACCATCAGGTGCTTCCTCCTTCCGTGGAATGGATTTCATCTTGTTTCCCATGCTGAAACAGATTGACAAAGCCTGTCTAGACTACTGGGACAAGCAGAAACACTGCATCTGCTCAAAGCTGTGCATTTTAAATACCTGAGGAACAAAGACCTTTTCTTCTGTTTTACAGCTCTTCAAAGAAATTAGCAAAAAGGTTCCAGTAATCCTACCAAGGAAAGCAACATGGACTAAACTGAGATTATTTACATATTCCTATTTTCAAGGCCTGTTCATGATCCTGCTGAAGGTAAAGTGCGTAGGCACTGCCTTTATACGCCAGTCAATCAGTTACTTCAGCAAGGTACTTAATTCCCCTCTCATAATCAGATCTAGCTTCAAGAAATGCAGAAAACAGGATATTCAAAGAGCTTCTGCAAGCCAACAGTCACCAAAGTGATTTTCTTTTGTGTGAAGTCCAATCTGATTATAAAAATGCAGAAGTGGAAATCAGTATCTGGTATCTGTGCACCCTTGATAACTTGTTATCTGCCTGGAACCCAGCCTAGTTGTCTCTGCAAAGAAAATCTGCACTCAGAAATGTCAAAGAACACAAACATTGTACATGCGTAGATTTATTTTTGTCAAACTTTTTTCATTTAGTTAAACGCAGCTAAAATAGGTGCCTGGTTTGTCTGTTTGTTTTTTTCTTGTAACAGGACACAAATTCTCACTGGGGAAAAATAGAGTTAGCCTGGATTTGTGTAAAACCAGTATCAAATATTGGTTCAAGGGTTATTACTTTAATAAAGAATATTGTTGTGCGTGTAACAATGTAGATTAAATACATGAAGTTTTTACTTTTCTGTTATCAAAAGGCTCGACCTCACATCAGAAAACCAGAACTAAGCCAAAAAAAAAATTACAACAGGAAACAGAATACATCATAATCAAATAAGAAGATTTTGATAGGTTATGCTTACTTCAGTGGGAACAGAATCAGATTGCAAGACTCCTGTTAACCTAATAACATCTGGTTTATTGTTTATGAACTCGCGTGTATGTACAAGGTAACTAACATGAAGTATCTCAGCTTTTTTAATTAAGCAGCAATGGTATGGGGGTTCAGAGCTAATAAAGCATTGCTGAGAGTCAAGAGAAATAAACACTTTTAATATTTTTAAAATTAAATGGCCTTCGTAGAAAAGGGGCATCTCAAATAATCTTACAGGAATTTCATAAAAAGACATAGTGTTAAATTAGAAAAATACGTGGCATTTGAAATACATGCAGATTTAGGAACAGAAACAGTATTAGAGGCCTCAGGCAGTAGGAATTGGAGATGTCATACAGTATTAATTCATGGGAGAAGCCACTAATTCACATGCCACAAACCCCAAAAGGAAAAAGCAGTGAATCTCATGGCTAGGAGGGAGATTCTAACTTATCTTTTTGATAAACAATCTGAAAAATGCCATACATGGATTCTACAAATGAAAAGTCATTTACCAGGTAGGAAAAAAAGAAGTAAATAATAATTAAAGTGTCAGGGACCTGCTACCCAGAACACAGGTCTTACATCAGATCAAGAATTACAAAACTGAATAGGGAAACACTCCATTCTTGATTAAAAGAATTTCAGGGTTATGAAGGTCTGGGGGAAATTAATCATTATGATGCAGCTTGTTCCAATTTTACAGCTTTTTACAGAATAACAGGAAGAGAAGGTACAAGGAGAGGCACACAGACAAGGAAGCTCTGTTTCTCTGAATCCTGGGAATTGGGATTGAAAAGCCCCAACCTTCCTCCCCCACCTTTGCTGACAGCAGCTTTTCCAAGGAAGTACTTGCAGTTCATTCTCAGTGATGTTTACCTATCTCTACCCCATCCCTGAGAAGAAAAATATAATGGGGAGGGTGCAAATAGCTGCCATCAATACCCAGAGCAGTCTTATGCTGCAGAGAGGGGACTATTCCCTTATAAAAGTCTGTCAGACCCTCAAGAAAGTGTTTTGCACACTGGATTCGTTCTTTCCCCACAACTGACTTAGAGATTTATGAATAAATTACACAAGATGCCTAAAAGACTTTGAAAAACTCCAAGGAAAGTGGGAAAACTGCTGATCAACCCTCCTCTCCTTCTGAGCAATGGAGAGATCCTGGAGGGAGACCCAGAGCCATCCTCATACATCCGACAGAAGGAGTGTAATAGCCACCAGCACACACACACACACACACACTCCTGAGATTCCAGCACTGCTAAATTTTACAGTCTCAACTTTGTGCATACAATCAGAAGCCACCTTAAATTTTATTTCTGTTTGCACTAACAGCTTATTCAGTGTGCAAACCAAACCTGAGAGCCTCATGTTCTGTGTTCTAAGGTGGAATGACACACTCCAGTAAGAAGTCCAACATGCTGCGCCATCTGCTGCGTTGTTTTAATTTAGAAGTTTACCATAATAAATGTAAAATATACTCTTTCCTAAATATAAGCTTCCACATACCTTCTACAACAGAAGATTCCCAGGGTTTTTAGATCAGGTATTCTCCCATGAGAACAGCAAAATCAGGGAACACTCCCTTTGACACACAGTCATACAAGCCATTTTCTTTCTCTCATTTGTTAACGATGCAAAAGGCACTTTGCAAAAACAGTTTACTACACTAAGAAGAAATACTGGCAAAATAATTAATTTCTACCAGTCCTGTGCTTTAGCAACTAGAAACAAGGCCTAACTAGCAGCATGTAACCAACCAATTCTCCACAGATGAACAGCAAACCCTCTATGTTTTAACAAATGTTCTGATTTATGCAGCCTGTTCTTTTAAGATTATTTCTGAACATAATGGATGTAAAAGAAAGAAGATTCACAAAGCTGAACAATGAGATAATAAGTCTATGAACAACCAGGCAACTTAGAAATGAATCCATGGGAGGATAGCATTTTGTCACCCTAAATGCACTGATCTAAAGAGCCAACTCTTTTTACCACTGAGTTTTCTATTTACACCACAGACGTGGCTTAAGGCATTTTATTCAGATGTGGTAGCTCTCCCTTTTGTGTTGAAATGAGTGAGACATTTCAGAAACACCACTTTGTTAAGTATTTCAACAGGTATGTGCAGCTGCAGGATATTTTCTTTCAACATGCCCGAGATGACCACTATACTGTATCAGCTAATACCAAAATAATAACATACCTTCCAGCTGCAAGGCTCAACGTCAAACGAAATACAAACTCAAGAGGCAAACTGTTCTCCAGGTAGTAAAAAGCCACAGATAGCTTTAAGAAGTTACTAATTCAAGCATCTCTCCTTAATGTAGTGGGAAACTCACTTCTGAAATCCAGTCAACAGATTTTACATTTACTCTAGTTGTGACAGAAGTCGATAGTCCTAAAATGTTTTCACCTCTCAAAAGTTGTAAAGGTTCAAGCAAAGAATGTCTGTTTAAGCAAAATCTTTACACCATAATAACTAACTCAAATCTGTTACCCTCCAAAACAAACACAAAAATCTTCAGCAATTTGAAGAGCTGCTTAACAGGAAGAAATTCACACCCTTGAGGCAGAAGCACCACATCTGAGAGAGTAGTTATAAAGAAAAGTCAAACCTAGATATGCCCAAAACGAAAAACAAGACAGCCCAGTCTTTCAACTGGGAAGACTCGAACTTAGTAACAGGTTTAGCCATATATTCCTGATTTTTGTTCTAAATCAACATATTGATGCTTGAATTAAAGAGAATGTGGCCTCCTGTCTCCATAGGAGAAGCAATTTTGAACATCTATCAGAATAGAATTACATCAGCTTTAACTGGTTTTAAAAACTGTCCTTCATTTGTCAGGCTTATGTGGACTACAAAAGACTTATCTGACACAAAACAGTCATCTCAGCCAATGATTTCCCCTTTTACATACCACAGAAGAAAAGTACTGGGATTTTTTTTATCCCATCTAAAAATAAATACAAAAGGTGGCAAAAGCATTATACTTGATATATACCAAGTCACACAGTACCACAGAACAGGCTTTGTGACATGAAAGGGTTAACTGCTGATTTTAATTACACACAAGTAACTTTATTGGGAGTGAACACTGCAGCAACATCTATAAACACAATGTCCATATTAGCAGAACACCAGTTACAAAACCCCTGCCAACACTACTTGTACAGGGATTGTTTTGTTTGTTTGTTTTACTCAAATTTTACCAAAAAATTTGCAGAGCTCTGCAAAAAAAACCTCTAAGACCGAGGAGCTTTAAAGAATACAACATGCAATAGTAACCATGACGATAAGAAAAATGCTTTTACTAATCTTTTTCTATCAGCTGACAGTATTTTCAAATACTGGTGTTTTTCCACTGGATGACAACTTCTGTTTGTTGCTCACTGTGAATTCTAGGCCTCCCATCCGAGGAAGCCTGAAATTTTTGACCAAGGGAGCAGCAACTTGGGGTGCACCGGTAACACAGGGTGAGTCCTAACTGACAGACATCACCTGTTGGCAACCACGTCTTACTTCATTGTCACACTGAATAGGTGCATGAAAATTATATTTTTAAGGTAATTATTCTGCAAGTAAATGTGGAATCTAAAAAAAAATAACAGGCAGAATGCAGATTGGGTATTTCTCTGGAGATCATAAAACTGCTGAGGTAGGTTAGAATTTGGCCCCAGGCAGGCTGACCATAAACTTTAAGAAACAGCCCGGAACGCCTCTGCACTGATTTTGTCTTGGTTTTATATTAAGTTGGAGTTTTAAGCAATAAAAAATAATAGAAATAAAGATTCTTCAGAGATTTATCTTTGCTCTCTACTATTTCTCCAACAGGCTTGCTCACCAAATAAGACAATGCTTTCAAAAGATGTGTAACATAAGGATCTGAAGTCACATATTGAAAAGTGACTAAAGGGACGATTTTCAAAGGCATTAAGATACCTAAAGATGCATTAAGCACTTAGATGTCAAAACTGCCTGGGCAGCTAACGCCTATTCAAATCACTTAGTCCTTTCTCAAAATCCCAATGGGCAGTTATCTACATTTTATGTGTCTATAGGCCTTTGAAAATCTGTACCATTAAATACTTAACAACCTAAGTCCCCCTGGCTTTTAATGGGACTTTGAGTCCTAAAAAGTGTAAGTACATCTGAAAATTGGTCAAGCCACTCTCTCTGGTCTTTTTTCTTTCTTCCTTTTAAAGAGGCATCTCTTAATGCTTATCCATAACCTGTCAGTTAAGTACAGCTTCAGCACTGTCCAACTTGCACTGTCCAACTTGCACTGTACTATGCACAGTAGATCTGTTTTATGGAGCTAAAGAAATAGAAGTCCAGAGTACAGACTGCATCCTCAAAAAAGACTTTCTGAAGCTCCTAAAAAGAAATGAAATTCCAATCTGTAACCCCAGCGAATGCCCCCAAAACCACGTTTTCAATAAATATGACCCCAAATGAGTATAACTGATAAAGAACAAACATCATTGTTTAATCACAAAGGAACATATTCAAAATACCACAAAAAAGTTCTGAAAGGCAGCCATACAGCAACAAGAAAAAAACAGAAAAAGAAGTTGTGAATAGGCTCCTTAAAAAGGCAGC
The DNA here is from genome assembly GCA_013397975.1 of Machaerirhynchus nigripectus. Taxonomy (NCBI): domain Eukaryota; kingdom Metazoa; phylum Chordata; class Aves; order Passeriformes; family Dicruridae; genus Machaerirhynchus; species Machaerirhynchus nigripectus. Next base: position 215,855 of record VZRQ01011196.1, on the reverse strand, counting down.
AGTTCCAGAAAAGAAGACAAGCCCTAACTCTGAATTTTCTTTTTTCACAGAACTGTATGAAACTATAAAGCATTCCCTTATGCAAACATTTGAAAGATATATCTTCTGATCTTCTGTAAAGTCAATAGGAGGTAACTTGCACTGACCAAATTCCCAAAAAGGAACTGATTTGTAAATTGGGAACGCAGGGAATCAGATTGCCACCTACAGGAAAATTTAGCATTTATTGTCAAGAATGACTCAAAAGAATACAAATTGCCATCCTGCCAAGCATTCTTTCACTTCAAAACCAATTAGTCTTTTCTTTTGTGCAACTATATCATGAGTTCCTAAATCCAGGAAGCCATTATAATTTCTTTTTATTCATGAGTACTGCTTGAAAGTTCCATAATTCAATTACAAAATCATGTGTCAGTTAAAGAATTTGAAGTCTGCTTACCTGATACAATTGGTGCTAGCCTGAATATGTCTGATAGTCTGCTGTTAACTGGCTCATAAGGGGAATCTTCAAGCAAGTCATTTCCTAAGGACAAAAAATATTTGGGTTTTTTTCTTATACAAGAATTCAGGATAAGACTTTTTCTGTTTACTTTTACTCCGTAACAGTGTAATGTACTCCCCTTTAATCCCTTTAAAAAGTTCATATGGCTACTTCTCCTCAAAGAATTAGCTATAAAAACACCTGAAAGAAGCTAATTGTTTATCCCTGTCACTGTATCTTTTATCTCCTTCCTCCTTGGGTAAGGTCATAATTTGCAGAGACAGCCTGTGACATCACAGGGACTGTCCCATCTCATGCCAGCAGAAGAGGAGTTGTAGCAAGGATGTTCCTCTACATTCACCATTAACAGCAGAGCTCTTTTTTAGAGAAGCTCAGCTAACAGCCAACAACCAGCATCTTGAGTACAAAGCACTCCTAGCAAGATGCTGTTGGAAGAGAAACCTTTTATGATGCAGAAAATGTCCACTATTACAGTTTGCATAAATGTATGTATGGATTCATTAACACATATATGGGATTATTTCCCTTACTGCAGAAGCAACTACAGAATAAGTTACATGGGGAGCACGCTGAAGTGAAAGACTGCACCTTCAACTCCAGGGCCACAGCAAACCAAAAACGCTGTCTCAGATGAGGACCTGACTGTTCTCAGTAGACTAAGGGAAATTTGCCTTATGAGCAACAGAGGAGTCCTGAGTCAATGTCATATCCCTTCTAACTGGCACATATACACGCTCTAGGAACCATAAACTTTGGGGGTTTTTGTGCCTCAGTATGCCCAGGGAATACTGCTAGTAAATAGACGAAAGGAAAAAATAAACTTTTCCTTAAAACAATCTTCTATTCATATTACATTTAACTTCCAGCAAAAAAGCTAAGAAACTAGTTCCAGTGTCCTGAGGTCTTGTTAGGTGAGTCCTAATAAGGAGTTTTAATATAATTAGGAAAATGGCTCCAAATGACTGTTTTTGTGGCTCTTGCACATGCTCGTGCCCCTATCTTTTGACTGTGGTTTAGAAAGGTCAGCTGGGTCCCCTGGAGGAAACTCTCACTGTGGATTTCCCAGCCCAGGACCGGAGCCGCAGCTGTGCTGGGGGCGGATGGAGGCTCCTCGGGCGGCAGCTGACGAGCACAATGAGAGCTGCGGGGTCAGAGCCCGGCTGGGGTCAGGGGCAGCCGCAAACCCGCACCCTGCGCTGGGGGTTCTGCGCTTCGCCACGTACCCTGCAAGCTCTGGTACATGCTCCAGTAAATGCGCAGGCAGTTCTTCTCCTTCTTCATGCCCCTCTTGCAGCGGCAGTTGTACAGGGATTTCTGCTTGAGAGCTTCCATGGCGCTTCTGCATTCGTCCTTCGCCTCCAGGCCCGTGGCCCGGCTGAAGTTGCTCTCTTTGCCGGCTACACACTGCCTCAGTGTCCTGAATTTAGTACTACAGCTCTGCTCCTTCAGACACTGATCGCTGGCTTTCACGCAGTCCAGGCGGTCCCCTCCAGGCAGCCCGCTCACTTCTGCAGACAAAAGTACATCTATGGAGAGGAGACACAAACCAACACACGCTCTTTGAGGGAGGAGGGTGCGTTTGAACCGAGCTCCAGAGAAGCATCTGGGAAGCACGGGGCACCTCCTCAAGGCAGCACATGCAGCCAACCCCAGGGGCAGCACCTGGCAAACCTCATGGCTACATTTTACACCTTAGGAGAAAGCACACAGGGTTTCCATGGCTTAGATCCACTTTCGGGGGAGTCCAAGGAAACAGTATTTTTTAACCCTGATGGCTGATTTATGAGGAAACACAAAAAGGAAAGAAAACCCAGAGAGGTTAATGTGCCTGACAAAACAAGCATTTGTTATCCATAGATCCACTTTGGTGAAACAAATCAGCGTTCCATTCCAGATTTTAACTGAGGGGTTAAATATTCAATCTCACTTTCCGCAAGAGCTTTGCTGCAATTTCACTTTCATCCAGGAACAACCCGCTCAGAGAGGTAAGTATCCTCACTGATTGATATTAGCCTGACTTTGCGTCAGTCACTTTTTAGAGGCTGTACACATTTTTGCTTATTCTGTATGTATAAAGGTAGAATTTGTTACTTCCCCCCCCTCCCCATTTCTCTCCACGCACGATGCTTTTGCAGGAGAACAAAGCAAATTGCATTAACTCTCTCCTCTCCACCGTGCCCCCGTCATGCTCCCTCACATGCAGATGGAAAGCAAACCTCTCCTGTGGAAAGGAAACCAGTTTGGGCTGCAAACCACTACCAGTCGGGCATGCTGCCAGGTTCAGGTGAAGATGTAATCCTTCAGCTAGCTCTTGTCATCCCCCACCCTCCCCAGGCAGCCTTATTTTATTTAAATGGAAAGTTTCCCTGTAACTTGCGAGAACCCAATTTAACAAGAGGCTAGACAGGCAAGTACCGAAGTCTGCAACCTCACAGAGCTTTAAACGTAGACCGGACTAATTGATGTGAGGCTGAGCCATAAAAACTACTGGAAACTTCACTGTTCTGCCTAAACAATAGACTGACAAGCATCAGGCTCCCGGTCCCACAAACCCTATGCTTTGCTTTATGACGCGATGTGCAGACCGAAATCAGGCACCAGCAACTTACCCACTAAGGGCAAAGCGAAGTACAAGAGAACGAGAAACATCTTGCTGTCTTCGGATGGTTTCCCCAAACGACTTGATGTGTCACAACAAAGATGATCAGCATGTAGATATTCCAATACCACCGAGGTCCAAAAGGTCCAAGTTCAGATCCATTGAATTCAAGGGGGGAAAAAAAAACCACCAAGCAAAAAAAACCCCACAACCCGCTCTCCTCTTCACCGCTACCACCACCGGCGGCAGGAGCAGCGACGCAAACGCTGAGCTTTTCCCTTAGATTTCAGTTCTGAGCAACCTGCAGGCACAAGCACTGACTCCAGTGCGGGAGCGAGAAGCGCACGCACGGGTATATGTGTGTGTGTCTGTGTGTGAGTGTGTGTGAGTGAGCGAGCGGCAGCGGGGCAGGAGCGCCGGTCGCCTCCTTGGGTGGGCAGCGCCTGTTCCCAGGGAGGGACCGAGAGCGCACGGGGGGCGGGAAGGGGGTGCACACACGAGACCCGCAGCGCCCGCCCGCCCCCGGCCCCGCAGCCGGG
>VZRQ01011196.1:40747-211896 GCA_013397975.1 Machaerirhynchus nigripectus | reverse complement strand
CGGGAGCACCGCCCGCCCTTCTCCGCAGCCTCCGTGGGGCGGGCGAGTCCCGCGCCCGCGGAGCCGGGAGCCGCATCCCTGCAGTGCGCGGTGCGGTCCAGCCCTCGGCCGGGCCCGAGCGCAGTGTATCGGCTTCCACTTGGCTCCTGAATAAACAAAGCGAACATATGTCCCATATTCGTGACAGATGGTTCAAACAGAGAACTATTTAGTGGTTTTCCCACAGTCGCTACTATGTACTGCTCCCCCGAAACCCAACAAAATGCAATTAGCCTAAAATAGCGTCAGCTTCCAGATTTCCTTGTTTTCATATGTAAGAAATTTGATTCAGGTGTTTTTGTGTTCTGGCTGCAACCAAATGTGTTGTTTCGGGTTTATTTTTTCCTATTTTTAAAAGAAGTCGGTATATATGTTCCTAGGCAGTTTTGTCAACAAGCTATTTGGCCCATTTGACTTAAGGAATTTGTTCTCCTTGCAATAAATTTTGCCTAAAGGAGTTTGCCTCCCCTCATGAGATGGGAGATGATCAGGCTGGCCACTTTTATAGCAAAAACTGGATGGCAGATGGAGCTAAACTGTTGTAAGGTACTTCAAAACACTTATTTAAAAGCTTAGCATATGCCAGGATATACAGAGAGTACAACATTCTTAGAACCCAAATGGAAAGGGCTTATTTTTGTTAGGTTGGCTGTTCGGCTTTTTTTTCCTCTCTCTTGCCACTTTTTCTTAATAGACAGGTTTGCATTTCTACCCAAAAAAACCTCAAAACCCATGACACACAACAAAAGTAAAACTAAATCCGACAAAACCGAGAAAAAACCCCTTGTGCAAAGTACGGGTTATCTCAGTGAAATTGTAATACTGATACCAAGTTGCAACTGATTAAGTCACAAGTTTGGTGTTTTGGTTGTTTAATGTGAAGAGGCATACACTATGATATGGTCACGAAGTCCATTATGTGCTACACGTACAAGGATGTGATTGGAGAAGCGAAAGACAATGACCAGATTTCTGGAGTATTTCAGGGTAATTAGAAGGTGCTGAGTTGGTGATAGCATTGACGATTCAAGACAGCTTCAGCTTTTCAAATAGCTGGTATTTAGTGAAACAAGTTGGTCTTAAACACTTCAATAGAAATTGAACTGGGTGATACAGAGAGATGATTACTTCTTCGCTGGTAATTTTGACATCATTATGGCGCACGATAAGCTCTGTATAGAAGTTATGTGTGTATCTAACACAAAGATAGCATAATTCTCCTGTCATTTAGAAGCCTAAGTCAAGAATAGCTACAACATTCACAGCAGAGTAAAGCAACTGAAAATCAGACTGAAATCCAGGCCACTTTGTACAAAACCATTCATGCATTAATGTCCTGAATACATACATGCACACATACATATGCACAAGTTATTTGGCATATAAAAAAGCAACACATTGCAAATCTCTGCATTAATAACTACTTCTGCTGTTATAAAACACAGCTTTTGTGGGGTGCTTACTGTTGCAGTAAAACTGAAACCACATTTGAAGTGCTGAAAGTTGGATAAAATGTCGCTGACAGTTCACAAATAACAAAACAGCTGGAAAACATTCATCCAAAAATTCTGAATACTATCTAAACATTCCTCTTGCCAGTATTTTGACTCATCTCTGGAAAACTACCACCCAAAGTGAAAAAAGGTTAAAAAGTTTTAATGGAAAAAAAAGTTTAAAATGCAACGATGTTTGAGAAACAAGATCCAAGAAGAAAGTCCATGCTACATACAGTTGCTCAGAATATCCAACTGCTGCACACTCTTTACCAGGACAATAGATGGGAGAAAGCTTCTTAAAAATCACAAGGACATTTGTTCCACAGCAGAAACTCTTTTTTTTTTTCTTTTTTTCTTTCAGAGAATAAATTTTTGTTGCAGCCAAAATCCCATAAGCCACTGTGTCACTGGAGTCACAATCCTTTAGGTCTTTGCACAGTGTTTTCCAACTCTCTTTTACCCACCCTGGGGTAAAACTAAGTCATTTAATGTTTTGCTGTTGATTTCAGTCAAACCAAGGTCTGCCTTACAATTTCTGTCCGCTACCCAGCTCATGAGTCTCTTCAGTCAAATGAAGTATAAAAGAATAAGCCATACGGAAGTACTCAATGCAAATATTTTAAAGATATATATGTAAGCTTTTAGAATATTCTGCTGGTTGAGTTTTATAGAAAAGGTTCAGAACAATTAATGTAGCATAACATATATAAGGTTCAGCTGGTAAGGACAAACACTTCATTAGACGGAAGGATGACAACACAATCACCACTGGATTATTGTGTAAAGGCCATTACAGTATAAATTATGTGGAAGGGACAACCAACTGCTTCAAGGTACTTGCTGCCAGTATTAACTGCCAGTGCTTCAGTCTTTAGGTAGTTCCTGGTTTCTTTCTAGTTGGAAGCTGTTGTACAATAGCTGGTTTTCCTTCACTGAAAACTTTTCACAAAGAAGAGGTAAAGTAATGGGGAGAGTGAGTTATTTGATAGTGAAATTTTAGTGAAATCAGTGCTTGGAACCCTTTTTTTCCCAAGTAGGTTGAGGTAAGTGTAACCCCTAACACTGGGCAGTTTTAACTTCCTGTGTCCTTGCAGCCTGGGTCCAAATACTCTGCATGCAGCAACAGCATCGAGCAGCCTGTATCTATCCAGGCCATCTGCTCCTGGAGGCCAGGCATGCATGGTGAGCAAAAGCAGAACAGGAACTTTGCTGCATTCAGTTCTGCTGATGTCCTTCTGCCTCCTCCTTTGCACGTACTAATGACAGCAAACTCTTAGGAGGTGTCACCTGCAGAGATGCCTCTCTCAAAGGCAGTGGATGCTGTTTTGCAGCCAGTTCCACTTGCAAAGGCTGTGGTGGTGGAGCACTGCATTAGGTCGGCCTGGCTGGCAGCAATTCAGATGCCAGTGTACCTGTGAGCTGACAAGAAGGCTGAATTAATCCATTGCCTGGCCCAGGGTTAGCCTGCAGATTCCCTTTGCCATCTCTGCCACAGAGCTGCTTTTAAAGACTGAACCCTGCAAGAAAATATTGAAGTTGGAGCCGCTGAGCCCAGGGAACATTACACAGTATTATCCGCAGTGCCGCCAGGTATGTGAAGAGAAAGTATGCTGAGAATAAGAACAGTGCCATGAACTTTAAATACAATTCTTAGGGGAGTGAAGAGGTGAAGCAAAGCTAAAGCTGAACTAATGAGTCAGATCTAGCAGGTGGGGGAGAGCAGGCAAGTGATGGGAAAAAGTCTGTATGCCATGGGAGCACAAAAAGTAGTGTTTACACAGGAGGCTTTCTTCAATAATGTGAAAGGGAGAATAGAGAAGTTAGAGAATTACTAGGGACTGCGGGAACAGCCTGAATTGCATTTTTTTGTCTTACATTTATCTGCTTACCATGAAGTCAAAGTGCCTTTTGGTGGAAATAACGCAAGAAGGATTTGCTCAAAGCATTAAAGTTTTGTAAAGGGCAGATTAAATAACAGCGCTCCAAAAATCAATTTTGAGGGGCTTATGAAGCCTTGAATGGGCTTTTGCAGCACAAAAGCGAGATTGAGTTTTTACTGAACCTGTCATTTATTTGGGTTTAGAGCTTTCAGTAAGTATCAGAAAAAACATAAAACAAAAGCAAAGTAAGCAATGAGCATTCACACAGCAATCAAATAAAAAAACGTGGCAGTGCAATCCAGATTACTAAATTACTTAATCGATTGTTCACCATGTCATGTCTGCCACCCCCGCCCCCTCTCCCTGTGCTTTGATCAGACCTGGTAGAGAATTCCCACAGCTCTTCTTGGCCAGGAAGTTTTTCCTAAAATCATGTGTCTCTGTACTCACCAGAGGTTGTGCTGATATAGTATCAAGCCACCTGGAAGGTGAAAAAAAAAAAGAAGAAGAAGAAAAAGAAGGAAAAAAAATAAAGCTACAAAATTCAGTAGAACAGATACAGAAACACCAGAAAAGTACAATGCAGTTCAGACTTTGTAGTTAAGAAACACAATATGCTGGTTACCCCTAAAAACATGAAAATGCTGATGGAACTGCAGTTACTTGTGAAGTTCTGTATCTTATAGAAATGATTCCGTTTAACTTTAAGTGGTGATATAAAGGCACAGGCTCTGATGTTTGCCCGAACTGGTAAGGAAAGGGTTAGGAGAGGCCAATCCTTGGATCCCTGGATTTAGGGCTTTTGCTTTAAAAATGGGGTCACACCGCCCCCTAGCCGCTGGTAGGGACAGTGCAGGCTAACCTGGGAAGGGATTCCTGCCTCCACAGAAAGCAGAACAAGGCGCAGAATCCGTGGCACAAGAGGATCCAGCAGCACAGAGACTCGATGTGGCGCCGTTAGGCAAAAGTATAAAAGATGACCAAAAAATGAAATATCATCTATTAAGTGATAGTAATTCAGGTGCTCAGGAAATCTAGAACAGTACAATTCAGATGCTACAACAGCATCCTTTGAAACTTCAGCTTCCACATCAGTTGGTCCGAGCACAGTGCTTGTAATGCCACGGTTGTGGGTTTGATCTCCATATGGACCATTCACTTAAAAGCTGACTCCATGATCCTTCTGGGTCCCTTCCAATTCAGAATATTCCGTGTGATTCTGTGAAATACACCAGCAGGATCAACCTTCAGCACCCCCGGGCATTAGCAACCAATGTGATCCAGCCAAGGCCACAGTTTGGTTTGGTAACTTGAAATCTTCCTTTTGTGTTTAAAATTTCAGTGATTACCAGCAGCTTGGTCTTGAGTATTCCATTCGATCCTGAACCACAGGACCGGAAACCCTACCTTATACTACATAAAATGTATTTACATTAATGAACCTCCTTGTTTTTTCAGAAAAACTAGAGTTAGAAAAGTACTTAACTCCAGTTGTCTATTCTGTAAAACTATAGCATCCACACTGCTTTACAACACAGCTGCATGAGCATTTCAGAACTTTGATATCATATTCTAGAACAGCATCTGAGAAAATCCATGTTAATATGAGAATGTTGGTATCTTGTATTTGCATACTGCTTCATTTACATGTAGATCCATTTCCCTCCCATTTTAAATTAAAAGTGATGAAAATTATGTGTATAGAATGGTGTTTAAAGGTGGTGAGATTTTCTGTTCAAACATGCACGGCTCTGGTGATGGGTATTCAGCTTTCACTGTGCATGCTACACAGGATACACACACATTTACAGAGCACAGCATATTAAATCATAGAGGAACATTTTGCTTTCACTTACTGTACATATCTTCTTCTAAATTGTGGGACCAAATCTGCCCTGACACCTGCCCTGTGTAGGGAAGTCAAAAAAGATGTATGGAGGTTAAAGTAATTTTAGAATTTAGTGACCACAGGCAAAATTATCATCTTGGATTTTCAAAGCCGTATTTTCTGTGCATTTGCTAGAATAGCCCTGACGAGTGAAATAAATTTTTCTCCTGATGGTATCACCAAAATCGTAATTTTATTGGAAGTTTCTCAAAAGGTTAGTGACTCTGTCAGTGTTAATTTCTACAATCTCTGTTTCATCAGTCTTCCTCTGAGGTAAGAAATTTTGGGTACAAAATGTCGCAAGATATTTATATTGGGAGGTGAAAGGATATCAAGGGAAAAAGTGGAAGTGGAAGAAACTAGTGTTGTGAATGCCTTGAGAAACCAAAACTGATTACTTTCAGATATCTGTAATCAGCTGTGTATCACAGTATCTCTATGAAAGGTGCAGCAATACTGGGGGGTTTATTGCTTGCTATGTGGGGTTTTTTTTGTGGGGAGGGTTTGGGTTTTGTGCCTTGTTGGGGGTTTAAGGAGGGATTGTATGGTTTTGTGAGTTGCTTTTTTTGTTTGGCTTATGGTGGATTTTTTTTTTTTTTAATTTGGGGTGGTTGGGGAGAGGTATTTGTTGGTTTGTTTACACAATTTTCAGAATAGATGCAAAGACTTCAAAAAAATAAACAGATCAGAATTTGAACTCAAAAGTTTAGTCATAAAAGGTTTTCAATAACTGGAATGAAAAGACAGTATTTCTTGAGTCAGCAATGTCTCCTTAATTAACACATGGGCTTTTTCCAATATAGTTTAGGAAGAACCTTATGATGAGATAATTCTCCATTAATCCAGTTGATTATCAACTAGAAACAGTGTTGAAAATCAAGACCTGTTTGTTCTATTAAAATACCCCATAATCCCATTACGTGGCTTCTCTGCTACTACTGTAGAATTCTGATGGAGCCATGCCCACACCAAAGCAGTGAACATGACAGGCAGCTCTGAAAGCCAGAGTCCCACCTGATGGTATTTGCAGTTTATTCCCTTTTCTGCAGGCGTTCATGACATCAACTACAGCTCTGTCTGTTCAAGCAGTTTTCCTGGTTTAATCATGTGATGCACAGTGAAATCTACAGCACTTGCTTTAGATGGGTGGAGTTACCTTCTGGTAAAATAAAGAAAATAAAGAAAGCTTTTCTGCGTGTCTGCATCCGTCCTACACTTTTAATGGCAGGCATAATTCATGTGAAAAACAACAATGCACACTTTTAAACGTGATCCTGAAAGTCATTTACATGTAACTGTATTCTGAATATCCCGGAATAAACTGTATCCTAAATTGGGAGTGAAAGTAACCACTCCACACTCCGCCTGTCCCTCTGTGAGGGACATGGATGTGGAATTACCACTTTCTCCCAGCAGACACACCAAGGCCATCCCTGAGGAACATTTCTAAAGGCCATACTTTTGAACTCAGCAATGGCTGTAGACATGAGCAGTTGAGCTGTATAACTTATTTTATAAATGGCAAAAAGACTAAGAATCTTCAGCCCCAAGTAAGGAAAAGAAGTAAGTTTCTGATGAACTCATTTTCATAGGAATTTCTGAGTTGTTAATTTATGAAAAAAGAAGAAACTGCAGACAAAGTGTTAAGATAAAATGTAAATACTTTATAGTAAATTTAAATCTGTAACAAATTACCTATACACTCACAGCGTAACCCCTCCAAGTTTCTGACTTGTTTAATTATTCAGTAGAACACTATTTATAACAAAATAATGCAAACTTGTTTAAACATGTACAATGATGGCATCTTGCCAGAATGAAATGTAAGCATGATGTTCACAGAACTGCAAAAATCCAAAGCAATTGAGATTAATATCACGGTTTCTGAACTTGATTACATTCTAATCTTTATGACTGGAGCTAGTCAGAGGTTTCTGGTTTGTTTTTTTTTTTTTTTTCCTTAAATTCTTCTAATTCTTAAAATATTTTCAATATGGAAAAAAAAAGTAAGGTAATAGTTGTCACTATCTACAAGTTCCATGTCATCACCAAAACTGCTATTTCCTGTGATTTTTGAATTTGCCTCTTTTTTGCAGAGCTTCAATAAAGATCCAGTTAATAGTGCAAATATCAAAATTATATTCTTTCTATAATTTAAAAGAATATTATTCAACAGATTTATGTGCTTTGTGACACTTGTCCATACCCACTTTTAATCTACTGTAAACAGACTGGCTTAAAGTGATATGCCAACCCTGAAGTACAAATAGCACAAATTTCATAATTATTGATTTCTGACAGTGCTTGCAGGAGTTAAGCAATGCTTTTTCAAACATCTAAAATAGCTCACTACGGCACAGAGACACTGTATTGAAGAGAAGCTGAAAATGTACTGACTGCCCAGTCAATATTAATTTAAAATTGAGGTTTAGATCTTTGCTAAAAGTGAAAAAAAATTAATTTTTAAAACTCATTTTATCCCATGGGATATCCTTCTTCTTCAACCCAAATCACTATATTCTTACCAGATTTCAAGGCCTCAATCCAACACCTTTGCAGAGAAACCCAGTATCTTGGTAATTTAAATGAGCAGTGAAGTACTGTACTGACTCCTTGGCAATCAGACATAGCACAGCTTGCTTTCCATCTTGTGGGTGGGCTCAGCCCTCGGCCCTGCTCAGGTTTCCGACAGGGACCTTGGAATCGAGGTTACCAAACACTTTGCTCCTCCATCTGAGGTGATCTGGGACATGTGTACAAGCACACAAGCAAGAGCACAAGAAGGTAAGTGACTTCCTGCCAGCAGAGCCTGACGTCTGGTATTTTTTGATATCAGGAAACTAAGGCTGAAAGCACTGATGTATGGATCACAGATTTCCTGTGGAATAAAAGGAAAATAAATGTTTGATGACAATAACTTAGACGAGCAATAAAGAGGCTGGGACATGTAGGAGAGGAGTGTCATGGTATCTAAAATGCTAAAATGAAATTGCCTTCACAAATCCTGTGATTCTGACCAAAACTTAAAACAAGCCAACTTAAAATGACCATCCTGGTTTTGGCTGGGTAGAGTTAGTAGCTGGTACAGTGCTGAGTTTGGATTTCGGATGAGAATAACATTTATAACACATTGATGTTCAGTTGTTGCTGAACAGTGCTTGTACCATACAAGGACTTTTCCCCTCCACCCCACCAGCAAGGAGGCTGGGAGTGCACAAGAAGCTGGGAGGGGTCAGAGCCAGGACAGCTGACCCAAACTGACCACAGGGATATTCCATACCATTGGTCATCATGCTCTGCATATGAATTTGGGGGAAAGCTGGCTGGGGACAGCTGCTCAGGAACAGGCTGGGCAGCATTCTGGCAGTGGCAAGCAATTGTTTTTCATTTGCATCACTTGTTTTCTGGGGGGTTTATTTCTCCCTTTTGGTTATTTTCCTTTTAATTCCAATTTATTATTCTGATTTTAATTATTAAACTGCTCTTATCTCAACCCACATGTTTTCTTACTTTTACCTTTCTGATTCTCTCATCCCACTGGTGCAGGAGGAGTGAGGAAGCAGCTGTGTGGTGCTTAGTTGCTGGCTGGGCCTAAACCACAACAATGACTCAACAGAAAGTTTTCAGCTTAAATTTAATCACACAATTTATTGGGGGGGGAAAAAAAGCTATTTTCAGCTGGATTTATTAATCAAAGATGATAATAAAAAGAGTTTAGTGTTATTTTACTGCTGTCCCAGATGGTACTCAAAAGGGACTGAGAAGAGTGGGAGAAAACATTCTCTGTCTATGAGGGGTTTGAATTTAGAAAGTTCTGTATTCCAGGCAATTGCCTACTATTTCTTACAAGGTTCCATGGACTTTAGCCCTGGACTCCTCAGAGACAACAGTATGAAGACCAAAGAATAAGTAATTTGGCAGGTTTGCTGTTTGCATCACTAGCAGACAACTAAGCATTTGCTAAATTCAAAGGAAATTGCACAAGAGCGTTTTGGAGGACTGGCAGATTTAGAGATATGAATTTTCTGTAGCTGTCTTAGGCCACCTCTTCCCTGAAAGATAACTTATCTTTCAGTGAAAATTGATGTATAGTAGTAATATATATAGATATCTTTATAAGATTTAAAAATAATTTTTCTTAAAAGATAATTTATCAAAACAAGACACAAAAAAACCAGCTACAGACTAGATTTGACCTGACTTATGAATCTGCTGTTTTCTTTGACAAGAAGTCTAAGGAGAGGGACAGACTGAATAGCAGCAGATTACACTGTCATTTAGTAACCTGTGCTTTAAAAAAAAAAGAACAAAAAAACCCCTCTCAGACTTCAGCTTCCTGGATTGCAAGACATAAACCTCATCTCAGAACTGACACCAACTATAGAGGTTATGAAAAATAAACTGCACAATTTCAAAGTACACTTATTCAGAATCCAAGAAGCAATACGGAGATAAGCCAAGTATCTTGTTTTCATTAGTAGCAAGAAAGATGTCAACCCAACCACTACATACATAGATACGGTTGTCAATAATTCACACTGAATTACTCAGTAGATTTTTTTATACAATTATGTTCTTTGTGGACTCCAGTTTGAGGATCCATATTTGTGTAAAAAGCAATCTTTAGAATTAAATATTATAAATACAGTTCATTTACACCCCATCAGATTGTATCCACTTAACTATGACAGGTGAGTTAGGAGCCTGATTGCCATAGGCCCCCTACACATTTAATGAGATAAAGCACTACCACTGTTCAAGCTTTTCCTTCCAGGTAGCAGTTGTCAAGAAAGCAAAACAGGAAGAAAAACAAAGTGTAAATGGATTTTATAAAGTCTGAAGAATCTCGATCATTTAATAAGATGAGGCATCTGTAAGTGTATTAGTGTAATACCTAAGCTAGAAAGCCCTTGGAATCTGGGTTAACAAAGTATGAAATCCTCTAAAATGCTTCTTGGATTCTTTGAGCTAGAATCACTGATTATATCACTGATTATAATATAATCACTGATTTTCCTGCTGTAAGGTCTCAGGAATTTCTGGTTCACAAAAATTATCAACATTTTCATTTTCAAACTTACCGATACTTATGAAGTATCTTTGACTGCCTCTTACTCATCTCTTTGCTACCTCAACAAATGTAAAATTTTCTTATTCAGACGAAAATCTTGAAAAATCTGAAAAAGCAAACATTGATCAAACATGTAATGTACTGAAATAATCTCCTACATTAGAGTCACACCCCCTCATACCTCAGGAGAACAAAAGTTTGAAAAACACTGGAGGACAGTAAAAGATATTAAAGTCAAGAGATTTCTTGATCGGTCACATCTTATCAGTCTGCAAGAGCAGGTACTTCACAAAGAAAAAACTCATATACCTTTTTAGACAGTTTCTGTTAGAGAGGAATAGAACACCCTCCACAACCCCAACCACTATGACTTGGAGAAGAAATGCTTCCTAATCTCAATCAGGTGATCAGTTTAACCCTGAGCCTATAGGTAGGTTATACCCAGTTAATACCTAACATCCTAAAAAATTGCCCCATTTTTGCCTGCTACTAAGCTTACCATTTAAGAAAGGGCAGTCCCCCTCTCCTGTACTTTGCACCAAAAAGGAACATAAAAGTCCTGGTGAATGCAGAATAGAAGATCTGGCACATGGACCAGTTGGAAACATTTCTTTTTAGGGACTGTATAAAGTACACAAGCAAGTTTCCACTCAAGCTCCCCTGGCAATGTCAGTAGGTCTCCAAAGCTTTATATCCCAAACTTTATATTCTGACACATGATCTCTTCACCATGTCACTCATACCCTTTACTAATTTATAAATTTCCATCTGGAAGTAGTTCAGGGCCCTGCCTCCATGACCTTGTCTGTAAGCAGTTCCAGAGCTTTGCACAGATTGCCAAGAACCTTCTTTTAAATTTATCATTTATTCATAATTGTTTGTAAGTGTCTGATCTTGAAATAGTGTTATCCTGTAACATAAAAGTCGCCTTCTCTCACGTCTACCCCCACACATACTTATAAAGACAACCATATGCCCTTTCAAGCTTTGTTTTGCCAGATAAGCTATTTTCATCTCAGCTGAGAAAACAGGTACTCCTTTCCCCTAACCAGCCCACTCTGCACCTGCTGTGCCTCAATGTGGGTCATGAGAACTGTAAACAATATTCTGAGAGTTGTCTTACCACTGCTTGTAAAGCAGTATTAACACTTTGTTGTCTTCAGTACAAATCCTTCACCCAGTTTACCCTGAAACTGCTGCATGGCCATGACAGTGATGGCTCGTGTCACACCACAGCTGATTAATGCATTAAACCTCTTCCCCTCACAATTGACACCAATTATCAAGACACCAGGCTATAGTAAGAGAACACAATATTAATCCCCAAGCACCTCCCTCTAATTTCTATACTATTAGATTTCCATTTTGTCAGTCCATGAGGTCATTTATTTTTCTGATGTGCTGGTCATTCCAATTTTGTGTCATCTCTTAATATCATACCCATTCTCTTACCTTCACCAAGTTAAAAAATACCACTTAAATTGGTGCCAAGAGCAATCCTGGAGGAATTCTACAGGCAAACTCCTTTCATTTTGATATTTTCATTTTTAACAGAACCATATTTTAATATAACCCTTCACTCAGTTCCTCTTCCACCTTCAGTGCTTGCACTAAAGCTCATCTTTTCCACCTTCCATCACTTCCTGCAACAAACAATATAATGCCTTATTTCGATCAACGTAGATTAGGTCTACTGCATTACTCTTCTCTGGGACAATTATCTTATCAAATAAAGATATTAAGTTAGTCTGATACAATCTGTCCTTGATAAAAACATGTAGTTTCTCCCACTTTCCATTTACTTTTGGTTCTCTGTAATTTTTTTCCTTCAAAATCTACTCTAAGACCTGGCTTGGTGTTGAGGTCAAACTATCACACCTGCATTTTATTTGACCACCTCTTTTCCTTTTCATGAATATGGGGGATAACACTGTTAGTCTTTAGTTGTACTGAGTTAGCCCTGCATTGAACAGATACACAAAATCCCTACAAATGCATTCAGTTCAACTCAGCATTGCAGGATCCTTCCAGTGCCCTGAAACGGGCATTGTTTAACCCTCTCCGTTTTCTGGCAGTACATAGGCTCTGTTTAGCTGGTAGCTCATTTAAGGAAAATTCCATTGCTCTGTGTCCCTTAAGCAACTTATTTTTATTCCTTTTTTAAATTCTTTTTTTTCTTTTTTTGCAGCACTGGAAGATCTAACAGCATTCACAACCAACAACAATTTCTTCAAAACTGGCATTTAAGATACGTTTTTTTCTTCTAGCAGTGGAAGAGGATGGTTAAAACACTATCAACAGTAGCTTAGATACGATGTACTTTTTAAAGGAAAGAGGAATAGGCCAAAACATGCATGAAAACACATTAAAACACTGTGTGTTTTTCACTTTTATAAACTGTGCAGCCTCAGCGATGGGTATTAATTTTGTATTCAAAGAATTGACTTAGTGCAGATATTTTAAATATTCTGATTTAATTTTCAAAATGGGAAAAATGCAATTATTTTAAAAGGAGCAACATTTTTTCTACTTATTCTAATTCGCTTTCCTTCTGTTATCTTCTTTCTCAAAAGACAAGCTGTAAAAAGACAAACCCAGCACAATTATTTATATACTTTTCACACAATCTGTGAATAGACATGTTTAATGCTTCTGGAAAGAAGTGACTGTTATACAATGCAAATTATTAATTTATGAATGTGGCACTATTGATAATACATGCTTACTGCAGCTGTGACTTTCTACTCTACTTGAATAGAATGCTTTTATTATCCTGCCTAAGTTCTGAGTCCTGGCAGATATATGCAGATGTGTGCCATGAAGCCTTTGAAAATTTCAGGATTAAAGGTAGTTAATCTTGTAGGAGCATCAATGGGAAGGAATATGGAAGGGATAGAATCCTAACTCTAGGTTCTCTTTTTTTATGCCACCTTTAAAAAAGATGAAATTACAGCATAACACCAGGATCAATAGGCAGTAAAGTTTATGTAGTGTTATTTATCATTGTTAAGTCTTTATTAAATATGTACCTCTTCCCACAAAGGGCTGTGCAGAAAGAAGAGGGGCCCAGTTTTATACAGATCTATTTATTAGATTAGATTTTACAAAGCAGCTTTTAAAACCTGCAGGTAGAACATACCTTTTCCACAATATCCTCAAGGAAAAAGCACTCTGAAAAGTGTTGCGGGTATTTTGAAGGAGTAGGGACAATAGCTTTTTGTTTATGAATAAATGATTAGAATTGAAAATTTCTTAAGAAACAGTTTGTCACTAAAAAATACCATCTGGCCCTACTTTGGTTTTATGAGGCCATGCAGTTTCACTACAGCAAGTTTTCAGATTCAGGATATATGTTTTAGTCAAACTGAGACAGCCCTTCCTCAAACTTTCTTGGTCTGGGCATTCGTGTGGAATGTGAAATAATTTCTACTGCTGCCTAGTTCAGCCCAGGGGCACGTATCCAACTTTTCTGAGTGTCTAAGGAAATTGTCATGTTTTTAAGAAGGAACACAGATGGAACCATAAAATTAACCTTATGAAAACTATTAGCAGAGAAGCCTAAAAGTGTAATGGACAACTCTTGGTTTCACATGAGAGTTATTCTCAGTATGCAAGAAACTCATTTGGCTTTAATGCATACAGTGAAAGTATAAAAGTTATCTAACCTAGCACTAAATAACACTCCTGTTATGAATAAAGACAGTAAAGCCACTTCAGTTCAGTCATCTGCACATATTCTTTTTCCTACAAGGGCAGCATCAAATAGAAATAGAGCTTAAAGAAAAAATTTATTTTAAAATCTGAAATATTTTAGAAGAAATAATGGCAGCTGCACACCTGATAATTTAGCAGGATTGTATGTGAACTTCTGAGAATAGACTGAAATGGAAAAAGAAAAGAAAATATTTTTTCTTTAATTAACCAACTGTAAAATTACTTTCAGTGTTTATTAATATTTTTCTATGATTAAGATCAAATTTATATGACAAAAAGAGCTAAGCTGGCCTACTGGCATTATATGCTTATAGGAAACATACCATAATTAATCAATTAAAATGAGGTCTTTTCAATAGCCTGTTTAATGCATTGCAATCCAAGATCACTTTCTTGCTTGAAGGTCACAGTCCTCGAAGTGTATCTTTAACAGCCCTTTTTTCAAAGGATTTAATGCTACCACCCATCTTCTTATAGGACGTTACAACATAATGGATAATTCATTTACATTTCTGCTAATAAAAAATGAAAAGAAAATCTCTCTTATAAATGGAAGATACAAACAATTAAAATGTAAAAGGTACTTATTCTCTGTTTCTGTTGTAGCTTCTACTGGGTGCCAACTTAGGGGTAACCAGTATTGATGTAAAGCAAACTACAGTTTCCCATAGAAGTAATTAAGAAGATTTGCTATGAAAACGCAAATCCAAGGCTGTGTTTTGTACTGTGATATGCACTCCAGATCTGAAAAGTTTTTTCTTCGTTAGGCAAGTTACTACCCTTATGCCAAGATAAATGAGCTCTGATATATGTTTCAAAATGAGAGCCTCATTTGTTGCTTATCCAGATAGTACAGAAGAGCACAGTATAAAATTTTTAGGATAGAATCTCCAACCCAGTAAAAGAAACAACTGAAATATATTGAAGACTCTAAACCACTACAGAGGAACAATGTGGATACCTGTACAACAGCACGGTAACCAATCAGCAAAGAAAGCAGGTGTTGTGTTTTTCTGACCAAAGATAATAGAAAACTTCAATTTAAACCCATAAAAGAATAATCTTTGCTTTAGTAAGCTAAAGGGATCCAGTGAAGCCTTTCCAGATGGAATTAAACAGAATCTTGGATATAAGACTCAAACAGAGATATCACAATGCAAATAGCAGGCTTTGTCCTTACAAAGAACATCTGTTGTGAAGTTGTTTACATTCCTACCAAAGTGGAAAAGGGTATCTCTAATTCTCCATTGCAGCCAGGCATGTAATGGTGGAGTACAATGTTACTGCTTAATAGTTTTTAATAAACACACAGAGCTTTTTGCTATCTCACAATATTTTCACCTGAAAAAACAAATAGGGATTTGGGGCAAAGAGAAACATTCTCATTTCTCATGATACTCATTTCCATATAATTTTCCAGGGATTTGTTTCTCTGTTTGCCATTATTTTGTATTTTATTACATGAATTTTGTAGTCTTATTTCCCTGCTGTTACAAGGAGGAAACAGGGTGTCCATTCATGACTGCCTTGCTGAGCACTCTACTAGAAATGGAGAGCTTCCAGCCACCGGGTCTGCAGTTTGGTCTCACTTTCCACAGATAAAAACTAGACTGTTCTTAGCCTGAGTTCCTCAGGAAGTTTGAGATAGGCCATAAATTACAGGTTATTACTGCATTTTAATGTTTCCCTTCTCTGTTGTCCTGCTCCAGGTTTTCAGAGGTAGTTGAAGTAGTTAAGTGGTGGCCAGCAAGAGCAGGAGAACCAGCACACAAAATGTTCTTGATTTACATTGAAAACATTTTATTTGATGTTACCAAGTTACACTGCTTGTTGAATTTTCACAATTTGAATGAAGTTTTTAATAGTAGAATTAAAGCCTTGCTGTTTAGAAGTGGCATTATAAAATTGATTTTTAATAAGGCTGATTTTTAAATGCTTATTTATGATAAATAATTACTGGGTTTCTCACTGTTTGTGGTTTCTTACCAATAGTAGTGCTATTGGAATGTAGTGCTGCTCAGCATGACATTCCAAGTGGTGAGAGCACTCTGATACATATTTTTGTTTTTAACATACACACATACACATATATACAGGCTATTTCCTATAAAGGAAATAGCACTTCAGCACTGAATGCAAAATGATAGCTGTGAATCTATGCCACAGAACAATTTGACTTTATTCATTCATGTACAGTAGAAAAATGTTTGTCAAATAGAAAGACCACCAAGAGCAAAGGAAGACCAGCGAGATGTGGGTTGGTAAGGAGGTTTGCTATAAATAAAACAGTTCAAAAGTAAGCCGTGTAGTTTGTATATGGAAAAAATAATACTAACACTGCTTAAGACCAAAAGACAAAATTTATTTGTACCTACAATCCTACAATTTCTAGCTCTTGTCATGCATTTCTTATGGTGAAGACCATATTGCATCACCTAACTTTTATCCTGCCACTTCTTTACTTTTGCCTCTTATTTTTTGGCATTTAGAAAAACAATTTATGAAACAATCTGAGTGTATAAGATTTATAAATAAGTTACAGCAATAATTTTTTTATAGTGTCTTGAAATTACAAGCAAAATCTTTCTTTTCTTCTTCCTACACAAACTAGAGAAGAAACTTGTAAAATAAACTTTACTATTAGCACAGCGGCCTGATTACGAAGGGCAATTAGTAATTTTGAAGAACACTAAAAAGACTTGACCTGATTACAGCACAGTGATTAAGATACAGATATAGATTAAGATTAGGATGTACTGATATGACCGACAGAATGAAATTAAAGTCACCTTTCTGGCAGCTAGTGATCTACCAAAGATCTTGTGCTTTGCAAAAGTTGGAGTCGAGTGAAGATAATGCACATTTCCCTTCTATGCTGAAACATTCAGGTTCATGCCATCCAATCCCTTTCTGCGGGAGCCAGCAACTGCACACCTTTGAACTGATGGCCTTGATCCCGATTCTGACATCACTGGTATATGTTTCATGTGCATGGTTAAATTTAGATAATCCTGAGTTATTTACCATGTAAAAACCAAGCACATGGCAAATAGCTGCAGGAGTCAAAAGCTGGGAAGCCTAATGTCAAATACTTGTCCCACTGAATTTTTTCAGTGTCTGAAGGAAACTCTTAGAGAACCTTTAATCGTGCTGAATGGTCATTCTCAGACAGTGAGAAGTGCAGTTGGAGTCAGACTCCTCTTTCTGGGGGGAGCAGCTCCTTTGCCATAATTAGAGGCGCTGAAGCACCCTCCACAAAACACAGTCGTTCCTTTAATAAGTGACACTGAACTCTATCCCAGCCTACAGCAGCCTTCTCAGCTTGAAATACAAAAGCAGTCAAGTCTCAAAAACTTCAAAGAAAGCTTTTCATTTTATTTTCTCCTTGATCCACTGATAGAACAGTTCATTTTCTTGAATTTTGTGAAATGACTTTGTCACTCATTGGACCTGTGTAACAAATCACTATCTCAATCACCAAATGTTCCCGTTTGACTCATCTGCTTTTCCTTTGGCCTTTGGGTAGGAAGCTTCACTTCTGAAACATTTTCTAAATTCAATTTTGTGAACTCTTCCCCCTCCATTGCACTTTGTTCCATTTTAAAAAATAATTGCATTTCCTGCAACATAATGTGCTAGTTTCAGGGTTTTAAATTTCATCAGAACCCACATTTTCTTTCTTAGAGCAATGTCTTTCCTTTAAAAAACATCATTTTATAGCACACTATCAGCTGTAACATGGCACCTTTTAAGCAGTAAATGCTATAGCATAAGATTTTTCCAGAATTCTCAGTTTCATTCTGCTAACTTAGAACAGCTTTTTCATTAACGATACATTTGTACTCTCACTGTATATTGTTTTGGGTTTTGATGGTCAAAAATTTTCTAATTTCTGAACTTTGCTGCTGCAGTCTATGCTAAGACAGTATCTCCTCTGAGGAAAACTATAACAACGCAGGACTGTCAATAATCCTAATCTTTTTCAGTGTTAAAAAGGCTGGAAATCTATAAAGTTCCATTCCTCCAGGCTTTTTCTGCCTCAAAGCAAATAGTTATTTGAATAACCAATAGTTATTCTCCACAGGGAATGTAGTCAATCCTTCCCAAGATGTAAAAGCAAACCCTGTAATGTGAATTACATTTTCAACCAGGTGCTTACATTTCAGATGTACCATCCAGTAACGTACAAACCAGAACTTTGCAGGAACTCAGAGCATTGTAAATTTGTACACAATTATGCTCCAGAAGAGCATAAAAGGGGCTGTATTGTGATCTTTGCTTACTGGGACTTGATGGAACAGAAACACTGCCCATTTTACACTCACGGTAAAATGCAATTGAGCTGAGTCTGATCACTGTAAGTTCCACAGAGTCAACTTTACCATGTTCTCCTGTGTGACAACAGTTTTTAGCCTGTTTCCTTAACTTCTCAGGCTAGACATGAGTCTTCAAAGGGTAAGTAAATCTAAGCAGATGAAAAGGTGGTCACTCCATAGAGAAAGGAAGCGGTGAAGAAAAACAGCCTCTGAATGACAAAACCAGTATGGAGCACATGGTCCTAGAGAATTACAAATTTAGTTTGACTAAAACTCCTCAGATCCTGAGTCAGAACCATGGCGCTTGACAGATGTGCCCAGGCTTGACGTGGTTCAGAGTCATCTGGCTTTTTCTTTACCAAATACCTTCTGCCTCCTGCTCCTACTGCGCTGCTTCCCTGCCTGCCTGTTCGCATTCCGTTTTCCATGTGGGCTCCCCTAGCCAGTCACCCACATTTCCTTCTTCTTGAGGTTTGCTCTCGCTGCTGTTTCTGCAGCCCTCACCTCGTGCTCTGTCCCTGTGTCCCCTCAGCCGTGTCCCTGGGCCTCTGTCCCAAGCCCAGGGAGGCCGAGGCCGGGGCAGAGGCCTGAGGGCAGGGCTGTGGGGACCCTCCGGGAGCCCTCACAAAGAGCACGGCCCACAGAGCCCACAGGCTCCACAAGGAGCCAGGAATGAACCTGAATGCTTTGTTCCAGCAAATACAGTTCACGGAGAAGCAGGCGAGGGAGAAGAGGAACTTCATCCAACAAGGTCAGCCCCATGGGCGCCATCCTGAGGGGCCTCCCCATTCCCAGGGGATGTGTCCCAGAGGGGTGTCCTGAGGGGGCTCGTGCCAGGGAAAGCCCGGCAGCAGCCAGCTGGTTCTTGTCACCGGCATATTTCTATAAGGATGTAACTTTTACAAACTGAGCACATGCTCTTACAGGTTTTTGTTGTCTTGCAGCTAAATGCGACATAAATAGAAGTTATGAAAAAATTAACCAAACAAAAGAAGAGCTGAGCGCTGCAAAAATTAACTTAGAAACCAAGGTGAGCGGGCATATTTATAGTGTACATAATAATGAAATACATTATGTTTACAAATGTACGACCTATTCTTTCAGTAATAGATCCATAAGCACTTTCCAGGAGCGTGTTTCACCTGCTGAGCAGCACAGTGTGGAGGAAACCCACACTGTGCCTTTCTGTAGTGAATAAAGTGTCCATCAACATCCTTCCTCCCACAAATCTCACCCTTTGGGCTGGCCTCTGGCTGTTCAGGGCAGGCTGACTTTTGGGGCATGGTGTGAGATACCCTGTTTTAACAGTCCTGCAACTTGTTACACCGCTTTCCTCCAGTGTACAGAAGCCATCTCTTGGTTGCCCAGTGCCGTTCGTTAATGGCCTTTCACAGAAAATAGTATGGAAATCTTCCCTGTGTTTACTTTACAGGATCTTGAGTCATGTACTGATGATCTTTCTGTGAGCTTACAATTAGGGCTTACAAGCCCTAAGTGTTTTTCTAGTCCAGGGAGGCCAAAGACAGAGGAAAGTTTCTGAATCTATTTAGTGATTTTATTACTCCTTCTATTTAATCAAACTGCAGATGTATTTTCAGATCAAGCCACTGGTTTTGCAGAGTTTTTCACCAATAATACCTGTGGTTGCAAAATATTTAAAAATCCATATGCTTGTGTCTGAAAATTAAGTCTAAATACCCTCCCCTGTGCTCTTAAAGTATCCGTGCTGACAGAATGTGTATTCACAACAGGAAAGCATGTGGAGCCTGCTTTGAAGTCAGAACTGTTGGATTCTATCATTTAAATAAACAACTTCAAGAACCTTTGGGAGATTGCCTCATTTAGTTGTGAAAATAAATGTTTGGCGGATGTTTTTCATCCTTCCAAAAACAGGCTCTTCTGCCTTTTGTAAAGGACTATAATACATACATACATACATACATACATACATACATACATATATACATACATACATATATATATATGTATAAAATAAATATCAACATTACTGGGAAGGAATCAGAATAGAACTCATTCACAAATATTTACTGGTTGCAAATTGGGACTATAATCATGCAGGCAGTTACTCAGACACATTTATGCATGCCACAATCTCAGAACCCAAAGGTGCTTTAAAATAGTAACTTATTTATCTAACACAGATTATATCTGGATATTGCTTGTTAGGTGAAGTCCTCAGTAGTCTTACTCATAAATTTATTTACAAACATCACAGTTTTATGTTTATACTACTAATTTGTTATTGATGCGTTGTGATTTATAATCAAGGTTTATGTGGTAGGTACAGAAGGTCCCAAGAGTTGAGCCGTTATTGTAAATGACTAATGGGAAGAGCTGAAGAACTATTCCTAATTAAATTTTATGTGCTTTACTGACCAGTATAAATAATATTCTCACTGATGTCCACAAAAATACATTTTACTTGCTTGCCTAGTCTGATAGGAAATGATACAGAAAACTGGTGGAATAGCCAAAATGCATTTCAATCAGACTGTATTTAGGTTTAAGGATTATATAGTTATTGACATTATTTGAAGTAATTTCTTTTTCTCTACAGGAATTAGGTTTACATATGTCTGCAACAGTTCATGTAATTCAAATAATATTAAATAATGCTGTTCAGCTAATGTTGTTCAATTTATCCCACACCAAATATCTGAAGTTCTTTATAAGCACACATATCCGACACATGCATGCACAGCACCTGATGCCTGACCAAGATGATGAGACTGAGTTTAGAAGTTTTTTGACATCTATTTCACAGACACTGCCTGTGGTCAATCAAAGAGTCCTAGGAAATGCAATTTTTCACTCTCTTCTGTAAAACCAGGTAGCATGTAATTAGAACCTGAATTATAGCATTTTGCTGTTTGTAGCTCAATGATTTCTTTCAAAAAAATGGTTGCAAATGCATAGATAAATTTGGCATCTTGCAGATTGAGAAACTACACTGAAGCTAGTTATGTCCAGTATTACAAATACAGTGGTGTAAGACAATCTACTCTCTTTGAATTAATATGTAAAAAAAATTCTGAGCCAAGCATGTCCTGCACTTAGCACACTGGACATATTAGGTATGAGGAAAAAATCTAGTCCTTTCCTTTCCCTAATAGAAATTTTCACATTCTAGTCTTTGGGCGTTTCATTCCACTATCCTCTTATGTTGATCAGATGCACTTCATCTGTGCCCTCTCCACAATCATGTGCATTATTTAACTTTAAAATATTTTCATTTTTACCACTGTGATGCCACTCTTATTTGGTCTTTTCTGCTTCTACACACACACTAGTGTATCAGCCTGACTATTCAATTTACTGCCCGATTCTTACCCTGTGCCTTTAATGTCTGTCGGCAAATCTAACTTTACTTTCCCTACTCATTGCTCTGAGTGAGTTAAGAGAACTTGACACTCCATCAAAGGAATGATTCTCATCCTTTAAGACTACAACACTTAGCTGTTTCCTATTTGTTGCTGTTATAGTTTATCCCACCATATATCTGCACTTGGGTTAGACGAGGATACAGTAGATGTGCTGGAAAAATGAGAAGTCTTCAGCAAATTTTGAAATGGTTAAACAGCATACCCTTGTATCAAATAAACTAAAATTAAAAAAACTCAAAATAAACCTATGTGCAAAATCAAAGTTTAGGGCTTGGGGGGTTTATGAGCAAACTGTCCATAACCAGTGGGCTAATTCCCATTACCCTTCCTAAGATAAAAATCCCAGAAACTGTGCTCAGAAAAATATCCCACCCTCTTTTGCATATTCCATAGTAGCACTGCAGAGTGGATGACATGTACAGCCATTCAGTCAAAACCAGGATGTTGGACCCCTGTCTCTCTGCTATTAATCTGATATTACTGTTTCATTTGGTACGTGATGACCTTTACACAATGAGATGGAGGACAGTGGATTGTGCTGGGTAAAGGATCCCATGTGGGATTGTGCTGGGTAAAGGATCCCATGTGGTAAGTATTTTTCCTGGCTTTTACTTGGAAAAAATTTCTCCTAAACCTAGCAGACTTTAAAATACTATTTTAGATAGACAGAGCACCACTAAATGAGTCTTTTAAAGAAAGGAGACTTTTCAAAAGGTTGGTAGTATACTGAAAGGTTATTGAGGGGGAAAAAGAGCTGTTATGCTTTTGTTAATCCAGAAGCTGTGTCAGCTCTTTTTAAACTGGACCAAGATCCTTGTGTACAATTTCAGAATATATGAAACAATAAAACAGTAACCTTACTTTATATTTTTTTTTTCCTTTTGGAAGGTTCAGCATCTCTCTGTAAAGCAGTTCCACTTAGAAACTCTGAAGAAACGTGAAGACAGCTTAGAGAAACAAAAAGCTGAACTTATTAATCAAAGAACCAGTCTTCTTAAAATCTTGGTATGTTTCCAGCTGTGATATTCACACAGCTCTTTTCTATTGTGCAAGAGCAATCAGCTTTAAAATTTGAAAATCTGGAAAAACTAATGTTTTAAATCAGGAAAATATTTTTTTTATTTTAGCATATGTAACAATGTAAATGTGGATAAATTCTAATATTTAATTTAAAGCATGATCTAAGGTAGTGTCGGCTGCATTTTATCTCCAAAGCTGATTTTATATTCTTAACTTCATTTTCTAATGTTTGCTGTTGTATGACTGAACTCCAATTCTGTCAGATTATTTCCTTTGTAAAAGTAAACTAGGGAAGCCTCTCCTTAAATTGGATTTCCTCATCCACAGTAAAAAGTACTGAAAAGGATCAAAGGAAAAACCCGGGGAGGCCCACACCACCTTTTAGGAAATGCGGACAGTTTAGCAATCCTGCCATAGCACACAATCTCTTTGATGCCAGGCACACCTCACCACCTCTTCAAATGTAGCTATTTAGGACAAGCTTTTCAGTTCTCTCAGATGCTAACCTGAATATTGCCTTCCTCTTACTTTGTTGAGGCTTCTTGGATCTGTACATATGAAGAAATGCCACAGAGGAGCAGTCTTTTCTGCATGTGTATTTGCCCTGTAAATCAGCAGAGCTAAATTTTAAACATTCAGTACAAATCACCAGTATTAAACCTGTATCTTTAGGCAGATATCTTTTTAAGTAAGTCATATTTTTGCAGCATCTAAAGTATTCCCAGCATATGTGTGAAGTTTGAGATATAAGTTATCATTTCTTTTTTGCTGTATATAGGGGTTATTTCATTTTATGTAATTTAGCAATTATGATTTCTTAGAAGGAATTTAATATAACCTTTCTCTTTTGAATATTTTTTCCCCAGAAAATTAAACAGTGATTTTCTATCAATGAAAGCTTTCTTGGTAGTTCTTAAAGGAGTTGAAGTAAGTCTGCACTCTGCAGAGGATTAAACAATGCTTTTATTTAGTTTAATAACAAACTAAAAAGAAAGAACTGCCATACTATGCTATTGACTTTCAACAGAATTTTCTAATTTCAATAAGAGAGTTGAACTGAAAAGCTGCTGGTTCAAGTCTATAACATAATGTAGTGATTTTTTAAATGCCCTATTATCAAGAATAGACCCTATTTCTGCAGAAAAAAAAGTTTAGAACAACAGGCCTATTGATAGAGCTGTAGACCATTTTCATCTTCTTATAAGAAGAACTAAATATTTTCTTTACTTTAAAATTTACTTACTTTATTTACTTTTTGTTTATTTTTTGACTTTTCTACTACAAATTTAAGGATAAAAAAACAACCGTATGTTTCAGTCTGCCTAGCTTAACAAAGATTTTCATTTTTTTTCACCTGAACATTCAATCTTCCTTTTCTTTTTCTCAGGCAGATGCAAAGAGAAAAATTGCTGAAGAGGAAGATAATTTTAGCAGAGAAGTAACAGAGTTTAACAATGAATACGGACTAACGAGTAATAGAGATCTTCTTATTAAAAAGAAAGTCAAGATGGAAATAAATGATTTAGACAATGAGGCAGCTCTGTTGAAAAATGGTAAGTCTTATATTAAACCATTTTATCTTGGATTAACACAAATCTGTAAAATACACCGGTCTAAACCAGTAATTTTAATTCCATTCCCCTGCTGTCCAGAGCTTCCTTTTAGCACTAAACAGAAAGAGTGTGGTCTGACATAATTAAAGGCTCCTCTGTTCCCTATCCTCTTCAACCTTTCTGATGTGAGCACTGTGAGGACAAGAAGCCAGCCCGAAGAGGCAGCTCCCAATGTCTAATTCAGCCAGCACAGAGCTCGCGGTTATACACAGCAACTGAGTTAGGTTTAGAATCACCTGTGATTGAGCTCTATACATTTCCTTAGCTTCAAAAGAATTGTATGCACAAATGTCCCGTAGGATCGGTCCTTTGCTGCCACAATGTAGCTTGGTCTTTGAGTTAAGGTACAGAGTATGAGATCTCTCAGAGCACGGGGTCACACTGCAGAGCAGTCCTTCCGCAAGGAAATCGGGGTCGTCATGGATCACAGGCTGAACATGAGTCAACGACATCAGAATGCCAACACCACACTGAGACACAAACAGAATTCTGACCTCTAAGACATGAAAATAATTCCTCACTCTATTTGGGGCAGTTAAGCTCTGAGCTGGAGTACTGTGCATCTCGTTTTGGTCTTAAACTTCAAAAAAAAAAGTGTGGACCAGCTGGAGAGAATCCATAGGACCAGTGAGAGTGATCAGCATTCTTGAGCATATGAGAAGGAAGAAAATGAAAGAATTTTGACCATTTAAGCTATTAAGGAAAAGACTAATGAAAGATGCATATCAATCTTCAAATTGATAAAGTATCATGTAGAAAGGAAATTAATACATTCTTTATACCTATTGTGAACTGAATAAAATGTAACAAGAGTAAAGCACAATAAGGGCAAGTCTGTCTGACAGCCTAGGAATCTTTCTAGGAACAGTGGACAACTGAAGCACTCTGCCTTAGAAGATTCCATTACCAAAGGAATTAGGAGTGTCCACTACCAAAGGTCTTCAAAAAAAGGACAAACCAGCATTTGTCAGAAATGACAGAGGTACAGCTGATCCTGCCTTCAGGAGAAGAATGCAGCAGATGATCCCTCAAATTTCATTCAAGCCTCATCGTTTTGTCAAGCAACAGCCTTTTCAATTCCCCATATCTGCTATAAAGTTACTGAAAAAGGACTACCCGTTTGAATTTGCACTTGGTAGCACGTTCTTTCTTACTTCCTGTGGCTGTGATACTAATCTGCAACTGAAAAGTCTGTATTTGGTGCCAAGTGCAACTTTTAGTATTTAATTTTTACATATTCAGGCAGAGCTGGGCAGTTAATTGATCAGTAGTACCTGAAAGGTGACCAAAATTCTCCAATTTCAGTTGCCATCTCAATTCCATCCTTAATTTGCACCTTTCTTGATGTGCAACTTGTCTGTCTTTTTGTCTGCTACACTCCTGGGCACACTGACAACTCTGAAGTGAAAAGTTTAAGCAACTCATAACAAGGAAATTATGTGAGGGCCTCCAGTTGTTAGAAAAACAATCACAATTAATACCAGATGCTGTGTAACAGTAAGGTTCAAATATATATAACACTGAACAAACTAAGAAGGGTTTGGTTTTTTTCAGTCTTGCTGAGCGGTGTCTGTTCTCCACCTATTCAATCCGTCATCTTCTTTTCTTTATAGCTGAAGTAACTCTAAAGCAAAACATTCTTTTTATGCCCAGTCAACAAAATATGTTGAACAGCTTAATAACATTAAAAAAAAATTTTTCTTTCGTAGCTATGAATTCTTTATGTGACATATAATTTCCTGTGAACTGTGTTTTGTATGAATTATTTCAGTTTATTTTGATTTTATAGTTAAGGTTTTTTTGACTAGCTGAAGATTGGTAGAAGTAGTTAAGAATATTTAAGATTGTATCATGACTGCTAAGCTGCAATGCATTTTAATTTAAAATGTATTTTTTCTTAGAAATGGAGTCAATGGAACATAAAAATGTTCAGTTAAATGCACTCCAGCTGCAGAAGAATGAATTAAGGCAGGACTTATTTGCTCTCCAAAGTGAGCTCAAAGGTGTGCCTGATAACTACTTGTTATGATAATTATTTCTGGATAGACAAATGCTTTTGAAAAATGTTTTCTGTCAATTTTCTTTTCTCAAGAAAAAGGAATCATAGTAACAATATTTTAATTTATTTTTACAATATGTATTACACCATGTTTAAACCAGGTTATAACACATAGGGACTTCAATTATATTTATTTGAAATGTCATTGACAGTGAGGTCCAGAAACCTTCTGAATCATGAGCTGTAAATATGAAAGCTAGTTTTACTTTTTCTGGTAAGTCATATGCTTAAATGGAGAATTTAATGTTTCAAAGAACTTAAAACCAACATAAATATTGTTTAAAATCTTCTGTGTCAAAGGTGATCACAGCAATAGGGAATATTGTGAAATCTGGATTAAAATAACGTTATCTAGAGTGCTTTAGTATCTGTTTTTACAGATATCTAAGTAATATGTCAGCATAAGAGCTAAGAAAAGCAGTAAATATGGTCCCAAATTGTTTGGGGAAAGGAGTGAAATTTTCTAGATTGCAATATGTGATTACAATAATTATAAAATAATTCATTTTCTTTATTTAGATGCCTTTACCCTTCAAAGAGTTCAATGAAGAAACATTAGAAAATATAAATTTAGAATATGTAGAAGGTATTTGAATATGGATGATTAATATATATTTATAGGGTGATTCTGATTTCATGTTTAGACCTTGAGAAAGTAATCAGGGAGGCTGAAAGAATGACAAAAGATTTAGAAGCAGAAAAGGTCCAAGTCACTGAAAAACCCCAGACTGATCCTGAATGTTTAAGGTAAGAGTCTCATGTTAATTAGTTCTTGAATTAATTTTAGGACTGTAATTGCAGTCCAGTCCTGGTGGCAATGACTATTTTACCTTTCATGTACAGTCTTCCCTCTGAAATCAGAAGAACCATTCACTTGTTTAGACAACCCGAATTCCTGTGGTCTATTACAGCACTTCACCCTCTCATACACACTCCAATAAACTAAAAACTGGAAGTGTTTGCAGAGATGTCAGTCAAACCCAGAGGAAGAACAAAATGCTGCTGCTTGGGTGGAAGACCAGTGCCTGAGGTCTTGCAAAAATTATGGTGGTGTGCAAAGTAGTGGTGAACTACCCAGTGCTAAACTTACTTGTGCTGCCTGGCTGTGCAGAGCCTGATTGCAGAGCCTGATTGCAATGCAATGGGCTGGCCACAGTCACCTCCTTGGGTAGCTGGGGCCTCTCTTGGAGCTACTGAATGCAGATTTGTTTTCTCTATGATCTCTGCTATCAGTTCGAGTTTGCCTTCTAATTAAGCTGGTTTAGAACAAAATTTTGAAGACTTAACCAAGACAGTCTCCCTTAACAGTGAAGATTTCTTCCCAGGAACTGAGCGGTAACAACTAATTTCTTGTTAGTTTGCTTAAGTGAAACATTAGGTTTTCACATTACAGAAAATGTAATTTTTTTCTTAAAAAAATCTCCCAATGCAGAAAGCCCCTTATCACAGAATTGGCCATCTTTTTCCTATTTTATGATGTTCTACATGAAAATGCCTGGGAATATTTAAAAATCTTTAATAGACAATGCAAAGGAACTCCTCCTGATAAAGCTAGTCCAAAAGATTTTTTAACAGGAATTAAGGAAAACAAAACTTATGTTACCCTCACAGGGTTTTTTCATATATGTCCCTGAGCTTTTGACATAAATAAATAAACACAGTGAGGATTTTTTTTTTATCTGAAAACTTTCAATGGAAAGTTATAATTTTGCTGAGAACCCTGAGCGGTTTTCTGAAAGACGATTTGGTAATGACCCATTTTTTGCTGAATATCGGTTTTTGAAAGAAAATTATATATCAGCCCTATTACTATCTCTCTTCAACCTCTTACATGGTGTTGAGACATGGCCAAAATCCCCTCAGCATAAAAATTAATTAGCTCACAATCCTGCATACAGTAGCAAAAAATTTGCATTCAACATGTACATAGAAGACACAGTGTAAATAATAATAACAGTAACGATTCTCCAGGACAGCACGTTATAACTCACTCGTTTACATTATTCATTCAATCGTGATATATTAGGGTTTGTGATACATGAGGTTGTCAGCTTCCTTCCAAATAACATACTTCCCTTGGAACAGTTTTACTGCCATGGTGCCACTGAATACCCAAATTTGTGTAATTAGTTTTCTGTAACAGATTTCCTGTGTGGAAGGTACAGACGTAGCCAACATTATCATACTTTTAATCCCCAGCTCTGCCACAAAGTCCTCATCTTTTGGACTAGCTTTATCAGGATTTCCTCTGCATTGTCTATTGAATATTTTTAAATACCCCCAGGCACTTTCATCTGGAACATCATAAAATAGGGATCAATCAAATCCCTGTGTGTCTGTCTTTCTATGCAGTGAAATTAACACACAGCTCTGTAGAACGACACTTTAGTTTTCTCTGGGTGGAAAACTGGGTAAAACATATTAAATTCTATTCACTGCAAAATCAGCAAGCATCATTTATAATGAAAGCAAGAAGGATGATGAGATTTTCTTATTTCATGAAATGCCTCCTTTTATGGTCAAGATAAGCTAACATTATTTGATAATTGCATGTAGTGCAAAATATAAAGTGCTCCTACTGCTATTACCACTATCACAAAATGCAAGCCCCTTTTGAAGTCTAGTAATATATTGAATACATTTTCTTAAAATTGAAACATTTTTCATTTCAGATACTGGAAAGAAATTTAGGACAGATTTGCCCAAATCATATTTTTATCTTGCATTTGCTTTTGATCAGAAAAGCTCAATGCCTTATAAAGAGAGATAGCCCTGAAAAAGTTAACTTGGATGCCAGAAGCAACAGAGCTATGCTACTGTATTTCCATGTCAGCACTATTAGATTCTGCTTTTCAGTAGAGCCAAGCAGGCAATCCTCATTTGTCTACCTATGTCATTGCTGGGCTCTTTAGAACCACCCCAAACCTTATCAGACTCATACAACTCAAGCAGTTGTTTGAGGTTTTTTTTCAATTTAACAGGGCCTACTCATCACTTCTTGGTTTGGACTACTGAGTTAAGAGAATGAAAGGTGATTTAAAGTATTACACACTATAAACAGTGCAGTATGTAAATAGCCCCCTGGAAGGTATCTGATCACACTCCAGTACCCTCCACGTCATCAAGAGGATGGAGCCAGGATCTGCACAGTGCTGCACAGTAGGGGAACAAAAGGCAAAAAGCAGAATTTAAAACAAGAGAATTTAGAGTGAATTTAAGGAAAAAGCATTTTTATCATGAGGAGGCAAAGGTTGCTCAGAGAGGTTGCATATTTTTCATCCTTGAAGGTTCTCCTTCTCAAGATACACTCATATACTTGCGTATATCTTAACAGAAGTCAATTTTGGTTATGTTAAAATCAATGTGATTGAACCTTCTGTGTCTGAGAAACAACCCTTTTTAGCCTAACAAGATCAGGATTTTTATCCCAATACAGAGTTTATTGCAGGAATAGAATTATAATTTTCACTGAAAATCATTTTTATTATACATAAAGATGATAATATTTTGACACAAGTAATGTGGCTCAGAAATACTTCTTTTTTCAATGAAATAAGCACAAAATTTGATTTTTTTTTACAGAACTGGAAACCACACCATTGTTTAAGTGGTAAAAATACCAATTTTTTCGATGCTTCCTTAGAACAAATGTAAGAGACAGTCAGCATCAATAACCTCATATATGTAGCTCCCAGATCACCCTGCAAGTCTGTTACTGTATCACATCCCTAGTCCCAGCTTAAAAATCAATATCAAAAGTAGCTGGCAAGGCAAGAATCTTCATTGCAATTAAGTATATATCTAAAAGTAAATTGCGTTTCAGCTGAAGAGTGTAGCCAGCTAATTCAAATTACAGCAATTCATCTTTGATCTGAGAAAAATGCCCTATACCATGTCTGCAGTTTCATAAAATTTCTCTCAAATCCATCAAAGAATTACAAAGGGTCATGAGAAGCAGACACCGGTAATTCCAGCAGCTGTTGGGGCTGGAATTAGAGGCTTGTTCTGACACACATTGGATGCAGAAAAAAGCCAACCAGAACTGGAATGTTAAGCACAGATGTAGTTAGCAGGCACCTTGGAAAATGCAAGTCTCAAGATACAGGTGCATAATTCGGAGAAATTTTTAAGAAAAGAGGGCGTTGGGATTTTGGTTTTTTCTTTTTTTTCCCTCAAAGAGAGCTGCAATTAAGATCAAAAGCGTTGTTTTAATCATCTGTTCTGCCAGTGCCATCCTCAAACACAAAACAGCAGGAAAGAACTTGGGCATCAGCTCTCTGGAGTCCCCTTTCCCTGGCAGGTAGCAAGTAACATCACTTAAGTGGAACAATGCAGGAGTCAAACAGAGACTGATACCAGTAAATTCCTAACTATGTCATTTCACTGTTATAGTCGTTGTAATTACTGTATTAATTATTTATCCTCTTTCACATTTTAATTTTAAATTTTTGTGTTGCCTTAAGTAAAACAGCCTAGAAATAATTTTAATTGAAGTTCATTTAGACTAAAACCAGAGCATTTCTACCTGAAATAGATATTTTTCAACCTATTTAAAAGGTAGAATAAGGATAAAATACTTCTTTGAAACCTGAATTTCTCTTCTACTTCAGAAAAGTAGCAGAAAGGAAATGCATGAAATCTGCTTACTTTGTAAATAGCTCACAGCTTTGTATACTTGTCTAAATCCTAAAAGTATAGTATTCCTTCTTATTCTTCATAATCCAGAAAAAGGAGCTCCATTACCAAAATTAGGAAGGAAAAAGTAATTTCTTCTTTTGTTCAAATCATACAGGAAATATATTCCTTAGAGCTCAACAAATTGTTCATGCAAACAACAAACTGCCTAAGCCCCATGCATGCATCTGGTGGGTTAAAATTTTTTTTTGCAATTTAATTTGATGTTAAATTTTATAATCAGAAAATATCAGTCTCTGGAGTAATATATGTGGTTCAAAATGAGTTTTTCAATGGCAATCTCCTTATTGATTTTTTGAGCTTTTCTTTTTAATAGCAGTGCCTAGTGGAGCTATTATAGCTTGAATTATGTTAAAATAGCTTTCCATTATGAATTGCAGTATGGATTTACAAAAAGTAGATCAAATCTGACTAACGATGCCTTTCTTTGATAAGACAACACATAGGTTAGACAAAGAAAATTCCAGTGCCATCCATCTAGACATTAATAAGGTATTTGAGGTTATCCCACATGGAAAAAGACTAGTTAACCTAGGGAAGACATATTAAAAAAATTAAGTAAGGAAATGACTAATAGTAACAACAGTCATAGGTCTGCAATTAAAAATTCTGGGAGTCAAGGTAACAACAGTCACAGCGGGTCTTGCTTAATGTTTTAAGTAATGACTTTAGAATAGAAAGTGTTTTAAGACAACAGTGTCTTCCTTTAAAAACTCTACACCTTGTAGAAGAGTCACTAAAAAAGAGGAGGAATATAATTATATACAGTGTAAGTTTATCTACTTGTACGCAATTAAGAACTTCAATAACCGGTACCTGGAAGCAGAGAGGTCTGAGCATACTGTGTGAGCAAAATACAGCTATAAACATCAAAAGAAAATATAGCTGTGGACAAGATAAAAGCAGGAGTTATTTCCAACAAAAAAAACCAGGAGGGTGTAAGAATACTTTGTACAAATCTCTCACCTACTTGTCAAAAAAGATGCATTCAACCTGGAAGATGAGCAGAGCGTGGAGAGCCCATAAAGCAGAATGAAACAAGGACAGTTCTAAATCCTTTTTAGCTTTGAGAATATTATACACATGAAGAAAGCAGTACATAATAGAGATACTAATTTCAGCAATAGTGTAGCCATATTAATATACCCAGATTAAGATGTAATTTTCTCTGCCCAATCAAAAAATCAAGATAATTGAACTAGAAGAACCATTGACCCCTATTTATTTTCCCTGCTTTTCAACAGGAATATTACTGACCCCTAGAAACACATTTCATTTCACACCTCACGTTCATGCTTGTGTATTTTTCTGTCCTATGTAGCTCATTCTTACAGCTCCTATGAAAAACAGTCCATACAACTTTGGTTTGCGGTCTGCAAAACCAAAAGCAAATCTCATCCTAGATGTGCAATTTAATTTTGTGTACCTTAACATTTCCATGTTTATTCACCTATTATTATGTATTCCTTGTCTTGTGATGTTTTATGTCTTGTGATGTTTTATGTATTTGGAAAATACCACCACACTTTTCAAGATCTCTAGCTACTCTTACAAATAGTTGCCTGACAGCATTCACAAAATGCAAGCTTTAATCAATGATAACTATATATATTTTACCTTTAACATTTTATTCAAAGCAGCAAAGGCAGAAACTTTCCTATTTTACCTAAGCTGGCTCTATATCTTTTAATTTACATTTAATTTCCATTGTTATGTAGTCTAGTACCTTCTTTGTGTTCATGTTTCATCATCTTGCTAGAATTTATTATTACTATTAGATCACTTGCTTAATTGTTATTATCCTTCTGCTCCATCAAGCACAGACTTTCATATTTAATTGTGTAACTCAAGTACTTGGCTTTATATTTTGGGATACTGATTTCCATTTAGAACTTGTTTTCCCTCTTCCTCAATCAATTGATAATAGTCTGAAATTTATTGACTTCTTCAGCTGTATCAATAGCATATTCTGTTTAGTAGTGTCAGCAAATTGTAAATACCAGAAAAATCTTGCTCTCTAATGTGTATGTAGAAACATACACATTAATTCAATCCCAGTACTGAACTGAGAGAGAATTACTTCAATGTCTTACCTCTACTTGAGCTTGAAACAATAAACTAAAGTCTTCAATACTTTTCTTCAGTCCCAATAAAGTCTTAAAACCATGATAAATGTATCTCCTGATGTTGATGATGAAATCCAAGAAAATCAAGATATGTACTCTCAAATTATATATAACTTCTTAAGGAATTTCATTTTGTACCATGGACTCTATGCCCTGTATATCAGTGTCAAGCAATTCTGTTTTATAATACACCACAATGTTTTCCCTCAAATTTATGATTAAAAAATAAAATGGTGGTTGTAAACAAGGCAAAGACAAAAAGGAGAATACAAAAAATATTTTTACTTCTGTCAGCAAAACATAACTAACAGACAGTGTGCTCCTTCTGCAACTCCAACAACAGCTAGATAGGGTCTTTCACCCCCACTAGAAAAAAAAAAGCCTCTAAAATCACATATTAAACCTATCTTCTACAGAAATTATTTCTCCTTTGAGACCTCTTTACCTAAAATTATTCTTGGAATGCAAGTTTTGGATACTGAAGTCTTGATCCAGTAATTTAAATCTATGGATGACGTTCAGAGAGACCTGTTTGACAATAACATTATTTTCTTCAGAGTTCAATTTATAATACCAGCATGTATTGATTTCAAATTATTTTTCCTCTTTGCCATGTGCATATAGAGCTGAAATTCAAGAGGAATGTGTATCAACCACAAATGCCAATGACATTTAATAGCTGGGCTCATTTCAGAGCTGCAAAATCGATCATCTTCAGTGATCTCCTCCTTCTTCATCTCTGTCACTTCTAGCATTCAAGACTAATGGAAGATGGGCCATTGATAGCAGAGCTCAGTCTAGGACAAGATAGCATCCCAAAAATGCTGATGTTGTTGTCCCACCTACTTGATTTAAGGCTAGGTTTAGCTATTGCAAATATGGCATTTCAGCTACAGCTGTACATTAGAGCCTGTGATGCTGTAACTTGCCAAGACACTGTTAGTCCAGTGAAATGACTTATTTTGAAGCTATATTTTATTGTCACCAAAGAGAACAAAATGCTAAAAATAAAGCAAAACCAAAGGACATGGGGAGCCAAATGCTAATGTGATTTTTCAGATTATTTTTCATAGGAGATCTGCCTTTTTTCAGTCATAAAAAGGGTATAATTGTCAAATTAATCCTTGTTCTAGCAAAAGTTACATCTTTTTCCATTTCCAAAGGTGACAGAAAACCTGCCTTCCATCTAGACAGTACAGTTTTATGAATAATTGGTTTGCACATTCAATCTGATAGTGGAAAGATGAATATGAATATCCTGCTTATCTTAAATGTAAAATGAAAAAACTAAATCTGCTTTCAGGTTAAACATTTTTTTTAGTAGTTCCATTGTCTCACATTCCTTCTGGTAAAACTTCATCATTTATTCAGTAACTCGGGCGTCTCCAAGGCATTAATTTTGTAGTCTGCAACCTAACAGACAGCTCTTATTTTGTGAGTATAATATTCCTGGCACATAGTGTAATTATCTGGCTTCTAAATAAGAAAGAAGACCTGAAAGCAGAATCAATTGATTAATGTAAGAATTAAACACCACATTTGAATGAATGTCTTTTATAATCTCTACCTGATGCTATGTAAGGAATTGTGCTGTCACTACATTTAAAAGTTTGATAAAATATTTGAAATAAAATTTTAAAATTCATATACAAAATGTTAGTTTCAAAGCACATCATGAATAGAAGTTAATTCACAATCCCAAGACACAGATAAGGAACTCCTACTGCTTATCTCCTGGTTATTCTGTCCCTAATGTAGACCTAGCATGGACTGGTATCGTTCTGAGCTAACACATAGCAAACAGGCTGTGCATCAGTTTTGCCATGTGAAAGACAACGAGAGAGCATTTTCTCTGGGATCAACAGACTCTGTCTTTTCCTAAAGTAAATTAGGCAAAGTAGGGCTTTTGTTTGTCTCAAGCAAATCAGGGTTCTAGTATCACACTAACAGAGAACACAGAGAGAAAAAATGCAGAGTCAAGGCAATGAAGTTAAGCAGATTTAATCAAGATCACAAGCTGATCTAAGACCTTGAAATGAACTTCTCTCAGTGAAATGTACTGAAAACTAACAATGTACTACAGTGCAGTGAAAATTTCATTTCTTAAAGCATAGTTCAAAATTTCCTTATATTCAATACTTGTATGTGTGATGAGAAATATTTCTGAAAGAAGGGGCATTTACTCCTTAAAAATGCAAGCACATAGAGCTCATGCTTTTTCCATATTGATGGTAAGATATTTGCATTTTCCAAAGGAACAGCAAAATTAACTTCCAGTCCAGTCTTACTCTGTTATTCTAAAGCTGCATGGTAACTAAGCTATTCCTCTATTTAAAGATAAACCTTTTACTTTTAATAAAGCCATTTTCTTGTCTAGAAAACCAACTCTATCTGCACTGGGACAGCTAAAGAGGTGCATTATCTATATAATAAGGTCAAATAGTTTATTGTCTATTATAGTATACTAAAACAAAAGTAGTTGCCACCTTCTGTTTCAACTTCAGAAGAAACAAGGTCCTGCTTTGATGCACTGGTTTAGCTATTAATTGAGAAGCAGAATATTTTCAGTCTGTTTGTATGTTCCAGAATATTCAGATTGTTTCCTGAAACTGTATTAAGGGTAAACAACTTCATCTTTGTCATTATGCTTTTCTTTGACAGCCGTGGAAAGACTCAGTATAATCTCATCACCTTGTATTTATCAGACTACTGAAAGCTCTGGCATAGATTTCTCTGGGCCCAGCCATGGATGTGCAGAGTTTAGGTATCTCATTTTTGCAGGGCTAAATGATCTTTTGAATGGAGAAATATCTATATTAAAAGTAATCCCTATTGTAGAAAAGTTGGAGAACTCCTGGCTGAGAATATTGGGAAGCAGTAAGTGCTGAGGGATGGTGGGAGCAGTGGGGAGAGAACAGGAACAGCAGCTGTGAAGTCTGTGAAGGGGTACGGAGCAATGCTGGCACAAGGTCAGGCAGAGCACCCATCTTATCCAACATTCTGTCTCCAACAGAGGCTACAAGAACATACCCAGGAAAAATAAGAACAGTAACATACAGTACTTTCTAAGTATCACCATTCCAGTTCACATGTTTAAATAAGGAAAGTGATGACTAATGAGGCCATACATCTTTCACAGTTTATGGAAACAACACAGTCCAGAAATTTGTCTAACTAGAAAACTTAAATCCTGACCAGGAAAATCGATCAATGAGGTTTTCTCACACAAGTCAAATTCACTGTGAGGACCAAAGCTGAAAAAATAGTTACCCAGCAACAATTCTCTGACCTGAAAATGTATTTGGTTTTGGACACAGACTTAAGAAAGAGCTGGAAAAATGCAAAGATGATAGTTGGGAAAGTGTCTGCGAGACTCTTCAGACAGAAATTGAAATTCTGCAAATGGTATGCCATTTTCATTATATATTTTAGGTGTTTGATTATTTTAGTTTTAAAGGTGTCCCTTAGGATGATTAGCAGGTTTTAGATAAGCAGTTTGTTTCAGTTGTTTTAAATAAGCAGTTTTTATACTACACACACACTTAAACATCCTCTCATTGCAGACACACTCCAATATTCATTTGTTTTAGCTTATTTCCAAATGTCCAGGAATTTAATTTCTAGAGAAAAGGAAAGCACAAAGAAGAATTTAAAGATACGCTTTTAGCACAAGAAAGATGTACTGGGGGAACAAATATAAATCATTATTTTACTGAAAGCTGCAAAAGATTATGCATTTAGGAGCTAAATTAACCTTTACCTCTAGCTGCCTGTTAAATGGAAGATGGGAGTATGGAGAAATAGGATGATAATAGCATCCTTTCATCTAGTATTTTATTTTGTCCACTCACAAATTTCGTACAAAAACTTATTAAAACTTGATTTTTCTCTAAATGTCAATCCTAACTTCTGATTTCTTGATTGTCAGTCTGTGTCACAATACAAAGAGAAAAAATATTTTGAAGTCCTGTTTGGGAAACAAAGAGGTTTTAAGGGTTCATTTCAGAGCCCCTGATTGAGCTGTATGAAGACACAGCTGCCACTAGCATCAAGCAGAATGACAGTCCTGAGGAATTTGCATTACTCGCTCTTATAATCTGTTGCAAGTTTCTGTTGAAGTAATATAACTTACTTGTACTTTATTTGTTATTTTTTCATTAATTTTTTCAGAAAGAAAAATAGATGAGCTCAATGTTTAAAAATTTCTCTGTAAAAAACATACTAAACTCAGAAGATTTAATTTTCTACAATTCCATTCTTTCTCTTTTCCAGAATTTATCACAAAAGAAGTCTTCAGGGAAATAAATAATATGTGGCATATGATATGGAGTGTCATAGAAGCAAGTTGAGAATTTTTAAATTGTTTTACTCAGGTTCTATCATATTTGCTTCCATTTTTGTTTGATTAAATCACAGTTTGTATCCACCTTTACTTTCCATTAAACTAAAATTTTATTCATTTAGAAGTGAGGGGAGGTTTGTGTTTTATCTTCAAGTTCAACAGCTGTCCCTCTATAGGTTCCTCTTTGTGGCCCATGGACCACAGTACACGGTAAACTACACAAAGATCAGTTCCTACATTACTAGCTCTTTTCTTCACTACTAACTCTATTCTTTATGTACTGTTTTTCAAATGAATGGGCTCCTATTTTTAAAGGTAGTGACATGGTCTTATTTGAGAGGAAGACTGCTATTACCATCAATAACTCTTAACAGGAGCTGTGACTATTGAGTTTATTCCTCGACAATGCAATTCTGTAATGAACTCCCTGAAATAGCTCAGCTCCAGCAACACTGCTTGACAGTCCAGAAGAGTTTGCAAACCTACTGAGCTCTAGGTGCCTCCAGTAGTGGTAAGCCAGTCTGTTACTTAGTACTTGGCTTCTGATAACACAAAAAACCCTATCTCCCTCTCCCACAACCCACTAAATACTGGGTGCCAAATGTGGAAAAGTCCACATTTCTAGAGAATTGGTGGAGAGTTTTGTTTGAATCAGAATCCCTATTTATTCAAGCATGTAGGATGCATAACTGTAACAGCAGTTCCCAACCCCACAGTGGGAACTGACTTTATCATTCAGGTGCTTACAGTAAAACCATGTAAGAGCATTCAGTCTGCTCAGCTCAGTCCACTCTGTGGCCATTGTCTCATCACATCCCACCGTGTGTGCAAATATTTTCAATGCTTCCTGCCTGGGGGTGGGATGCATAATTGCTCTTCACTA
Source organism: Machaerirhynchus nigripectus (assembly GCA_013397975.1). Taxonomy (NCBI): domain Eukaryota; kingdom Metazoa; phylum Chordata; class Aves; order Passeriformes; family Dicruridae; genus Machaerirhynchus; species Machaerirhynchus nigripectus. The sequence goes on along the minus strand of VZRQ01011196.1, from coordinate 173,350 downwards.
GTTTTTCTACACCCAGAGCCCTCCAAGCTACAGTGAGTGTCTGTCACACATAAAACTGCAAAAGATGTTTTTTTAAGAAGGGAGAAATAAATCACTTTCAGAAGCTGACCAAATTCTGCCTTAGATGGAGAAAGTTTTTCCTCTTGGGACACAGCTGCAGTTTGAAGTTTGGCAAGGTTTGATCTGCAGCACTGGTATCAAAGAGTCTTCTGATCCACTGGGTTAGCTAGCATAATTCCAAGTGGTTGGAATTATCATTCTTAATAAACAGTGCTGTTGGAGCTGACATCCTTGTAAGACTTTTTTTTTTGTCTCTTCCCTAAGAGAGGTCCTCTCAGGATTGCTTGATTTTAAACAACTTAGTGCCTCTGACTTCTATGGAACCATCTGACTTTTAAAGTCAGGCAACTACTGCTTGTGGGTTTTGATCAAATCCAGGGTGTACTGCAAAATAATACGGTTACATATCAAAACATTTACAGGCAGCTAAAGCAGTGCTATTTCTGAGTTTAACTGATGAAACATAAATCTGGGATTTGCTAAAATGGCTGAGTTTATCTTGATCATTTTATCAATTTAAGGGAACTTGCTTATGTTAAATGTACTTGGTAGTCAACCAGGAAAAACTTCTTTTTAAGCTTTGTGTTTGTCTGCTTATAGTTGCTTTTATTTACAAGAATCTTTGAATTTCTTTTGAAATGATCTCATATTTATACAGCTCTTTTACAGGTCCATATAGATTAAATATTCAGATAGGACATAAACCAGAACTCACTGTCTAACCTCAAATGTATATTTGAAATTGTGGTGTAAGTGGAATGAGCAATAGCATCCCATAACTACCAATTAATAGTATAAATTTATGTCCCTGTATCACCTGAAAAATCATCTGTGGAAAAAAAAATATGGTAAGCTTTTTTCAGAGACTTCAGATTTCAGCAAACCAGCTGAAAGTTCCGTTTTACGTGTGTGCATCTTTTTATGCTGGGTCTGTGCATGAAACTCTGTTAAAGTCTGACTTCCTGATTATTGTAGTAGAATTACAGCATAAATAGAGCAACATTTGTAATAACCCAAATGGCTAAAGCTTTCAGAATCAATAGAAGAAAAAAACCCAAAAATAAAGATCACCAAAACAAAAGTGAAACAGAAATCAATACAAATCCTATTGGACTAAACAAATCCCTCAACAGCTCTGGAAAAAAGTATGCCAGACTAACCCAGTTGTTGCAGGGTGAATGCAAGACATACTAATTTCTCCAAGTATAAAACTACATTTACCACCACTGTCTTAGGAGTAACATAAGTCTGGGCAAATACAGTACTTCTGGTTTTAAGACTCAAACTAAAAATGAAGAAAGAACTTGTGCTCTGTGGATTTTTTTTTAATTCTTAAACTGAGGATGAGTAACCTTTTAAATAATGAATGCAAAAGAAGCAAGTCTTTTGTTATGTTTAATAAATACAAAAAAAGATAAGAACATTGCCAGGTTGCCATAAAAATACACACACAGTTATGAATAAAGGAATTGTTTTAGAGATGACATAATAAAATTATCTTTCTAAGTGCAGGTTGTATATTATATGGATGTAGTTGTCCCTTTTTATGACAAAAACAAAGATGAATTACAGATATAGAAATACTTGAAAACAATACTGAGAAAGAGGAAGATAGTCTAAGCAAAATGTTATTATTCTAGAGGGGGTAAAAAAGGCTTTAGGAAAATTAACTATGCTTCCATGTTGGACCTGGCAAGAGCTGTCTCTTAGGATCAACAGATAAAAAGTCTCTCATTTGTGAAGAGAGACAGAAATACTTTAGATTACTACATTTACCTATTAAGAGCTCTGACAAGCATCAAGTCCTACCTCCTTCACAAAAGGCTTGTTAAGTGCAGTTTCACCTCAGGCTTCCAGTGGCCCTAAGGAGGAGTTTGTTGAATCCTGAATCTGCAAGATCACATCCTTAAGAGTTTGGCAGTATAGCAAGGACAAGTGGAGGTCAGGAGCCAAAGGAACTGGGATACACAGTGACAAAGTCGTGGTCGGAGACCATGCTGAGGAGCAGAAGACCCAACAACCTGCATTCCCAACAAGCACAGAACACAAACCATATGGCTTAACTGTGTAAAAACTGCCCTCACAACCCAATGTTACTTATCCAGAGATGGAGCTATTCTTGAAACAAGGAACAGCTACAATGAGTGAGGAAAAAAACACACAAATAAAAGGAATTAAAATGCAATTATTTTGTATCTTATAAAAATGATTTAAGCTACCACATTTTCGTTTTACTTTATTCATTATTATGAATAGGTTATTATGAACATTTCAAAGACTAACAAGAAAACCACTACCATATCTGACCACAGAATGAAATTGCAGTTAGCTAATGCAACAGTGCCCACACAAATTACCTCTAATTGGTTGACATTAATATGATTGAGCTGCAGATAGTGCCAAATTAATGTCATAAAATGAAAAACAGCAAGAAAAAAAACTCATGGAAAAAAAGTATCTGAAACTGAATGACAGAATGGGTTAATGAGAAAAAAATCATATGTATGACATGGGGCAAATCCTTCAACTGAGGTCCCGTGCCCTTGTTCAGCTGACCCAGCTTTTGGGGTCCTCATTCACAGGGGAACTGACAGTCTCCAGCTACAGGGCTGGTTGCCTGCATTGAGCTTGACAGTTTGGCAGTTGACGAATCTAAACAAATTGGACACCAAGATCTGTGTGGACCTGTTGAGGTGCTTTCTGCTCTGATATCACAGCATCCAGCCCAAGCGAATCTGGATGAAACTATGGGTACCTCTCTGTATTGTCATGCTGGTCCATGTTTAACCTCATCCCAACTCGGCTCAGGTGCAGAGCGAGTCAACTGGCTTAGCACAAGTCATCTTCAGTTTGATAGTGGCTTGTAGCACAAGAAAGCATTTCACCACTGACTGAGCTGGAGTAAGGGATAGGGGCCTTATTAAAAAACTCCAGGTGATTTCCATGAAAAAGACGACAGGCTTAGCAGCTATGCTACACACCTATTTTCAAGGATGACAATGCAATAGACAGATACTGGGTAAAGAGGACCAGCAAAATAGTTCCAGTTCTCTGCTCTGAAGTTAAATGTGACACTACAGTGTGGTAACTGGGTAAAAGATCAGATTCAGTGTGTAATGACCTACACCTTGCTTGTCAATGAAGTATTTAAGCAAGTAGTAGCTCTGCTTCTTTTATTGATTGCAACTGATGTGCTTACAGATTGTCGTGATAGCCCCACCTTCCAAATTCCCATCATTCTTACTTTTCTGCTTTGAATTTGTCAGCCCCTTACCCAGTGGCTTTTGAAATTATTTTCTTGTTCAGTTGGTGAACTTTTGGGGCTCAATTTATCAAGTTTCTACATGCTTTTTTAAATATTCTACACCAGGCTGCTGTTCGTAGTCCTTTGTGTAGCAAAGCATCTGTATTCTGGGCTGAAAAAAAATTATATTTACTAATACCTTCTTCTACAGAAGGACAGTTTTCACCTGGCTCACTAGTAAAGCTCCTAAAGCCCAAACTGTCAAAACCACTTAGAGGCTCTGAGTTCCAAGGAGGGGACATGCCAGCTCCGATTCTCTGAAGGGCCAAACTCAAGGCACATCCAGACATTTACAGTCACCTCGAGTCACCCTGCTGATATGTGTAGGGTTTGAATGTGTTTTCAGCACGAGATTGTCATCAGCAGAAGGCTTGTATTTCTTTTATTTTTTGACTACAATTTTATCAGAGTGCATAATACTCAATCAGTTTGAATTGTAGAACATTAGATGTGTTACACTATGGTATATAACCTTTAAATTTCTCCAACCAGACCTATACGTTAATTCCCTTTATCAGTTTCACCATTCCTGTGATCATTCCCATAAGCTGGTCACCCTGAAGAGCTGAGGATCTTAAAATTTTCTGGGAAAATGTGAAATGGGAGCTGATTCATTTCTTCCCACTTAATGCCTTGAGCATTTAAAGGCAATATCTATTTGTTTGGAAGAAGCAGCTTCAAAGTGATCAATTTTACTGGTAAATAATTTATTATATAGATGAAATCCCAGAAAAGAGTCTTTATAAATACACAGCATATTTCTTGCATCTTACTGGAACAGTAATCCCTGTTATTGTGTATTAATAGAATTCCAAGCAGTTTTGATGCCATGCCCTAGTGAGAGAGGAACCCATAGCCTCTATTTCACTTTCAAATAGAGAATTGCTGTTATTTATTCAACCAAATTTACTCTAGCAGGAAAAGAACAATGCCTAGCCAGCAATTCATAGTCTATGGAGAATTTAATACAATTTGGTACTGACTAAGTTCTCTTAAACAAAGCCTCCAAACATATAAGTACATATAATAAAATAAACAGTGAACAGTATATTGCATACAATATACAGAAAGAAAGAAAACTTATCTTGTCTAATATCAGAATTTTATGTCTCTTGGATCCTTCATGCTGTGGTTCATAATTCCTTTTATCCTTGATTAAAATATTTGGATAATGAGGCTATTGGTCAAAGTGAGAGGAATTGTAAAGGGATGTTTCAGTGCCATCTAGTGGGTTTATCATGTTAATAAAAAAGTTCCCTCTTGTATGACAATTTTTATTTTATAATCATAATGAGAAAACACTTTTTGCTACTGCTCCATGCTTCCTTTTTCTTCAGTTTTGTACATAATGATGTGGGACACATTACCATTAAAATATTTGTGTTTATTGTTTCTAAGGCCATTCTGTTTCTCTGCCAAAATAAATATCGTGCAGGGTGGGAATATACTGAGCTATGTTGTATACAGGGGGGAGGCATCATCGTCTGAGTCCAGGACCAAGAACCTGGTGAGGCATCCTTTGGAAAGAAACAGTTTCAGCTTGAAGATTCCAAGAGTAGGGATGGATCAGACCTGTTCTGCTGACTAATTGACATCTTGATCTTCATCTAATTGAGAGTCTGAATGCTGTAGCTTCTAGCCCTTGTTTTTCCTTGTATTTTCTTCTTTGAGGTAAAAAAGCCTTTTAATATATTTTCCATGTGTTAGTACTTCTGTGCTACAATCAAGACTTACCTTTCAGAATCCTTTTTGATAAGCCTAACAAGTTGCATTCATTCTGTCCTTCACAGTAAGGCTTTATTTTTCCCAGCATTCAGATAATCTTTGCGGCTTTCTTTTTACACCTTCTCCATTTCTTCCACTGTCAGAAACACTTGACACCTGACTTGTAAGCAATATTCTAGTACTGGCTTCATCAGTGCTTATATAAACAAAAATTTGCCTCCCTACTCCTACACACTGCCTTCCTGAATAGATTTACAAATTCACATTAATCCTGTTTACCTCACACATCACATTAGAAGTGTGTGTTGACTCAGTTGTTCAAGATGATTTATAAGCACTTTTCAAAGTTGCTGTTTTCAAGGATACCATCCTCCCCTCCATAGTTACAAATTTGATTTTTTTCCAGACATACAACTCACTACGTGAATATATTGAAACAGAGCTAATTGCATGGGTTCATTCTGTTTACCAAACTATATTACTTGTTACTCCGTGCAACTTCAGCATCCATATCTGTCATGGTGTCAACCTCTGTGTCATCTGCATATTTTATCTATGGGGATATTATATTTAAATCAGGTTATGCATAAAACTAGCATCACTTTCCTTTGAGCACTCATCTTGGCAAGAACAGTTTTAAGCAGCCTCACTGGAGGATTATTTCTCACTGGCATTATTTTTCTAACCCATCAGTTTCAGACTGTAGGTGCTACAGTGGCTGCTATTTTAGATGAACAGTAGCACATTGTGCTTGCTGGATGGCCTCTGTTAGTTAAAGCATATGATACCAACACAGTATGATTGCATCTGTAATATCTCAAAGAGTTAAATCAGGCCTATGAATTGTATTCCTATAGTTTAAATCTTTATCACCAAAATCCTCTGCCCTTCTCCACTATTTTAGCTGGGTCATATCAGGTTAGCTACAAGTCCTTTTTAAATGCTCATAAGTTATTCATAGCTTTCATGCCTCTGCAATTTCCTCAGCACTCCAAAATTCATCTCAAAAGCTGTTGGTGTACATGAAGTGCCTCAGCCAAATGTGTTTTCTTGATGGACTTTCATAAAGGTGTGAATAATCCAGATTTGATCATTTAAAAAAAAAACATCCCGAGTAGGTGCCAAACTTCCTCCTTACATATTAATGAATTCAGTGGAATTTATGCATTAGCACATTTTGTTCCAAACACAAGACAGAAACAATATATTGAAGCTCTTTGCCCTTTCTGCATCCATCTAAGTGGCTGTAATACTGATCTCTCTGAGGAGTCCACGTGAAATGTGTATTTGGGAGCGTGGCCCAAAAACCTTAGAGAAAATTCCCCTGGAGCTCTAAGGCCATCAATCACACCTTCTCACTCCTCTAAAGCTCCCAGGGTTTGTCCATAGGCACACCTGCCTGCCATGGAAGCATAATAGAGAAAGCAAAATCAGAGATACCACATGATGGAAGGAGCCACTGCTGTGGTGGGCAAACTGTGACACCACAGCTGATGTTTCTCTTAGCAGCATTCACTCTGTCAGGAAAAGGTGATGCAGCTTCTAGTGATTTACTTGCAATCCTACTGGTTGTAATTGTTAAATAAACTGATTTGCCTTCTGCTCATATTTGAGCCCCTCCAGTCTCACTAAAACTCAAGGAATTATCCATCAAACACCAATTTCTCCCTCTAAGCCTGTAGCCTAAGCTTTGAACGCTTAGCTTTACATGTGGGCAAGATCCCTTTGCCCAAATCACACTGGAATTCCAAATTAGGGACATTTCTCAGCTATTTATGTGCTTATAGGGAGATTGAGCCTCTGGTCTCTATAGATCTGACTTTCAAAAGGAAGAGATACAAAAAAGGGGAGACCTGACAAAAAATACTTTTTTATTGAATTAAAGAATTTAGTTAGTCCATAACCAGGACTACTATGAATAGATTTGTGTTATTTCTTTATACGAAATAAGTATATATTCTTTATTTTTGAGCAAGGACAAATACAGCTATTATTAGCAAAAGTGTATTACACAAAGTTCTGCTGCACACTAACTCTCTATTTTTCCTATTGAAAGAGCATTAAAGTAAGGTTGGGGAATTAAACAGAAAAATAAAAAACATCAACTCAGGTAACTTCTTTCTAAAAAAATGATAATATCCAATTGTGACTCTAAAATAATTCATTGAGACAAATGAAGATTCCAATATAAAAAAAAATGCAAACTCCCACTTCCTTTTCAAATGGACAGTGGGTTTATGTATTCTTTTTGTTTTAGTATTATTGTATTATTACATAGCCATAGCAAGGACCAACATTACATTTTGCCTTTAAGAATTTTATTTAAATAATCCCTATATCATTTGAGGATGTCTGTTGGACAGACCTATTAAAAAAATGGATTGTTTCATGAAAGAAGTAGAATAACACCAAAGCAATAGCTACACACTAGGAATTAGTGACATTAGCTGGGTAATTCATATTGTTCTTTGTGAAAACCAGAATGCTAATTTTTGTGAACTTAGAGATTTACTGGGGGTTTACATACCACAGCACATGAAATAAGACAATCTACCCTCCTTTTCCAAATCACACTTCAGATATTAACAAGGTGTTTGTACAAACCACTGTTCATTCGTACAAACCCACAGCTGAATAATTCAGCAGGAGTGTAGGTGTGTACTATTGTGCTACAGAATGATTGCTATCTAAAAATTGCTATATACATGAGAGAAAATAGGCAGCTAAAGCATGGAAGTCAGGGTACTATTCACAGAGGACTTACAGGAATAAAACCCATCATGTTCTTTGTGTTTTTTCATTAATACAGAGTTAATGCTACAGTCAATATGTACCTCAGATAGATTAATTATTCAGAGGAGCTCATAAATAAGAAAGACATCAGACAGAATAATGCTGTTGCACTGGAACAGGAATTGCACTAGGTGGTAGTGTGAACTTGCTCCTCATGATAAAGTGGTTGAAGATTAACAGTAATGGTTGTGATGCTCATTTAAAAAATCTGCTGCTTTCTTCAACCAGACTTACTGTACCCAGGGGAAGTTACTAAGCTGAATGGGGTAGCAAATACTAAGAAATAGAGAGATTTTTCAGAATGAACGTTCAAAAAAACCCCACAACTTAACCTCATCTTATATTCATGCCTGCACCTCTATAACCAAACACGTGATATATCTTACTGCTTCCTAAATACTTACAAGTACACAAAGAGGACACCAAAACAACAATGGGTTCTATTCTTTTTTTCAAACCCTTAAACCTTTTTTCACTCCTTCAGAACAGCTTTTTCATTCTGAGTCTTCTTATTTTGGGGAATTTTTTTCCCTGTTTGTTTGCCTTACCTACCTGAATCCTCAGCATCATCTTTCGGGTGCTCATGTTAATAGGGTTTTTCAACTTGTCTGGTAGAGAGCATCACAAAGTTCAGAAGAGCACATTAGATTTTGAAAATCTGTATGATCACCAAAATGGCTCAAATTTACCTCTGTGATGGTGGCTCAGTTCCAGCACCCCCTTGCAGCATTTCCCTTGGAGGCTCAGAGACTTTACAGCAGGTCACTGGAAGTCACCCACATGCATTAGGGCAGCTAAACTGCTCTATGAGAGCTCACTGCAAGCATTCATATTTATTTATGGCACCTGGAAGTGAACAGGTGCCTCATGGCACAGACAGATTAGAAAGCATCACAGAAGAGCTAAAAATTCCATTTCAGCCCCAGCAGGAAGAACAAGAGCCTGATGAAGGCAGGGTAAAGGACCGCCTGCAGTGAGGCTCCAGCTGCCCTGGGAAGAGCTGAGGGCATTGCTGTGATACTCTCACAGGAACCCGAGCTCAGGAATGTTTTGCAGGGGGTGTGTAGGAAGGGGAGAGGAGGTGAGAGCGCACCGGGCTCAAGTTCTAGGACTAGGAGTGGCTTAGGAGGAGGATGTCCATCCACCACAGAGAGGTGAACAAACAATCCAAGTCTGGCATTATTGGCTCAGCAGGGACTGGGGCGATGCAAAGAGCACAACAAAAGTTGTGAAACTGAACAGAGTTATGTCAATTCACTTCCCTGAGGTAACCAGCCATTAAAAAATAAGAAAGCATCAATAAAATACCAAGCGACTTGACTTTTATTGGAAGATATTTCTGAGTATCAGCTGTAATCCATCTCTCTGTAACACTCAGAAATGTGACTTGTAACTCTGGCTCTAACTATGCCAAGACCAGTGAAAACACTCATTTAATCAGTGTATATTCATTCTATTTTATAAAACAAAATAACATAAATAAGGAAATAATAGTAATGATAATAGGGTGTAGTGAGTACAATCATGCTCAAGTCTCCAGAGAAACTACCTCAACGACTAGACTACTTAAAAAAATAACAAATTTAAATTACTGTTAAATCCTTTTAACACAGTTTTCTCCAACTATATCTTCAATGCAATTGTTTGAACTAAATGGTTAATGCTTCTGCTTCTCAGAAGATATTCAAGCAAATATGATCTAGGGGATCAGACATATTTATATATCTTATTACTCTATGTCTCATTTATTCCTGTGGAATTGAATGCACGTAAATAGAAGTTTTTACACCTTTCAAGGATTCATTAATATAAGTTGTAACTCTCTACCTGACAGAAGATACTGGAATATGCCAACTGTGTGGATACAGTTTAGGGTCTCAAATGCACTGATACACCCTTATATCCTAAACTCTAATAACAACATGCAGCTGACATTGTAGATACATGGTTGCCTGCAAATACTGCCATCCACTAGCCAAAACTCACAGATTTTATTTTATTTCATTTCATTCATGGTGCTTCAGTAGAATGTGAACTGCACTGAACAGCACCAAGATTTTTCAAGCAGTATCTGATTCACTAACAGAAAAGTGGTTTCTCACTGTGGTTTCTGTGAGGAAATAAGTCATCATGTTTTTATTCACTCAGGGAGAGCAAGAAGATGCAGCTCATCCAGTTTAAGAAAATTCAACCAGCTCTAACATTCCATATACGAGAACACAGGTATAAACTAGAATAAATTTCACAGAAGGAATGTCATGATGCAATAAACATGAAAGGACAAAAATATCAGAGCAGTTGTCATCTCTGTGTCCTTTAAATCCTTTTAAGGGATGCTGCAGCATGGTTTTACCTAAAGAATCTCATCAACTCCTGACAGCTATGGGGAGGCAGCAATGACTGCTGTCAGCTGTCTCGGAGTTTGCTTGGTTCATCACTGTCAGGCTCTGCTTCCTCCAGCCCTCCTGTTCATTCCAGCTGTTGCCTGTGTCAGGATTGTCCCCTGTCATCTCTGTGTACCTCTGGCCTCTGGGTGCTGCTGTGATGCAGCTGGCAGCAAGGCTATGGAAATGACTCCAAAGTGGAGTTAAAAGGTGCATGCAAAACTGCCCTCAATATCACGGCTCCATTAACTTCTGAGCTTCTTTCTTCTGCATAAAATATCTACAGGTGGTTGTTGATCCTGTCCTGAGGATCACCTGCTTGCACTGTTCAGGTGTTTCTACAACTGTAATCATACTTATTAGCTTCATAGGAAACTCCAAGCAAATTTTGAGACCCAAATCATAAAGTTCAATTCACAAGGGTTTCTTTCTCTGATTAATACATGCCTGTTATATTCTTGCATCATATCTAAACCGTCGTGGAGTGTTGCAGTACTTCAAGGCCTTAGATACTGTTTTGAGATTATATATGATAATAAAAATTACTTGGAATTTATTTTTAAGTAGATATTTTAAAGTATTTTCCCTTTAGGCAGGTGGAGAATTTATCTGACAATGCCAGTGTTAGGAATATGATACTTCTGTGGCAGTCACTGCATCTCACAGACCGAGCCCCGTGGAGTGCCATCGTGTCTCACGTGTGGATCTCTGAGATAATGCAAACTCCAGAGGGAAGAATTACTCACTTAGTTGTTCTTGCTCTACTTTAAGATTAGCTGTAAGTATCTTGACAGGATTCTTGTGCAGGGCCTGGCATTTTGCATTCCTTGTTCATGCAAGGCTTCCTAGGAACACCAGTAATGCAAATTGGTTGAAAAAATAAATGTATTCTCAGTGCTACCATCCTACACACTTCGTTATCCCACCCCAAAACATCACCAGAGGCCCTTTGATCTGAACACAAGAAATGAGGAGACCAAGTTTGCCCTACACCAAAGAGTGTTTTCAAGTCATCTCTTGATCTACTGTACAACAGGAAATGCAACCAGAAATGTGATGTTCCTAGGAATTTACTTTCAATTCTACTGATAAAATGCCTGCATGTATCAGTCTAATGGGATTAACTAATGAGACAAGCTGATAATTAATGTGCTGTTTAGAGGCTATGCTTTTTTAAGGCACTAATGAACTGCTCAGCAGTGCAATGCAGGCTGGGTTTTTTGTTTAGGTGTAAGGATTGGGGAGGGGTGGTGCCCCACACAGCTCCATATCCCAGCTGACTGCAATGTGAAAGGGGTGGTGCAGGTTGCATCTCACCCCTTGTACAATGAGAGCATTGTTAGGGCACAGACCCCAGCCTGAGAACCAGAAAACGTTCCTTCCTGGGGCTGATGAGGTAGATTAATCATCAGATATGATTAGGGACCAGAGTGTCTCTGCAAATCGACTGAAACTAGGGGTAGACAGAGATTCTGGTACTTAAACATACACCTGGCTGATTGTGAAAGGACACTTCAGCTATTCAGGGAGCCCTCTAATAAAATGAGACCCTCATTCTTCTTACAAAGTAATAAATTTTTGAGATATATTATCGTTCCTTATCAATTCTGTGGATGTATGTATTGCATCAGTTTGAGACATATGAACATTTATGGCACAGAAAGGCAGAACTAAGGGCTTGTTCCCTCTCCCAGTTCAGTAACTGAGGTGTCTGCTCACCTGCTGCTCATTATCCTGAAATTGTTCATTGGTGTACTTTTTCTTTTTGAGTAGGGTGAGGGAATAGATCATTAATGAAAGAAATAAGTTTGTCTTATCATGGGATACCAAACATGCCATGACTTTTTGGCCTTTGTGAATGACAATCTTGCAAGTGCTCCTTGCAGGTGGGGAGGGCTGTAATTGCTTCTCTTTGAGACCCAGAGCTCCCTGTAATCAGCATTTACACAATGGAGAGCAGGATTGTGTAAATCTTGAAAACACCTACCTAACTCATTCTCTGTGAATGGATTCTGTACTTGTCTGAAGTTAATTCTCTCTTCTATCACTTGAATGACTTAATTTCAATGGCATTAAAAATTATGTCCAGTAAATCTTACTCATGTATCATACAGACTCGCATACATATACAGAGTGCAGCAAGCAAGTTAAAAGGCATGCATGTACACAGTGCACAAGAAATAATAATCTAGATTATTAAATTTCAGCTGTCTGTAGACTATTGCTGCAGGATAAGAGAAAAGCTTTAATATGAAATCTTTCTGGGATAAACAGAGAAAAGCAAAGAAAATCTATAAAGGCAAAACCAAGGAATCCTGAAGTGACGTTTCTACTGTATTTAAGATTTCATGCCAGTGAATCCACTTCCAGTTATTACAAAAGCAGTGTTATACTAAAAAGACTGTGAAGGCCTTTATCTTCCATATTGCCTAATTTTGTGTAATAAATTTCAAATTAAATAAAAAGTATTAGCTTACCCCACCTGGTAAATTTTCTATTTTAAAGCAAATAGAGAATTATTACTTAAAGAAGGGATCAAGTACATGAGAAATAATCCCTTTGATGTGTGTTTTCAAGGCTGGCAGGAAGTTTTCAGAGAAACAAAAGAACTGGTTTTCTCAGAACCCATGAAACTGCCAGCAATGAGGATAGCCTTTGATTTCTTGTCCAAATGCTGCATCTTCATGGGCCAGGCTCTGATGTCTGGGCTCAGATCTCGAGGAGGTGGAACAAGCTGTCTGCAGACCCCTTGCTTTTTATTACCTCTGATTCAGGCTCTGACTGGTGTTTACATCACAAGTAGCCCCCAGGATTTTGAAAACCACTGGCTCCCAACGCCTGGCTGACAGCCCGTTCTCATTCCAAATCCGTGTTCCAGGCTCCCCTTGTCATTTGACAGCCCAGGTGTCATTTGACTATCACCTCTGCTAACTGTCAATAAATCTAGCTTTGATCATTAGGTGTTTTGCCTTAATCTCAACAAAATTAAACTGTAGCTGGTAGTAGCAGAGCAGATGATGGTCGCTTCAAACATTTACATGCATTGTGTATAACTAATGTTGCAAATGAGCAGAATAATCAGCGCTGCCTCCTTTGCGTGTACCAACACTGCTCAAATCAATCCAGGGTTAGCATGTGCATAGCCACATTGTTGTTATAATGCTGCTTAGAAGGGTGATGAAATAGCTGCTTCTTTTTATGAGATTTAAGTGTTGAATAATCCCAAAACAGGCACAGCTCCTTGAAAAATCAAGGCCTGCATGCTGCAATCACCTACAAGAGATGTGTTCACAAACCACCCAACTGGTTTTCGGAAGCAGGAAGTCCACACAGAAACCAGCCCTAAAGCTTCTCACTCTCCAGTTGGTCACCCTTAGCATTTAGTGCCTCTCCAGTTAGAGATCACTGAAATATCACTGAAATCTGACAGCTTTTTCAGACATTTGTGTGCACTGAGATACAGCTATATACACCCTGAAACTGCTGCTTAACCCTGAAATCGATGCTGCAGTGCTGCCTTGTACCCTTGCTTGTTGAAAACAATCACAATCACTTCAGCTCACTTAAAAAGAGGCTGGGTTGGACTTGTGTTGTGAAATACTCCAGTTAAACTTATTAAGTCTAATTGGTGTGGTAATGTTGAGTCCTGTGCTGGTTGCAACATCCCACTCCCACATTCCTTAGGACTAAAATGACTTCGTGCTTTGCAGCCCTGCCTCATAACTCTCATTTAGGGAAGCCCTTTAAAAGGCTTTATCTGTTCCTCATGACTGTTTTGTTAATTTTTCTCTTTCTTTTAAAGCTGTGTTTCTTAACTTCAAAGCCAAAAGGCTTAAAATTAAAATGATGATGCTCAATTTTTCTGAAGATTCTGATTTAACTGGCCTGCAAAATAAATGGATGACATCCTGTAGCTTTTTCATTACTTCATTTCCAGAAAGATACTATAAACTAGTTACTTTTAATTGTAGTCTACCCTGTACTAGCTGGCCTCTCTCAAAGGAGTTTTGCAAGACCTTCCAAAAATAGCAGAGGGCAAAGGTAGTGCTTAATTAAAACCTGATTTAATTCCAGTAGTGGCCCACAAATTCTTGAAATTCTGATAGTATTCTCAACATATACTAAAAACCCAAACTGCCTGAAGAAACAACAGTGTTCAAAAGCAGAATAAAGAACCCTCCTGTTTACAGTCAGCCTTGTTGCTCTTCTCAGCAAATATGATAAAAAGAGTGTTTGTTCCCTGTGCAAGTCATCCTTTTGTACGGGGAGTGGCAAAGCCAGCGAGAGGCACCAAGCAGACTTTGGGAACAATCCAGGTGCTGCTTCTCCTTCTGTCGGCATTTCCAGGAGTTCCTCTGAGGAAGAAATCTCTAAATCAGAGCTCCAAACTCCAGCCTCCTGACCACACATGACATGAATGAGGCACAAACCAAGCCTGTGGTCACAAGTGGAGAGGATACCACAAAACAACATAAAATTTTGTGAAAGCATTACAGGTGTTATACAAGCAGTTAAGAACATATTTATAGTGGCACAAACATAACAGTGCCTTGATGGACTCTTCCTGTGCTCGACTGAAGTTAAAGGGAATGTGATGGAACAGAACCAGTGCCTGCAAAATGACAATTAAACCCACAAACCCCAGGCCCCATATCACATTGAAGGTCTGATATGGAACCATCTGGGGTTTCTGTTTTGTGTTTCCATTGAATAGCAACTAATGGCTTGTATAAATTAATATAATTCCTTTCATTTATTTCCTTTTTTGCACTGTAGTTTACTAATTTACATCCCAAAAAATTAGATTAATTCACATAGTGCCTACAGGCCTTAAAATACCTTGCTGAGGGAGATATAAATTTTTCTGTTTGTATCATATTCCATAGGTCCCTATTGTGTACTTTTTAATTCAATGCTGTCCTCAGAATATGCACTGAGCTCAAGAGTGTTTTATCACAGAAAATGATGACCAGCTAATTCACCTGGAATTCTTATTGATGCAAACTAAGGCATAACTGCAGGAATAAATATATTTCTTTTTTAAGATACAGACTTCAGATCTTACCTGGTGTAAATCAGAAAAAGACTTGGGCTTCCATGAAAGTTACAGATAAGTCATGCAACAACGGTTAGTTTAGATGGTATTAAAATACAAAGTAAATGGAACTTAACATTTGGTACTCTTTCTTTAGCTAAGAAGCATTTTATTCCATGAGTCATCCCATTGGGATTGGCATCAATAAATGTATTAGAAGCGGGATCATAATAAAAGCACAGCAGGTATAAAGAATAATAATCCCTTCATATCTTTTTCAGCAGCCAAGCAGACTGGAATGAATAGAAAAATACTTGCTGGTATTTAATATATTTTTATTCAAAACTGTTATAACTGATGTGTTGGAAAAGGTGACCTTTATTTTACTGTTACCATCTATAATATTCACCCATTATTCATACGCCCCAACCTGAATTATGCACCCTGCAATGTGCATAGATAGGTAGATCCCTACCCAGAAAATTCATTTTCTAGATTATGATTTGACAGTGGGTGCAATTAAGAAAAAATAAAAATAACAAATAAACAGCCCTGCACAATAACTTGCCTGAATTATCCCTATTAGGCCTATTTTTTAATTGTAAGATATTATATGCACTGTACCTCATCATGTAAAATGATTACAGGTGCTGCTAAAGAAAGGAGTTTTTATGAGAAAATTCACAAAGCTGTGTTTTAGCTGCATAAAGAACCTTATTCCACATTTGGCCACTTCATCCCTCACAAAAACACATTCATTGATAAAACTTCAGGACAGAAGGCATTTTCCTTACTGGTTTTGGTAATGGAGAGCAAAATACTAATGTCCACCTTCTCCAGCCTGATGGAATAAGCACTCATTTCCCCATGTCCTCTGGTATATGAGAGACAAACACCAGTCAGCCAAGAACAGAGATGGAGGTGTGAATGTCATCTCTAACGTGAAGAGGGTTATGGAGAAGGCAAACACAAAATGACTTGTTCATTTACTTCCACATTAGTGACAGGGGTGTTAATTGAAGTTGGCATTGCACACCCTAAGACAAAGGAAAGGAGATGATTCTCCTCACAGTTGCACAACTACAATGTGCTTGCTACAGGATGCTGTGTGTGCTAGAGCTGTGCATGAGTTCAGGGACAGCTTGGACAAGCTCATGGGTGAGGAATTCTCTGGAACTTCTAAGGGATGGAGTCAGCATTTTGTTGCTCGCTACTTCCTGCCCAGGTCCCGGATAATACTGCAGCAGTAAACCCCATTGAAGTGCAAAGATTTCCAGAAGCCAACACAGAAGTGCTGACGTCTGACAGTGCTGCTGAGTTATGAGCTTTCCTGGTACTAGTAAATTAGCATGGAAAACCCATTTCATGCCTGTCAGCTGGAGTAAATCCTCTGACTAATTTGTTACAAATACGAGGATACCTTGCTCTCCCAGTAACCTTGTCCCAAACACTGGAGGAGAGCTGTGGTGTCTCACTGACTGCTGAAAGGCAGCAAGACCGTCACTAAATAATCACTTCATGTGTTCTGAGAAAAGTCTGGGTATGTTTGATGCTCAGTATTGGCTGGAATGATGATCTCTAAGAATTGCAGAATTGCCTAGCACACATTTACACCCAGGACGTGAGACGGCAATGTCCTCATCTTAGGTAAAATCAAGAGCCCTTTAATATTTTGTTGTTTTAATTTTAACTTGGTGAGGTCACTGAATTTTGTAAGTGATCTGAGATCTGCACCACCAGACTGCAGCTGAGCCCATGTTGCAGCAGAGTGGTTTGGGACTAGAATACCAGGTTTCAGAAAGGCTTCTTAATGTAATGAGTTATTCACATTTATTGAGCTCCCCTGAGAACACAGGCACCAAAATACTATGAACAGGTAAGATCTATGAATTCAAATTATTCAAGAATAATTTATTGAATCAACTAGGTTCATTTAAAAGTTTGAGTGACCTGTTTCTGCAGTAAACTTTCATTCTGAAGTGTGAAGAAATTGTGAGGATAGAATGAAATGAGGGTTTGGTCCAATATTATATATAATAGAAGCAGGTAAGATTAGACACTAATTTTCTGTGGGGCCCTTAAGTTCTAATGAATCAGCCTTCCTTTGTCTATGAATTCTTAATGATACAAAAAAAAAGGAATAAGTCCTTTCAAGTGTGATGCTTATCAGAGATCTGAGTATACCATACATCACAGTTCTGAGTTCCATTAACTATCACTGAACCCAGTTTTGTCCAGGATGACCTAGGATAACTTGGAAGAAGATTTTTTTGTGTGTGCATCCTTTAAACATTTCTTCATTTTTGTTTACTGAGCTTCTGTGGGTGACTGGTTAACTGATCAATTTGCAACCCAACAACAGACATTAATTATGTGAGCAGAGGATAGCTCAATTTTAATGTGATGAATTCAACACTTTACTGGACTAACTTAGTCTTTAAGAGATGAATAGGAACTCCCTGAGCTACATACTAACCTTGATTCTTCATTTTCTACTAGGGACATTGAGCAAAGAGTTGGAACATATATTTGCTTCTACAATATGCAGCTGAAGAAATTAACCTCTCAAGGCTAGCTTTATTAAAAAAAAAAAAGGAAAACCTTGAAAATGCTTTTGTACCTAGCATTTGTAAGAATCACCTTAACCCAGTTCATATTTATGTGTGCTAGATATGGAATAACTCATCAACCAGTGGAAAGGATTATACCAAAAGGGAGTCTCCCCTTCCTGTACACCCTTGTCTTAGGAGGTGTCAGTAGTCACCCTTATACTTAAAGGGTTTAACATTAAAATGTGGAGATGCAGGTTTTTCATTTGTGTCTACACAGAATAATAGAATCATTTAGGTTTGAGAAGCTCCACATACACCTACAGGAACAAAGATTTCCAGGAAAGTCTGATCAGAAACATGAATATAATAGTATAACAACAATATAGTACTGTGAATATATTCACAACACAGTATGTGAAGTGACATCATTATCAAAACACCAAAAAATAAAATTACTGCAATTAATACAATTTAATTATGAAGATTCATGGTGATTGAATGTGGTGACAATCTGCCCAGGAACTATTCTCCTCTCTTTAAAAGCATTTCTGTCACCTTTTCAAAGAAAAGTCAGGTAATTCATCCGGTAGCAAAATTAGAGATAAGAGATCTACAAGATGAACAAATAACAAGTGTCAGACTAAGCCATTTAATCTTTTTAATCATTTTTCATACTTTTTTCTGCATTTTCTCAGATGACAGTTTGAACCTTGCAAACATAAGCTAGCTCATCCCAAAACACCTTGTTTGTGTCTTCATGTGGCGACAGTAGACTTACATATCCAATGCAAACTTGAAAATTTTGCTGAAGACTGTAAGTTATTTAAGGCAAGGATCAGTTCCAGGAAGGAGAGTTTGGCTCTTAAAGCTGTAGAGTGGAATGCAAAGGATGGGGGCTCTGCTACTGCCGTCAGGTGTGGTGTTAAGTCCCAATCCAAAGCCAGCTTTGCACCATGAGCAGCCCCGCTGATCCTGAAATGCCCTGTGTTTGTTCTGTGTTTACATTACACTTCCCAGCAATTTTTAGCTTGAAAAATAATAACTGATGGAGGAAAATAACACCCTGTTTGAAACTGTGCATTAAGTAGGTGGAGTCACGCAGCAACTGGTCGGACCTGGTTGGTGTTATCTCGGATGAGGGCTGACAGGAGGAGATCTCTTTTGGCATTACCCAATACAGCCACAGATGCAGCTGGGAATCCAAGCGTTGTGGAGCAGCAGAGGGTGAGCATCCCTGTGCCACGTGCCCTTGGAGGGAAGGCACCGTGCTGTTCTGCTTCTCTCCAGGCTCCTCAGAGAGCTTCTGCAAGGTTCACCACAAGGAACTGAGAGATCGACCCTGAGAACTTGCTCTGAGCCTTGCCAAGGTAAAATGGGATGCACTGGAGCCAAGAACATCTAAGGAACTGAAATAAGGATCATGATGATGAGGCGTAGGGTGTTTGGTGAGTGGCTGGAGGAGAGGAGATGGAAGCAAGACATGCTTGAACCTGCACTTGGTTTCACAGGGATGAGCTCTTTGCTCCTAACAGTGTATTATGTATGGACTTCAGGGGACTGGGAAGACGGGTCAGGAAGGGGATTCAGGGCTCTGCCTTTGCATCACTGGTTGGATGATTTGGCCATGATATTAGATTTTTTAAGAATTATCTATTTTCCTCTGAAGATAAGTTGCTCGTGGTAGTAGTGAGGCTGTACTTAAAAGGGTTTCCCTGCTTCCCCTTGGAGTAAATGATGGGTTCCATTTACCCTGCTGCTTACCTATCAGCTGGTGATTAAGTGATCAGGCAGATGAGGGCTGATAAGCACACGTGGCTGATAGCAATGACCAAAATGAATATTCAAGACTATCTGTATAATTTATGAGCACAAATTAAGTTTATTCTTGGGGTTTTTTTTAAATACAATCATTGAATGACAGTTCAGTGGGTAATTTTTCCATGAAATCCTAGGACAAACTTCACTCTGTAAAAATGTGTTGTTGCAAATCCTTTAAGAATTTTAGTTGCATGCCCATAAACTGCAGATCTACAGAGAAAAAAAAGTTTCTGTTTGTCAAGGACAGGAAGATGATCTTTAAGGATTCTTAAAGGATACCCTGATTATACAAAATCTCCATGACAAGCAGAAATAATCCCAAAGCTATTTTCTTGAAATCTTACTATCTTTGAGAAAGTGTTGCTTTCTTTGGATCTAACTCAGTAAATGACTGAAGTACTGAGTTTCAAGGGGTTTTAATGAGTTAAGGGAACCCTTCGGTGAATTCCAGGTTCTAATTTCAATTATATTTGAACTGTGTTCTTATTCACTTTAGATGTTTGCAGTATGGATCACTACTCTTTTTCTTCTCAATGCAGCCAGAGGTGAGACATATAATGAATAAAGTCTATAAACAGTAAAAATTATATGCAGCTTACACCACGATATCTATATTCTAGAAAAAGTATGTTCATTGGAAAGAATTTAACAAAGTTCTTCATTAGAACCACTGAGTCATGTTGTGTCTTTCCCACATTTAACCCACTACTCTTTAATTGTGTAAAGGTTTTTGCAGCTAGCAAATAGAACAGGAATTAGAAAGGTATTTTTATATGTGAATTGCTACTGAAATTCTCCCAGAACTTTTTTCCCCTACCCACCCTCAACGCACTCATGGTAGGTACAACCCCGGTAATGAGAGCCTGGGCACCTACTCTTCACAGTGCTATGCAGAGAGCAAGAAAATAGTCTTGGTCCAAAATACCTCTTTAATGACAGGAAAGACTTTTTAATAACAATAAAAATTATTTGGGATTTCACAACTGTTGTGCTATAACACTGTGGAAGGATGACAATTAATGGCAACACCTGCATGTCATATTTGCACCATTACTGTATTAAAGCTAGGATAGAAATTGGGAAACCGGTCCTTCAGGTGCAGACCACACTTCTTGAGGCTGTGCTTTGCTCTATCCTTCCACTCAAATTCCACTTTATTGCTTCCACTAAAATCTTATGGTGATAAAAAAAATAAGGGAGATGTTTCATGTCCATTGTGGAGCAACCAGAGGTATCTATTTTAATTTTTTGGTTTCTTCTTGCTCCTCCATGAACTGTTGCACAAGAAATAACAATTTGGATAATCCCTGGAGCATTAGGACTGATTTGAAGGACTACTCTGTGCTGGCAGCAAAAGCTGATTTCTTCTCTGGATCAAGATTTTATTGTCTTTTTTCAAGGGCTGTGTTAACATTATGTTCGACCAAACACATCCTGCGTTCTCCTGAGTTCACCAAGCTGAGCTCCAGGCTCTGTTTGCAGCAGGAAGCACTCCTGAAGTTCAAGTCCTTGCTACAAGCACCAGAGCACAGCTGAGCCCCTTAATGAAAAATGCTCACAAGTGCCATCCTGATGTGAATCAGGCATGTTTTGCTTTCGTGGTGTAAACACTCTCCTGCCAGCTCCGTGTACAGAACCTGTGACATTCCCACAACACTAATACCTTTCTTTGTGTACCCCAGGAAGGGAAGTTTGCTACAAAAGGCTTGGATGCTTTTCGGATAGCCCCCCTTGGGCTGGGATCCCAGGGAGACAACTGGCAGGCTTGCCCAGCTCTCCAGATGATGTGAACACAAATTTCCGTCTGTACACCAGAGATAACAGAGTGAAATACCAAGTAAGAAACTACTTTGTTTTTAAATACTGATGATGTACAATACATTCAACAAATTCTACAGACAGTTTCTTTTCTCACAAATTTTGGCTCTTAAGACGCCCAGGAGAACCTCCAGTTCTATACTAGATACATGATAATTTTCTTCCATCTTTTTCCCTTTTTCCTCATTTCAGCTCTCTGAGGAGCCAGGTATATTTACAACATATTACTCACAGCCCTCTAACACAAGTTATTACATACAAAAGGCTCCAGAGTTAAGGGTTTTCATATAAATGACAGTCACAAACAGTGGAAGTGTTTATTTCAAGTCACTTCAGAACAAGTCCAACTCCTCCAGCTGAGAGGGCCTATGAGGCTATAACGAATCAGTCTTTCACTGAAGGTGAGATGTGTGCTGATTAGTGCGTGACATCCCCCTTTTAAGTCAACAAAACCATAATAAAAAATACGTAAGAGCCAGTACACAGAATGTCTTTTAAAGAAAATAATGTCTTCTTTCTCAATGCACACTAAAATACCTACGGACTCTGACTTTGTAAGCCTGCTGGGCTTTCCCATAAAATATAAATGAAGCAATGAAGGTCTTATCTTCAAAGGAAAAAAGAAAGAAAGATAGGTATAGTTTCAAAGTCAGCCACATAATACCTTTCAGAAGATGCTATCTTTGCATTTCTATGGCCAAGTTTGATAAAATCTTGTACTTACATAGCATGTTGTACCAGTATATCTCAAAGCAGTGTACAAAAGATGCCGGTATCATTAGTTCAATTAACCAGAGGAAGTGAAACATTTGTCAAAGGGATTAATTGATTTCCCCTCAAAAGGCAGTTTAGGAATGAGAAATAAGACCCATCTCTTCAGGGTTCTGATCTATGCCTTAACCACTGGGGTACTCTGCCCTTTATTAAAATGTACAGTGGGATGGAGCAGTCACATCCTTGTTATGTTTGTTGGTTGTTTGGTTTTTTTGGCACAGAAAATTTCAGCCACAAACCCTTCAACTATAAAAGCTTCGAATTTCCGAACACACAGGAAAACTCGCTTCATTATACACGGCCACCTTGCTGGAGCAGATCTCCCCTGGATAACAAGCATATGCAGGGTAGGTACAACTACTGATTGACAGTCATTTTACTTGTATTTAAAAGTCTAAATATCTACCCCTGGCTTAAAATTCCCATGTAAAATTTACACCTCTCTTCCCTTGTTAATGCAGGGGGTACATAAGGAGGACCAAAGTCAGAATGAAGCCCAGTTCCACATGACCACTCTCTTGTTCCTGGCTATGAGTATAGTGCACTTCACCCTTCTGCTGAATGTCCTTTTGCTGCATTCACCTCCACAGGGAAAGCTATAATAAATTGATTTTTCAGTTCCTTGCCAATAATAAAGGGGGAAAAAAGAGTAAGTTTTCTCACCTCAGCAAAAGGTCACAATAAACGTGTCAGTTTGAGTGACACATTTGATCTAATAAAACCAAAAGGCTTTGTTCAGCAGACTGGTTTCATTTTACTCTGGCACATTTCAAAACTGAAATTGTTTCAGAATAAAAAACAAAATCAGAAAGTTCCATTGGCAAAAGTGGATAAATAGAATATTTTGGTTAGAATGTGTGAACTTTAGGGCTGAACAACTCAAGCACAAATTTGAGAATCCTTTTAGACAATCCAAGCATTAAAAATTTGAAGATTAAAACTTGGACCTCTTTTGGTAACAGGGGTACTGTCATTAAGAGAAGTTGGTACTTTAGAGCCAACCAAGGTGTCTGGAATGGAAAAGAGAACTGAAGAAAGCTTGTGAGTGTCCTCTAATCACTGGTTCCACTCTGCCTCCTTGTGTTGATCTTCAGCATCTGTAGGAATTTCTAAAGATGTGTCTTCACCAGTCTCACAAACGAAACAAAATGTAGTTTACATATGCCCTGCTACAATTGTAATTAATACCTGTTTGCTTCGTCTCTGTTGTTTTCCTGTTCTCCATCAGTTCATGTTCCACACTGAAGATGTGAACTGCATTTTGACGGACTGGACGGGCGGCTCCAGTGGTCTGTACACGGACGCCGTCAACAACGTCCGCATTGTGGGGGCCGAGCTGGAGTACCTGGTGAACTTCCTCGAGGTAAAATATCCCTGGAATGCAAAAGCCAGGGCATAGTCCACATGGGGAAGATTGTGCTCAGAGTGGCACCATCAGGTTTGATTCAGTAGAGCTGGGAAGAACAACAAGTAGCTCAAAATGTTACAAAAGGCTCTAATCCCACACAAATTATAATACCTGCTAAGGTGTCATAATTGATTTTTAAAAACTTCTCTAACATGACTTTTCAGCAGTTCAAAAGTTTAAAAATCTGAAATGAAGAATTAAATCCCCTAGATTTAGTATATCTGGATAAGATGGTAAATAGCTATGAACACCCTGAAAATGAAGAGGGGTGGGATGAGAGGGATCTCTTCTCTTTAGGCAGAGAGCCCATCACCCAGAACTATAGTTTTCCACCAGGACACTTGCCTCAACTGCCCAGTGGTGTGGCCACGTCCTGGCACTGCATGGGGAGATGCTGCAGTGTCACTGGCTCGTATCCCCACACTGGTTTTTTCTCCTTCCCATAAATCTTCCCAGAAAGACTACGGCTACTCTCCTGCCAACATCCATTTCATCGGCCATAGTCTTGGAGCACACGTTGCAGGGGAGGCAGGGAGGAGGAAACCCGGCATTGGAAGAATAACAGGTACTACAGCTGTTTCAGCTGATAAAACTTGGTATTTTCACACAGCTTAAGAGAACTGAAGAATCACTGCTGCTTTATAAACACGCAGTACAGACTGCAATGTGCTGGTTTGTCATAAATAACAGTGTCCAGCCAGCATGGCAGTTTACAAGTCGTGACACAGTCACACGTCACTTTATTTTCAAAGCTCACTATTTTCTGTTTTCTTTCTTCCCCAGTCAGTTCTTTTCTCTGCACAGACATTGCTTTGTCTCAGCCACGCACACAGTGGGCAGTCACACGAGCAGTTCAGGGAACTGGGATCAGAGCTGTGTTTATCTCCAAAGAGACCTCACTGACACTGAAGTGAGGGGATACCATTTTCAACCAAGATATTCTGGAAATAAAAATAGAATTCTGGCTAAATAAAAATCTACATGCTCAGAGTAACATATGAAGATTTCATATTTTTCAGTAACATGACCAAAAAAAACCACAACCAAACCTCTTCTTACATCATTGATCCCAAAGGTAAGCTAAGCAGCCATCAGCATTTTACTATGCTGCAATGCCTTCAGTCAGCCTTCTATTAATGCCCTGCCAGTTTTTCTAGCTGTGGACCACAAAATTAATCTTTATATGTGGAGTAAAGGCAGAAATGTAATGATCTATAGTGTACACAACCTCCATGTTATGTATCTATCTATCTATCTATCTAGCATTATTTACTCAATCAGATGTATCTCCATTCATTTAGGTTTGGATCCAGCTGGGCCCCTTTTCCAGTACACTCCCACAATGGTCAGGCTGGATCCTTCAGATGCAAAATTCGTTGATATAATTCATACTCATGCTGGTCATCTTTTCTTTGACTTTGGTAAGTTTTCATGCAAAGGCTGCCATTAGCACATTGGTTGGCCAGAGAACACCCAGGAGTGATCTGCCAGGATCCATTGTGCATTTCAGCTCCAGGGATTCTTCAGACTTGTGGCCACCTGGATTTTTACCCAAATGGTGGGAAGAAGATGCCAGGATGCAACCAGCTTCGTGTGCCTCCTGCAACTCGGGATATCAATGACCTTATGAGAGGTAAATCTATTTTAAAGAAGTAATACCTCATTATAAGTTACAGTTAGAAACAAAGGCTAGGATAAGGTAAGACCTTTGAATGTATATGTTATTTATATAGTTCAGATTTGGAATAGGGAGACAGTGCTCAAAAATGGAACATTTAAAGCTGCTTCTGCAATACCCTCCACTTTTCTTTTGTACTAACCAAGGCAAATTCCAGATGAAAACTTCAGTTAAAGCATGCAAAATTGTTCATCACAAGCTTTATAAGAGCCTGCCACTGTGCTGACAGGCTGACCTCCGGGAATTCCTCACAACAAGGACTGGTAAAATTTCATTCATGGATAATCCAAAACTGAGTATTTTATATTCTGAGCTCTCCTTCTCCCTAGGAAGACATCACTGCCAGTATTACTGGGATTCATCCACGCCATTAAGCTTTAGTCTCTTCAAAGGGAACAGCCCAAGGTTAGAAATATAAAAGATGATAAAATGACTGCTCCATTAGTAGTTCTTCAAAGAAATCTGGGCAGTTAATCAGAATTACCCTGGGACCCAGTACAATAAATCCACAAAATCCTGTCTTCTGATCCTAACCTACAGAAATGAGAACATCTGTTATTCACAGCTAAATGTTTTGAAATCCCTACCACTAGTTAGAAAATTTGCTTTCAAAAATGCTCCCCCTCAGAACTGGTCGAGAACTTAATAACAAAGAGAACTGAAAGCTGGCTGTGCTCAAAGTCACTTGGAACAAAACCACTTTCCAATTGGAATGCATAAAAATGCCTGCATTTTCATCAAAAAGAGAAATATTTCCAGAGACATTTACAAGGCTTCTTGCAATGTTTTGCCATGAAGGAGAAACTCAGCTCTACTGAACATGAGCAGAAGGAGTTGGTTGTTCATGCAGCTCCTAAAAATAGAGACAGCCTTAACTCCCTCCTCCTGGTTAAACCTTACTTTGTTTGGTAACCTCCCTTTTCTTTGCTAGTGTTTACATTTATGTAGTGCTTTCGTGGATTAAGTGCTTTAGAAATAATATCTAGTGACTTTTTTCCTACAGTTTTTGATGCAGTAGAGAGTCTATAGGTGTTAAGTGAATTTTTCACTAACATAAATTGAGCCAGCTGTAAGAGCCGAGGGTTCAAAAGCACAAACCCTTCTGAATTAAAGAAGGAGCTGTAAAGAAAACACACTCAGGAAGCTGCAATGATGCAGATAATTTTCAAGAAAAACAGACGAGTACTTCTTAGAGAGGTTTCAGTATGTTTTTTCTTCTTTCCTTGTGTAATGAACAATGTGTCAACCAGTCAACACCAACTGGTCTATCTTTAAGATGCATAAATCTTGCTATTATAGGAAATTTTGATTTCACTATAAACTGTGCTAGCTTGAAACTACTTCAGTGCCTCCCAGACTTCCTCCTGTGGTTTGGTGAGCCCCCACCACAC
Source organism: Machaerirhynchus nigripectus (assembly GCA_013397975.1). Lineage (NCBI taxonomy): Eukaryota > Metazoa > Chordata > Aves > Passeriformes > Dicruridae > Machaerirhynchus > Machaerirhynchus nigripectus. The sequence goes on along the minus strand of VZRQ01011196.1, from coordinate 146,610 downwards.
GCTGAAGTGGAATAGAGCACATTTGTGTACAACCAACCTAACTTTAGTATACTGTGTTCTGATATAGGAGAGATCTCGTAATCAAGGAAGACAACGTTTGCTATAAGGGACGTGTAAATATAACCCAAACAGCATTTTCTTCTTTCTTTACTGGCTGCTTATAAATTCAGTCTGATGGGAAAAATTACTTGTTTCAAATAGTTCTGGCAAAATCAAGGACACACTGCCAAACATCCTGCTTTTCAGAGAATTTCACAGAATTGCTGTCAAACTACTGCAGATTTTCTAGAGCTTAAAACCACCAAGAGCCACTGAATTTAAAACAATTGCTAAAATTACCTTTCATTCTAGAAATTAGTGGAAACTGTGATTTTACAGAATACCATGTTTTGATAACAGTAAGAAAAGGAAAACTACTTCATTGTAACTACTGTATGCTTTACAAAAACTGTAGCTGTGAAATATTCCAGTCTTTCAAATATCAAAGGGGAATACTCCTAAATGCTTCTTGTTTCACCGTGGTGCATCTGCCCGTCTGTTAAAAACTACCTCTTTCCAACAGAAAAAATACACGTAGGCATAAGTACACTTTCTTAATACAAGACCAAATAATTCCCACTTCAAATGTTTTTTAATTATTGCTATTTCTTTTACCTGAGACATCAGTCTAAGTACAAGTGCTTTTGAGGAAAAGAGACCCACAAATGTTGCTTTGGCATGGGCTTCATGTTAATGTGTAGCTTTAATCACCTTTTATCTCCTGGGGTTTTTTGGGTTTTTTCCTCCAGCATATGGATCTTTTGGATGTGGACATAAAAGAAGTCTCAGGTATTATGCTGAGAGTATCATCACTCCAAATGGATTTGTGGGGTACCAGTGTGACACATACCGAGAGTTTGTACTGGTAAGCACCAGGTCTGAATTTATCTGAGGGCCTATACCCTGCCCTTCTCCTTTTAATAATTTCTGGGACAACTTCTACATTTGGGGTGTGGGCACCAGGGATATTCAGAACCACTGACTACCTTCATCCAGACCATACCCAAACCCAGGCAATTTCACAGTAGACAAGTGGTGATGATAGTTTAGCCTTTTATTCACCAAATGCACAAATAGCCAAAGGTCCACAAATACCAGTTGAACAGAACCTCCCACATATCAAAACTGAACTACCTAAATATAGTAATGCTATTTTTTCCAACTGCAATTAATCTGCTTTCATGCTTATCTTTTTTAACCTTTTTTTTTTAAATGGATGTCAAGATCTTGATCTGATTGTCTGATCTGTGTAGGTGGTTTAATTTCATTAAGACTCTGCATGGGAATAAAGGATGAAGGGCAGACAGAACAAATCCCAAATTGAAAGCCCAACCTTCAGTACTCCTAAACATAAACATTTTTACTGTATGAGTTAGATATCCAGCCAGCCCTCCTTGGAAATGTGGTTACTCATCCTATAACTAGCAGAAAACCTTCCAGTGGACCCTATGAAAGATGAATATATTACCTGGATTTTACAGATCAGGTAGCAAGGCACAACATTCATTATGGTATTTACTTATGGTCTCTGCGAGACCACAAGGAATCAGGACAGATTTCCAACCTGTTTCTCTCTGATTTTCAACCAGATGAAATAAGCTGACTCACCATTTCAACTCCTTTTCCAACCACAATGATAAATACTGAAGATATTATCTGAACTGAGAAGCAAGTACCTCTTAAAAAAAAAAAAAAAAAGCTGGGAAAAAGCTGAAATACCCTAATTTCTTAGAATTTAAGAAGTGAGATTAAAATGGATAATGTCTTATACCACACACTGTTATTTTCCCCCCAGGGAGACTGCTTCCCGTGTCCAGAGGAAGGATGCCCACTGATGGGTCATTATGCTGATAAGTTTCTGCATAAAACTGAAAAGGAACAGCAGAAGGTTTATTTAAACACAGGGCCCTCCCCTCCATATGCTCGTAAGTGCTCATTTTGTGGTGTATTCTAACGTGGCAATGAATTATGTGTGAAAAAGGGCCTTACACTTCTGCAGAGCTGCTGCAGTTAACGAGTTACACTCAATAAAACATCTAGAATTTTAAGTGTTAGGAACATGCAGTACCAGCATTATTTGGGAAAGCTGAGATAATTGTAAAAGCAGATCTAATGATGCTCACCTTTGGCTTAAACTTGGTTATTACATGATGGCTTCGAAAATATAAAGCTATAAAGCTGAAATTGGGAGAAATGTTATGCTGGAAGTGAATAATTTCAAATTTTAAAATGTTGCATTGTTTTTACTGGCAAAAGGTTACAAAACTGGAGCATTTCGGGATGTATTTTTGCCAAGCTCATCATGTCAAAATGGCAGGGAGCAATAAGAAATAGAGTTTTAGTTGTGATTAACATAGAAACAGCCACAGGACTGGGAAATAGGAAAATTAATAAATAAACTTTAATTCATCACAGGTGTTTGCTTATAAGGTTGTGCAATCCTTTTCTCTCTCTTATAGACCCTGAAACATATAAGAAACTTTCCCCTTAGGAAAGAAATCTCCTTACAACCATAATCCATTTCATTTTGCTTTCAAAGGCTGGCGAAAAGAGATACATGTCAAAGTATGTGCAACAGAAACCACGAAGGGAAATATAGATGTAGCCTTGACTGGAACTAATGGGATCAGGAAAAAATATACCATTGACAAGTAAGTTTCTCGTGGCTGTTGAAAACGTGGCTCTACCGTTGTTATCATGTGGAATGTATAGACAGCTGGTTTTATGTGCCTCACCTTGTTCTGTGTGGTCTGTGATTTACACTGGTAATAAAAGTAACTGGTAAGTGACTGGTGTTCCCCGTGCTACAGATTGTGGTAAAAATCTGCTTGCTGGTCTCTGTTTTGCTTTCTTTTCTGAGGTTGATGTTAGCATAGCAAAGTGGGCAAGAGCTCTGTGGCTGCTGCTGGACTCAAACATGATTTGGTGATCTCTGAGAGGACAAAGAGCTCAGTGGTGTACATTCAGCTAATTATTCCCTCCTCTGGGGAATATGTGAATAAGAAAGTTGCAGCTTGCCCATGAACTGTGCTGGAATATGGGATTCCTGTCCACTCAGACTGGCTTTTTCCAGTGAATGTGAATTTAAATCTCAGTAAACACACGCTGGTCTGCAACCCAGCTTCGATTTTGCAAAACCAACCTCCTCTGTGTTTGAACACAGCCCTGTAACTGGTCTTTGGTTATAAATACACCACTGCAGCAATAAACCAACAGATAATTTCAGTGTTAATGTCTCACTGCAATGTGTGTTCTGTTCGAGTGAACAGTGATAGCACTGAACACACAAATGTAAACTATAATTTTCAATTTCCTTCATGGTTGAGAGCAACCAGAAACACTGCGAGAACTTTTTGAATTGGATTTATTTGAAGATAGATCTTATTTTTCAAAAGTAATATATAGAATTAATTATGCCAATACTGAAAAAGGCTTTGCTAACTGATATCAATGTTTTCATCCTGAAAGGTACAGGAATTTTGACAACTCTATTAAAAAAGAGTTCATTTAAAAACCCATAAAAAGAGTTATATTTATTCATAAAATTATAACAATAATATTCAAAGCTCCAGCTCTCATGGCAGCCCACAGCTCATCTCCCTTATTGCCTGTACTCAAACTTTTCTCTTCCCCCTCATTTGTGTAGAACACCAAGCATCTCTTTTGTGCTTTTCCTTTGGCAGGGGAACTTTCAAACCAGGCAACACATACTTGAACTACATTGATACTGAAATTTCTGGGAACATTTCAAAAGTCGAGTTTCTCTGGAAAAAGCATCTAGGTCATGTAGACAGAGGCTGCATGGGAGCTGAAGAAGTCACAATAATATCTGGGGAGAACGGAAATACGTAAGTACATAATCTAATGGTGTTCCAGAAAGGCAGAAGTTTTTCTCCTCAGCTGCAGTTTCATGGGCCCAGCTCTCCTTTAGCACACAGCACAGCACACAGCACAGCACACAGAAACAGCTCTGCTGGTTCAACATTGTGCTTGCCTGGGCAGGGTGCTTCAGGCTGACTCCAACCTGAACCCATGGGCCTGGCAACCACTGACATCTGCAGGACATTAGATATACTTTTGGAGCACACCTCTTGTTTAGTTTTAACCAAAATTAATCCAGCTGATGCATCCACCCCACTCTGTCATGTAAACCAAAGTGTGGCAAGTGGGGAAAACGGAGTGAGCAATTCCCTTCAAAAACACGCTCCTGTCCCAAATGAAAATGCTAAGGGAGCCCGATCAAAAAGGCAAACACATCCTAAAAGTTAATAATTAGTCATTAACTAGTAAATCTTAAAAAAAAGTAATTTAATAACACACACTTTATGTTCTCAGTCTACTGGTACTCATGCTTTGACCTAACATGAAATATAAACAGGGTTTATATCGATGATGTCGGGCAGCTGCTACAGAAATGTCCCATTTTACTGACAAATATTTCCTTAAGCTCTTTCCCCCTTGGCAGGTCCGTGTTCTGTGGCTGTGGAGTTGTACAGCCCAGCATGTGGCAAGCCCTGGCTCTTTGCTGAGGCTGGGCCAGGGATGCCTGGAACACTGTGGCAGCGCTCCCCAGCTGGAAGAGGACACTGCAGTCAGCAGCAAAGGACTATCGAGGCTGCCTCAGCAGACTCTGAGAAATTTGCCCAGCCCACTACAAAGGCTCTTTTTCCAAGTTAGTGCTGTCAGCTTTTCTCCATGCAGGGCTGTTACTCTCCTGTGAGCTGTGGTTATGATGGCAGATAACACATATGCTACCAATAACCAGCTGGGACTCTTTTCTATACCTGAAACAGGCATCTTCTGTATCAAAACTGTATTGTACTACTAAGGAATTTGAATTTTCTGGAAGCCTTCAATAAGAAACTATTTTCTCTTTATCTGTGAAGCTGAATTTTTAACCTCTACTTTGCCTTTGTGACGATGCTGAGGTCAGGCTTGAGCTACATCATTTGGATTAGCATTGCCACTCCAAATTCTTCAGCATTTTCATAGTACTGATTGGTAAAACCAGACCACTCAGAGTTATCAGCATCAGCCAAAATAAGCTAAGGTTCCTTTGTTTCAACACAAGCTACCCATAGAAACCCTTTCATTTTTGAATTACCAGCTGTTGTCTACGGCATGCAACCACTTTTTACATCTGATGTGGGATTTATCATTTGGGTGCAGAAATTACGTGTATCAATCACATTGGGCAACTCTGTTCTGCCCCATCCTGACAACCAGCTATTCCAGAACGCTTCCAGTGAGGTTCACCAAAAGGTGTTGATGTGTTACACAAGGCTGAACGTGGCTGATGAGCAGGTGTGTTTTGAATTATGCAGCAATACCTTGGAGATGTCAGAACCCCGTCACCTCCTGTGAAGTTTGCTGAATGATCTTGCTCAGGGTATTTGATAAATCAGGTGTCTGCCTTCTCAGAGTCACTTTTCAGTACCCTTTATTTATCGTCTCCACATGAGCAGGGTGGGACCAGAGCCATCTTGAGCAGGAAATTCATCCTTCTTTACCCCTTAAGGAAACTCCTTGGCAAGAAACCCTTCTCGAGCAAGAAGGGGCTCCCCTCTTCTGTGCTCCTCTGGAGAAATAAAGAACCCCCAGGTACTTCTACATGGTTTGTAACTGGTAATTACATCTTGAACATCCTCCATAAACCATGCGTGGCTCTCTGCCCCAGAGTTGCACAAATTAAGGAGACTCAGAGAAGGAAAGACTTATTTTGCCTTTCTTACAGTCAGGAAATGAAGCAAAATAAATGTAAATATTTTCCTCTGAATCACAAAAACCTGTGGGCCAGGATTTGGGTTTAATGGCATGAACAGGAGTGTGATCAGTGCCATGTAAGGCATCACTCCTCACAGGAAGGAAACAAAGCCCTATTGGACTCAAGACTACTCTAAAGCCCATCCTCTCCTGCCTCCGTACTTGACTGTGCCACTTCAGCAATTCTCAAAACTAATTCGATGTTTTTTATGAATAATAAATCATATTCTTTCAAAAATACAAGTTTCATTTTGTTTAATTTTAAGCTATGGATTTCAACAGTGTTCTGACAAAACATGACAGTTCATTTAGGCTGCTGACTCATGCTACAAGTGTGGTACAGTTGATTAGACCACTTAAAATATGCATTTTCTCACCCAACTAGTTCAGCTGAAACTAGAATATTGCATTCATTTCTTCCCCTTGAGTTGTTCTCTTTTCATTTTTTTCACATGCTGTTTCTTGAGTTAATTTTTATTCTTTGCTATAGTAGACATCAACACAGCCCTTCTTTGCTAATACATTTTTAGACAGAACAGGAGAGATTTATTTTTATGAGATAAAGGTGAAAAAACCAACCCACATTGACAGCAGCTGTATGTTGCTGGTGGCAAATAATCTTCCTTCTTATTTCTTTATGTATTTAAAATTTAAAATTGTTCCTTGTATGAAATCTTTGGATACTATCACTTTATATTAATGGTGCTAGTCCAAATAATGCAAGGGTTTGATATTTCATGGGACAATCTGCCTTTGACAAAGCCCTGGACAGGCAATTCTTTCATATCTTTACAACAAAGTAAGCCATCTTTTCAGAACAACTTAAATTGAATCTTTAAAATGTCAAGTGAGATGCACCATTCAATATGTTTACAGCTCATGTGGAAAGGTAGAGCTTTTTAAAACCAAATGTGCCTCATTTCTGCAGGGATTTTAAGGGCATGTTATGATTTGCACTGTCTTTTACATTATTTAAATATTGTGACAAATCATAAGTGCTTCAGAATTACAACACGAATTTAATTTTATACTCCTTAAGCATGTGTTGACTACAAAAATTATGCCAAAGGTAAATTGATAAGAAAGCCATAATGAAGCTTTCAGCCTCAGCCACTTTGGTCTCTCGTGACGCTCTTTCGACAGTGGGGTATGGTAAAACAACAACACAAACAAACCCCTTAAGCCTTTTGTAGAGAAAGGGACAGCAGTAACGAGCAATCCAGAGTATGAACTCTACGGCCCAATTACATCATCTTTATGTACTTTATATGTGACATCAGGAAATAATATTAGGAGAAAACCTATGCTTGTCATAGAGGCATAGGTGCAGGTGTGCTAATGAGAAAACAAGGGCCATTTTTGTCAGAATTCCCTGACAACAAAAATAAAATACTGCACAGCACAGCAGTTTCTCTTCTTTCCAAAGTCACAGCCTATCAAAATGCCTTTCACAAATATTTGTGAGCCCAGAACGAAAATAACAAGAATAATTAAAATTAACTGAATAGGAGCAATAGGCAGAGACCTCAGCATTCAGACTGTGCAGTTGTCTCTTTTCCTACTTTTGATCCTATCTTAATCTGTGGCTTTTTAGATTTTTTTTTTGTGCTACTCTAATATACTACAATATATTGATAAAATCCTTGCAAAATAACCAGAAATTTGCAGGAATAAGCCTACCAAGGTCTTCTGGTCTTTCATCTTCGTTTTGTTTTTTCCTACAGTGGGCTCCAGTTCTCAAATATGTGTCTATTTATAGAAGTGAAAAAACACCTTTGGAAGATAATTTTGCTGAGACTTTATTGCAGTCAGGGTATTCTATGTAACCCCTGGGTCTAACAGTTGTTTGACAGGCTGCTGGCACAGAAGCAAAGCCAAAAATCTTTGTTCATTCCCAACATTTATTTGAGTTATTCTTCCATAACCAAAGCTGACTGGAGTTGGAGTTGCCACTAAACAACTGACCTAGCACTGACCTATCAGTAAATCTACCTGGATGGAGTTGCTACAAAATTTGGGGCTGTCTGATCCTCCTTTGTTGTATCACAGTATCAGGGACTTGGTAATTTCAAGTAGCCTCCAAGCTGCTCTAAGTTGCTCTGTTTCCAGTAATTAGGGAGCAGAAGTTGATAGCATGCCCAAATCTCTTTTTGTGGCATATTTCCAGGACAAAACAGAGCCAATAATCTGTTCTTTATCTTCAGCTATCAAGGATATAAAAACTTCCAGAAAGAACATGGCTCATCCCCAGCCCTTGCACAAACAGAGCACGCCCATGTTGCTGTGCTGGGGAACACAAACCTCTCCTCCCAGCTGCCACAGGGGTCTTGCAACACCGGAAGCATAAGCAATATGTGAAAATACAGGCTGGCAGTGGTGTCATCACAGAGTTTTGGCCTTTTTTTGTTGGCACTAGGAAAGCTTGGGGCCAAATGCAGGTGTCCAGAGCTCTAGATGATTAGCTTTGTTCTGAGCCGCTGGGCTGTGGGTGGGCCTGTCAGAGCCACGCTTTTATCAAAATACATGTTCAAGATTTGCATCTGCCTTTCAATTTCCAAGGAAAATCTATAGTTATTCCCTTTTCTCTCACCTGATTCCTTCAAATGAGTTTAACCCTCTAGCATTAATAGGAGATAAAGCATTCAGAATAATGAACTTCACCCTCTTCCCTTTAATTCTGCCCTTTACCTGTAAAGAAAATCTGTCTGTACCTAGGGACTCTCCTCTGCCTTAGGTTACTTTCATCATCTGCTCTAAACTGCCTTTTCTAATGCCATTTCCTTCAAATACTATATTCCATAAATCTCCAGCTCACAAAACCAATATCTAATATTATCTTTTCTTGCTTTGAGTGATTTAATTAACAGCCAGCATGTATTATGGAAAACCGTAAAGATTTATAACTTCCAAAACATTCCTTTAGTTGCTGTTGTGTGATACTGGAAAGGATATACTAAGGCAAATTAGTTTTGTCTCTATTCAATTTAAAATTTGTTCACTTGACCACAAGGGAAACACTGGAGTTAAACAATACAAGTATCAAACAAATCTTTTACTCTTGGCTCTGCCACTCAGATACTGCAGGTAAGATTCTCCGGGGAGCTGAGTGGTCTTTGTTCAATCTAAAATTGAAATGACAGTGAGAAAAATGTTGCTTTTACAGTTTTATACGCTTATGCTTCTATGAAAGCCTCAGTAATTTATATATTGCTGCACTCAAAATACAGTTTCTGAGATTCCTTTGTAGAACATGATTCTCAGTGAGTGTTTTAATCCTCTTCTTCCTACCTATGTGAAGGCCACTGCTACCAAAAATGTTTATGTCCTTGATAATTCTCAGGCTGACATTTATAAAACCACTGGATGTGTTCACTTGCACATTGTCAGAGGCAGCTGCAAAAGCCAGACTTTCCTTCCTGCCCACTAAAATCTGTTGCTTCTCTTAAGACATAGAAACAAGTCCAGAAAAACTGACCATTCCGAAAAGGAACTATGTCTCAAAACCCTACAACATGGGTTAGAAATTACTTTTGCTATTAATTCTGGTTTGTTGTCCTGGCCTACATTAATTTAATCAGCACCACTGCATATTTTTCTGAAATAAACTGACAGTGAAACTTGGTGGCACTGTTTCAGCACTCACACACAAAGACTAACTCTATGGAAAGAACAGCAAAATATTTGAGCATATCTAGCAATCCTGAAAAACTTTCAGAGGGGTCTGATCTGCACACAAAGATGTCCATCAGATTCTGAAGATGTCTCATCATAAATAGAGGCAGCAGTTTCAGTGGCTGCTTTGCATATAATTTATATGCCAGACTTTTGACACGAGGCAAATGAGGGCACATGACATTCCTCACCTCTTTTCCTTGGCTCCCCAAACACATTCCTCCCCAGACTTATCTAATGAGCTGCACTGTTCAGAGGAGATATGTGCCCTGTAACTGCTGCCAAATCTCCTTCTTGAAGTCAATGAAGGTAGACTCAAGTGTCGAGAATTTCTTCTTAGCTGGATCTCCTCTGTCCTACCAGAAATTACATTGTCGGTGTAAGCAGCAATTAAATACGAGATGCAGTCCTTTACCGGCCACTGCTTCCTCCACATTCCTCTGAGACTTCTTTCTAATGATTGTTTTCCTATATGGCACTGCCTTGCACCACTCTACCAACAAGAACCAGACCCAGACTCAACCATTTCTGGAGGTGCCATGTGCCTCAAGGAGTGACAGACACTCCTGACTCGGCTGTCACAGCGCCTCGCTAGCTGACTGCCTTGTGTACAATGCAGCATGTGGACAAACACCTTCCTGGTGTTGTTTCTTCTGGTGAAATATCTTCTTCCAGGCAATGCACGGATCTCAGGACCACAAATTGGCTCCTTATGTGAACCATAGATCCAGCCCAAGTTACTTCCTGCCCTCAGGCACTTGAACCGCTCCTTAATTAAGGACGACAGTCGCTCCTACAGAGTTCCCTGAGCAGGTGATTATGGCAGCAACCCTCCTGCAGACAGCACTGTGGGGACTTGAGATCTTGCTCAGGAACTGAAAGAACTGGGTTCTGACATGGCTGTGACTCACAGTCTCCAGAGCACAGAAGTGAATCTGGGATTTGTATGGTGGACAAGTCATGAAAAGATGAGTGACATGATTATCATCTTCCTATCCTTCTCCTGAAACGATTTTGAATGAAAGTGCCTGTGGTTTCTGTGATCTAGGTGGATCACAGTAATGTCAGTTTATACCACTTGTATTCAGAGCATGCCAGCTGATAAGAGAGCTTGGTACTGAGACACCTAAAGTGTAAATCCCACATGGCCTAAGAGGACAAAAATTAGTCAAAATGGCTGTGGGTAGACAGACCTTCAGTAACTTCACTAGTAAAAGCTATGGAATGCTCAGATATTTATACTGTCCCTAAGCTGTAAGACTGTTTCTCTCATTCCCTTCTTTTAAAAGAAGCTAGTCTGCCCTTGATTAAAAAAAAATACTAAAAAAATATAAAGAGGTTTGATTATATGAAAATGTACAAGGGTTTGCTTTGACAAGGCATGTTCATCAGACAGATAACAAAAAGACAGCTGGTGGGGGATGCAGAGCAAGGAAATAAAGCTCCTGCTCTGAGCTCCCCCACAGCACAGGGTCAGTCATTACCTGTAACACGAGCTCACAATAACCTGGTAACTCAGGAAAGCATTGCACGTTGGCTGGGATGAATGTTACACACAACAACCCCTCTGAGGGCTTGAGCAGCCTCACCTTGCTTTCCTTCAAACTAACAAAACTTCAGGAAGGGAAAATGTTGATAAATTAGATACGAAGAGGGAAAAGAGAAGGCAACATCTGTTATATCCAGCATCGAGGGGATCATTCTTACAAAGGTTCTCACTCACCCACACCAAGCCTATAATTAGACGCCGTGTGGGCAGGTCTGCACCTACTGTCGTGGGACTGATTCCAAGTGAAAAAGGGCAGCAGCGACCAGGATTTGACAGGGAGCTGGCTGAACAGAGCCTGCAAAGCAGCAACCCCTTCTTCATTCAGAGTGGTAAGTGCTGAAAAATTGATGGGTTTTGGGGATGAGTGTCTGTACAAGCTGCAGGTCAGGGCTGGAGGACTCCAAGGACTCCTTGGCTTAAAAATAGCCAGGCTGAATGGTATGGTCTGAGTGAACATGCAAAAAGCAAACAGCAGCATTCGGAGAGAGACCTGGCAGCAGCTACAAGGCTTAAAACTTTTCAATTCCAGGAAATCCCAGTAGGGGATGAGAATTTCTGGGCTGTGACAATGCAGTGCAGCTTGGAAAACAGGGTGGATTCGGTGGGGCTAAGGTAATTTGAGACCGAATATCTCCCTGTTTTTAAAGGAAGAACAAAATGATAGTGTTTGCAGATGGACTATGGACTTCTTTCACTTGTAAGGGAAAATGCATTAAAACACAAGAGCGGAAATGAAAAAGGAGGATAAAACAGGGTACATATTTAAACATTATTAGGAGCACTGAAAATTTAAAGGGAGAATGGAAAGGGGGAAGCATTGTATTGCTGTTTTTTGGAAAAATGTGAAAAGTGAGACTTTTTTTGGTAGACTGCTGTGCACAGGGGTACTTGAACTAGTCATTGACAAAGGCTATTCTGCACTTCAGAAATGGCAAAAGGCCAATAGTGTTGGTCTTGGAGTTGACTAAATTTAAAAGCAGCCTAATCATGGAGACGAACAGTGGAGATCACCCTGGGAGGACAGACAGGTGGCCAGAGGGTGGCTGCAAGTCAGCCCAAGGCTCCCTGGTTACTCAGACTCGGCACAGCCACTTCCCAAAACTGAGTCATGTTTGTTGTTGGTTTGTTTTGGTTTTTTATGATGCTTGTAGTTAGATTAAATTATCATAATTGTCTCTGTAAACTTGAATGTATGAATACCAGTGTCAGGTCAAGGTAAGAACCCTATTATTCAGAAAATCTGAGCAAATACTGCACAGTAGGAAGCCAAAGACTTGTTATTAAATATGTTTTCTTCACTATTATCCTACAATTTCTTTAGGCTGTTCACCAGTTCTAAACAACTGACCTAAACACCTTAAAAGCCTAAATCTTACAGCACCCTCCAACATACCTACTAACTTTTCATTGGAGCTCTTCCCACATTAAATGCCTCAAGAAAATAATTTGCATCACTACTCTGAGTCATTCAGGTGAATGTGCTAGTCCACTGTTTCAGATTCAGTTTAAGAGGTCAATTGGCACTCAGAAAAATCCACTGCCCAGCCCAGAGGTGTGTGTGGGCCCTGCCTTACCATGGTTATTACTTTGTACTAGGTGGTTTGGAGAAAGAAAATTTGCAAAAGGTTCTGCACGTCTTTGCTGCAATATTGATTTCTCTGATATTAAATTTGTGGGTTGCAGAGATATTCAGTTAAGGCCAGTTTCCTCCTGCAGATCTTCACTGTACCTGAAAGCTGGTAAGCAAGCAGGAAGGGAGGCTGACCAATGCCAAGACTGATCTTTTACTCCTTATTGCTCAGTTGTACTGATGCAGTGCTAAAGAACCTTCATCCAGAATCAGGACCCTGCATTGGGCTGTTCATGGGGAGGGCTGGAGGTGAAATTAAGTCTTTAAAAATTATGCCAATTACTCTGCCACCTGAGTTGTCACACCATATCATCAGCATTTTCCTCAGTACTCTGCACAACAGTTTCCAGTATTTGATAGGCTGGACAAATACTGTGCCTGAGCCACTGATTGTGGGCTGTGCCCAGGAAAAATGGTATTCTTTTTATGCTTGTATAGAGTAGGCTGAACAACAAAATTACATTCAATTAAACAAAACAAAACAAAAGAATCATATTTTACTTTCAGGCATTTGTATATGGGTAAATATGTACATGATCCCCTTTATGAGCCCTAAAGATACTACTGTAATTTTTTTTCACTTACTTTCTTCTACCATTCTAAGTAATGTTCAATTCTTGGGTGTGCAATTAGTTCTCTAAATGCCTCACACTCAAAGCCATGCAAGAATTTGCTGGGAGAACAAGAAATTTAACCTACAACTCCCTTACCCAAGGCTTATGTGCTAAACTCTGGATGGGTTCTCCTCCTTTGTATTGATTTACACTTTTAACTGAGTGCTGAGCCAAACTGCTGAAAAATAAGAAAGACTTAAATAAAACAGTGGAAAGACAGAAGTGCAGAAATATTCTCTGTTTAAGGACAGTGCCAGTGCAGGAAGTACAGGAAGTATGGTTGGAGTGGTAAGGCAAGAAAAAAACTAAAAAAAAAAAACCACACATCAAAAAGACCTGAGAGATGGTAGAGAAACTAAACTTCAGTATTGAAGGGGATAAAGCAGACCTGAAAATTGGAAAGCAGTATTCTCCCAACTGTATGAGTGGAAACAAAGAATAACAAGTTCCTTGGAACTTCAAAGTCTTTTCAGTTACAGCTTCCTCAAATTTTCACCTCAATTCTGCAAACACAATATGCAGGGTGACAGCATTTAATTCCCCAAACACCAAAGAATAATCCTGCATTCGAAACCTGCACATTTTTTACTATACCTTAGCCTACATTCAGTACTTTTTCAGTCTGAGCTCCTGTCCAGCAATACCAGTGCTGGAAGCTGGCATTCGGTGCAATCCCAGCAACTGCTTCCTCTAAAACCCTCATCAGTGATGATCCAGCAGGAGCAGTGAGGAAAAAAACCCTGAAGCTAAAAAGCTAAAAAGCTAAAAATCTAAAAATATGTAATCACACCTTCATCATGATAAGATATGATCTATGATATGATATATGGTATGTGATATGGTATATGATATGCTATATGATATAAGATATAGGATAAGATACATGATATATGATATGATAGTGCACAGTAGCAAGAACTGTATTTGTGAATCCAGGAGCTGCCTTCTAGTTCTTCCAACTATAGCCTGAAATGCAATAATTACTCAGCTTTTAATCTACTTAATCCATGCATTTAATTTTAATCTACTTAACCATTGTAGTACTGCATGTGTATAATTTTACTTTCTCAATCAGAACATCAAGTGGCAGAGAAGATCGTCTTAAAATCTGAGCATCCCATGACTTAAAATGTTGCTCTTACAAGACTGTCAGTTTGTTTGTCATGTCATGTAACTGAATTCAATTACACAACCTAATCTTCTAACAGTTTTTTCACAATGTTTCTTTCATGACTGACTATCCTGTGGAGAGTTTCATTATTCTGCCTCAGGCTGACATTGGACTGAAATTCCTCAGCTCATTTATCCCAGTTTTTTACCTAATATCATATTAATTTTCTTTAAATTATGCATCTGGAATTTTCTTACAAATCAGTAACTTTTAAAAAATTGTCAATACTTTTTTGATAGTTTTTTGTTTTTTAAGCATTTCAGCTATGAGTTACCGAAGTTCAATTTTTATAGAATATGTGGTTCCAGCAGCTGTTGTAGAGCAGATCTAAAATCCTTGTCTGAACAAAGTATCACCATGAATACTTTTTTTTTCCTGCTGTGAATTTCATCTGGTTTGGGTAAAGAAATACAGAAGCACTGCATCTTTTTTAATTCTTCCATGCATGAAGTATTTTTTCTTAATTCTAATGGACATAAATTGTAATTTTACAATTCAATATCATTTTCCTTTTGAAATCTCTGTAACTTCTAGCCATTAATTCCTAGTTACCAATACTGTCCTTTTTTGACCCCCTTGTTTTCTTCCAGTTTCTTCCACTTCACCAAGTTACCCATTTGTTTTTCTTTTCTAGTGTTTGTTTTCAGCATAAAGCTATCCAATTTTTATTAAAGAACAGTGGCCATTTTTGTACCCTGGTACTGCTCACCAGAGGAGGAGATAACAAGGGTTAAAAGAGAATGGTGAGTAAAATTCTTAGCAATTCAATACGTTTAAAATGTTATTTAAAATGTTAAAAAAAAATCTATTTATGGCAGTGAAATGATTGGGTTAAAATGCTGATAATGAGAACTCTTGAGATTTGGCCTTGCTTCTCATTAAGAGTCTGTGTCCCTGCCTGTGTGCATGTCCTAAGGAGGGTGTGTGGGTACATGTGTGGGACTTAAAAATGCACTGCAGACAGTCATTATGCAGACTTTCTCATATCTCACCAACCATCCACTATGGCCCACGAGTCACTGATTGAGCAACAGTGTCCTGAAGGTGACTTGATGTCCTGTTGTGAGGGACAACCACTGCTCCAGTCGAGCTTTTATACATTAGGATAACAGTCTATGAATATTCAAATTTTTTTTTCTGAGCTGAACATCAATTTAAGAATATTTAGAGCTGGTTTTGCACATCTTCTGTGCCCTGAGATGCTACCTGAACTCAGCATTCAGCAGCCTCTTGCCAGCAGCACTGGGTAGGCTGAGATCACATTCACAAACAAGTTGTTCCAGTTCCTCTTGTTCAGCACTACGCCTCCTAAATGCCCAGTGAAAGAATTTTCAAATTGCATGCTGCCTGAGCTCTTTTTACATCGTTTTTTAACCTCTTTGCAATCTCTTTGTCATTAACATAGACTGACACAGAAAGGCTTCCCACTAAAAATTTATCTTCTACCCAAACTACAATTCTCTTAATTACAGAATGTATCAACATTCCACAAATGATAAAATTTCTTCTGCTTCTTTTATTTCCCTGGCCACATGTTCATATCTATTTTCTGTCTTCAAAGTAAGATCCTTTGAAGGAAATTACTGATGACTTTTATTTGGCAGCAACCTCCCACATTTCCTTAAACCATTACTCGCCCTTCAGGTTTTAGGTCTGAAAAGAAATTCTACTATCCTCCCTGCTGCAGTGCTCCCAACATGGACTTACACCTCCTGGGTGTGAGGGCTGTCCATTACATATTAGGAAATCCCATGGAGCTCTCCAATTCATTTGATGAGCCACATCAGCTGTGATTTTCCTGCGCTGTCATCACATTCTCACCATGATGATGGGCACCTTGACAGATGTTCCAGCTGAATGGAGCTGCTCCTTTTGGCTGACAGTTGGGACCTCTCTGTTCTTGTCCTTCACCACCTGCTTAGAATAACTCCTGATCCTTTTCTCTCCTATTTTACTGCCAGACTTCCTCTCTGCTTTCCACTCTCCTCGAGCAGATAGTTTTCCTCTCGGTTAACTGCATCAGCGGACAAGTTAGGCTTAGGATCAGAATTGTATTTCTAAGGAAATTTCACAACTCCTCTCAGCTCTGCACTTGGCAGCGCCTGCTCACTGCTGAGATATTCATCCTCACTCCTCTGGCCTAACACACAAACAAAACAAGCTGTTACCAAACAGGGACTTCAGAGTTTATTAGAGAGTGTTCTGACCTATCCCGTTTGGCTTTGTTAGGAAACCATGTCATTACAGCCAAGTAATCCCACTTCCATCAAAAACAAGCAGAGAGGTGGATCACACATTCCTCCTGTCTGACATGTGTCACACAAGCTTCAAGGATAAATTCTATAAAATTCCCAATTGCTTCTTCCTTGTTTCTGGGAACATTTTGTAGTGTCAAGGACATTTGGAGTGTTGTGCTCCTGGCTTTCTCACATCTGTAAAAATGTCCCTTGGAGGGCGCTACACACATAGCAAAATTATAACTCTGAATTTACCATTTTTTTATTAATATTTCTAATGAGCTATCCCAGTGGCCAGGGGTGACAGCTCAAATTTTTAAAGAAAGAAAAGAGCTATGTTGAAAATGGGAGGTAGGTGCCCTAGGAATCACCTAAAAGAAGAGGAATTTGAGACCAGTGAGGCAAACAGGAGGAGAGTGGGTGAAATTAATAGAAGTCCTGCCCTGGAAAAGACAAGTAAGGAAAGTGTAGAGGAAAGGAATCTGATCAAAATTTTTCTTGCAGTGAGGGGCCTAAGCTGTCCTCAGCTGACCTGCCAGGTGTGCAGACTTCAACAAGTTACATATACCACTGTCCTTGTTGTACCACACCTCTCACCTATCCCATCACAGCTGGAAAAAAATTGAGACCCTGTGATCTGATTGACTCCATCAGCCACCTGCATGCAGTATTGCCTGTGCAAGAAATGCAGTGACCAGCAAGACTGACTGGGGGGGAAGGATCAACTCCCACATCCTGCTGGGAACACTCCTCCTCCTCAAGCAGCCCAGAATGCTACTGGCTGTGGGGCACACTGCTGTTTTATGGTCGTTTGGTGTCTGCCAGGACCCTTAGGCCTCTTTCTGGCTGATGGGTCCTCTCTGTGCACAGACCAACGTGTGAGGTTATTCCTCTTCAGGTGCAGGTCTTTGCATTTGTCTTTGTATTACGCTCTTTTTAAAAGGACAAATCACTCAAAATAGAATGCTTAACCTGTGTGTTCAATTTGCTTTAGGTGGTTGGAATGTGGATTGTTGCATTTTATCTCCTTGGCACAGTAGCAGGTGAGAAATTGTATCTTTAAAAACTACCACTAGAAAGTGAATTCGGATGAAGTGGTACATAGCAGATGATGACTTATTTTCCTTTACATTGACATTGCAGTATGATTTGTGGTTCATTGTATGGCAATATCTTTTACTGTGCATAGAGTTAATGCTGAAAGGCTCTGCTGTGTTTAAAATTTATAATTAAGAGCACAAAAGACGTAACTCTGTGCTGAAAATCCACTGAGAAATTCAGAGTCTCATGTCCTACTTCTATCAAGGCAATGCAAGATCTGTCTTTACATCACTGCGCTATACAAAGAACTGACCAGCAACAGGGTGCGCAGCACAACAGTGCTAAAACATACAAGTTGACTGTAAGTGAACATGAGACCCATTTGATCTAGAAAAAACCACTATGTGGCAGGAAATGTTCATATCATTCATAGTACAAGGTTACCTTCCTTCCTTGACAGAGACACAATGCTTTGGAGCAGAAAGCATGCAGAAGCAATTCTAACAAGCATTTCTCATAAGGCTGTTATTTAAAAAGAAACTGAACTAATAATTTACAAGCCTAGAAAGTGGTGTCAAAACAGTGTGTGGGTCTTTACTTGGTTTATCCTCAAATAATTTAGCTGCCCTTGTCTTCCCACTTCAGGCAATATGCATAAAGGACAGAAAAATCACCTTCAAAAAATTAATTTCAAAATCAATCATAAAATTAAATCCTTAGTTTTTTGCTCTTCAAACTGTTGTAGTCTCAAATGCATCACCAAGCACAAGAGAATCATATATAGAAACAAGATGTTTCTTCTACTCTAGGTAAAGAAGTTTGCTACCCCAGGCTTGGCTGTTTTACAGATGACCCGCCCTGGTCTGGGGTACCAGGGAGACTTCTGACAGGTTTGCCTGATTCTCCAGAAGAGATGAACATCAGCTTCTCTCTCTACACCAGAGAAACAGGAAATAACTCACAGGTGACATTTATTTTTAACATCAAAATCTGGCTGAACCTAGAAATGTTTGTTAACGTCCTACAAAGTCTGTGTCAGTCATCAGAGGCAAAAAGTCAGAATCAGAAGATAGTTGGAAGGTACAGTAATGAATGTACTTTGGGGTAAAGCACAAAAAAATTGTTATGAATGAACTGTAGGGCACAACAGGTTTACTGGTATTTTCCTGAACGAGGATATAGGTTATTGCACCTTTTGCATGTATTTAAGTCTCTGAGGAAGGTTAAAGCACATAGGATGCACTCAGCAGCATGTTGCTCAGCCCTGCTGTTTTTGATAAAATACATCAAAATACAGCTTGAACTACTTCCCATTAAACTTGAGCATATCTATGATCTAGGACACAGCCCTTCCACACCCAAACTCCCTCAGCTCACATCACAGCCCCTGTCTGAAAACATTTGTCTGAAAACAATACAGACAGATAACATTCTCAAGGAAAAATAGATAATTAAGTAGCTTGCAGCAATGTGTGAAGATCAGCTTCACCCCTTCTGCGTGCAGTCCTTGCATGAAGTTCTTACAGCCTTTCTGGAGTGGATAATGAGAAAAACAGGCTGCAGCTTAGAAGCAGAGCAGCACATTGAAGCCAAAGGTCAGGTCAGCAAAAGGACAAGCTGGAGCAGGAATTGTGGAGCTGGTGGGCTGCTCCCTGGAGAAACTCATCATCTCAGGCCAAGAGACACCCTGTGACAATATGGCACTTTTAGGTTGCTTCATGTTCTGCAAAAGGGGGTTCTTCATGCAGAATAGATGGGAGCAGCAAAAACCACGTGGGCACAATTTCTATGGAAACCATAGTACAACTGAGAAAGAAGAGATCCCTAGGTTCCAAAAACCACAGACTTTGTCCTTTCAAAGCAGTCCCTTTAGTCCTAAGGGAATGACCTAGCTGACTTTTTTAAATGTTTGGAAGTATGAATAGATAAAACTTTTTTTTTTTTTTTAAACATGTAGGTGATCTCGGCGATAAACTCCTCGACCATCCAAAAGTCACGTTTTTCCTCACATAGGAAAACCTCCTTCATCATTCACGGATTTGGCAGCACTGGAAAAACAGGCTGGGTTGTAGAAATGTGCTTGGTATGAGAGAGTATCCTCTGGTTCCCGTCAGCTCTGTCGGTATCCTTTAGGTGTTAATATTCACCATCCATTTCACAGTTCATTAGGTAGTAGAAGATGCAAACCAAGAATTAAATTTTACAGAAGTCAAAATGTTTCCCCTCAGGAAGATGCAGCATAATCAAGGCTCTTTGGTGATCAGATCTCAAATTATGTCTGACATAATTTTTCTCTAGAGTTTCCGTTCCCCAACCCTGCAGAGCAGTGAAAGCAATAACTGAACAGAGCTGTCCCCAGCCTCTGCACCCATGTCCAGATATGGGATTAGACACCAATTCACTGCTGCTCCCATTAGCAGCAACTGAACCTTCCTTCAGCCCAAAGGCCCTCCTGACTTGTAAAGCTCAAGTTTCAGTCTATAAATACTACTCCGGTTCACCACTATGCAGTTCTTAGAGACAAACAAAAAACAACCAACAAAACAACAACAAAACCCAAACAAACCAACATAATAACACCTCCAAACTTTTTGGGTTTTGTTTTATTACAGAGTTCAGTGGAAAAAACATTTCAAATATGAAATGTGGATGCTCCCACAAAACCAGCAGAGTGTGCCTTGGCTCTGGCAGACAAGCAAGATCTACTCTACTTGCTGCTGTTTCTTTTCACTGGGCTGGCACGGAAAAGGCCAAGCTGGGAAAAGACACCACTAAGTCACAAATCTGCAGCACTATTTTTGTTCACAAACTTATGAAAACTTTTAATCTGAAATATTGAATCTTTTTTTTTTTTTCAATTGAAAAGACGCAGCAATTCTTTCTGGCTCTCTACACTACAAACGTATGGTCCCCACAGTAGAGGAGAGAGTCCAGGATGCACTGATGCACTACTGTTTCACTTCTGTTTTCCTTGTCATTCACCTTTAGCTGGTTTTCATGGATTAATTTTTGTTACCGCCCCTTGTTCTGTCTCAAACCTCAAGTGAGCCTTAGTCACAGAAAGCTGTAACTGCAGACTAACACACCATTCTTCCACTGGAAAAAATCACTGACCTCTGTAAGACTGTGCCCAGTACCAAAGTGACCAATGCTTCCTTTGATGAAATAGAACCTTTTTGCCCTCCTCCAATTTTTTTTAAGTTTAACATGACTTTTTCAGTTTTAAAGCCACTTGGCAAAAAAGACTAATTCTTACAATTCAGTTAAACTACCAACATCCCTCAGAGAAAGCCACAATATTGTACATAGAATTTACTGTGCAGTTTCATGGCATTTCAAATGTATTTCAAATATAGAAATGATGTATAAAGTAAGATATTTATATTACAGTTTTCACAATTGATTTTTTTGGAGGAATGGCTTGTTATATTCTGTCATGTAAGAAGATGTGTATTTCAGTGTGATATGGGCTACAGTGAGGAGTTCATTTAGTAAAGAATGATAAACTTCATTATTATGTTACATTTTAATCTTTTTTTCCGATTTAAGTTGAATATCTATCTGATTGTTGTTTTGTTTCTTTAAATACTTTGCTTTGTGTGTTCCCACATCAGCTGCTGCTGGAAGTGGAAAACATCAACTGCATTGCTGTGGATTGGAAAGAGGGAGCAAAAGGCACCTACGTCAGTGCAGTGAACAACATCCGCGTGCTGGGGGCTGAGGTCGCTTATTTCATAACAACTCTGCAGGTAACAGACCCTGCTCTGCCACCTGCAGCTCCTCGGTGGACGTAGTGGGGTTGTGACACTGCTGCTTTGGGTTTGAACCTTGTCCACTGCGGTCAGGCAGGGCTGCACAGTTGAGATCCAGCTAATTATACTAATTGCCGGCCCTGTGAGGACTTCCCACAGCCACGAAGGACACAAATGAAGGTGTGACTGAGAAGACATGACAATTAACTAGAGACCAGTAGGTGGCAACATTTCCATGTGATGTTACAGGCCAGCCGGCATTCCATGGAAATCAGTGCTTACAAAGGTTTCCCAGCATTATACACACGTGCCAGAAGTGCGTTCCTATCTCAGCTCAGCGCCACCGAAACGAGCTGCAGCTGCCTTGCTTGAGAATTCCATGTTTGCTGTCTACAGGCACAATAAACTGTCCAGTTGCCTTCTGGTTGTGAGCCCCATGTTCCCAAAGGCAGGTGCTCTCGTTTACACACACAGTGCAGAACTGCTCCTTTGCAAAGTTCATGCATCAGCCTTTCCCACCGATTTCAGAAAGACTCACGAGTATTTGGAGCAGCTGCAAACCAGAATCTTGCCTGGCACTGGACTTGATCCTGGTTAGAACTGCTGATTTTAAAGCACAGCAAGAGGTACTGGAGAGCCCACGAGGCAAAGTGCCAACCTTGCCAGCACCCGAGGGTCAAAGAACACTTCCCCAAATTCTGCTGGGGTACAGTCTACTGTTCCTTCCTAGGAAAATCATACCTAAACTCACATATTTGGCATCTGGGTCTTTCTCCTCTATGTAAAGTATCAGGTCATTTGAAGATGTGTTCAGATTCTCATTTACTATCTCTGTCAGTGCATCATTCGCAGCCTAGGCCACCCTTTCTTCCATTACAAAAATGCATAAATGATGCAATAGATGAATAACAGATAAATGATAAATAGATTTCCTTTTCTTTTCCCTAATTTGCAAACTTCTGGAGTGTGACTGTAGGAAAGGTTCAGCTGCATTGTAAATGGAAGCACTGCAGTAAAGTGTCTTCAGATGAATCTGCCATCTAACAGTAAAGGCAGACAGGCCCATTCTCCAGATCTGCTTTAATTTTTGGTACACACATTACAAAACAATGTAAAAAGCTCAAGCAATTAGCAACCTTGTTGGTTTTTGTTGCTACAAAACCCAGTGAAATATGTCTCCTCTGTCTCCCTTTCCACCTTCAATGCAAGTGTAGTATCTCAGCAGTGCAGGTCTTGTACAGGTGAGACCTGGCAAAGAGGAGAATGGATGTCATCCCACCTGAGCTTGGCAGTGAAAATCTTATTCAAGATATGATCACATCTTCTAAATAGACATGGAGAATAGATATGTGACCAAAAAAAAGGGCTACAAAGTAGAATAAATAAAGAAAATATAAGATCCTTTTTATGGAAGATGTCATTAGGCACTGATGCAAATGGGAAAGATGGTTCACATTTTGTCACCCAGGATAATGGAATACAGCAAGCATATGCCAACACTACAACAGTGAATCCTTCGTCACTATACATGTAAAATTCCAGAAGGGATGATTTTTCTGTCAATTCTTAGTGAAATTTAAACAGCAATTAACTCAAGTTACTCCCCCTGTTTGCTGTGCAGAAAGTGGGTCTAAGATGTTCCCAGAGGCCCATAATGTCAGACCTTCTCTTTGCTTGTTATTCAAAGCCTGTGTTCTTATCTCCTACCACCACCACTTTAATGATCAGAAAATGTTCGGGTACTCCCCTTACGAAATCCATTTAATTGGCCACAGTCTGGGAGCACACACTGCGGGAGAGGCGGGAAGAAGGATCCGCGGCATCAGACGGATAACAGGTAGGCTGCTCGCTGAAATGCAGGGCTAACAGCGTGTGTTTAAGGAAAAACCCTTGCAACACACTGCTCTGTAGAGTGGAATTAAACGATTGGCAGTGCTGGAGATACCTGTCATGAGAGTATACGAAATGTATGCTTCTCAGAAACAGGGTAATTATTACAACTTCTTTCTCTATTTAGGTTAAGTACTCTTTAGTGGAAGGACAAGCATAGCGAACACGTTTGTAACATCATCATTCACTGGGTTACATCAAGCCCCACACAAAGACAAAGCCACAAGAACCCTTAGTTTTCCCAATTGGACATCTTTACAGGCCAGTAATAAGCTCAGAGCTAATGAAAGGCCTCCTTCAAAGTAATGTTACGCCATTATAAAATCTATTGAAAAAATATTCTACTTACTCTGGAATAAGTTTTCAGAAAGGTTCACAAAACCATTTTATTTGCATGCTTTTTACAGTTTAGCTTGGAATTCACATCATTATTGGGCTTGCCTTTCGCAGAACTAAATATCTGATGTTATAAGCTGGAAAAACACATATTAACAAATGCTATATTTCTCTCCTCCCTCGACCAATACATGTGGATGGGTTTTTTTTTAGGTTTAGACCCTGCTGGGCCCTATTTTGAAGGTACTCCTCCAGAGGTGAGACTGGATCCTTCAGATGCAAGCTTTGTTGATGTTATTCACAGCAATGCTGCTCACTTTCCTGCGGCAGGTAAGTGCTCCTGTGCCAGTAGGTACCTGCAGGGATGGGCATGGCACCAAGGCACTGACACCTTCCCATGCATTTCTCAGGGCTTGGAATGTATAACACCACTGGGCACCTGGACTTTTACCCAAACGGAGGAACTGTGATGCCTGGATGCACTGATTTAATTCCAGAGATGAAAAAAAGTGATTTTGAAGCCATCATTGCAGGTAACCATCCAGTTCCAACATGCTCCGTACTTTATTTTTGTTCAGTTCTGAAACACGAACTGTGAAAATTGCCATCTGTTTGGGAGAAAACAGGAAAACAAAACTGCTTTTTGCCTGTTTACTCCTAAGTTAAAAAGGGAGTAAGAAACATAAAGGCTGGAACAGAACAGTGGCCCAAAGAGAATGCTCTGGGGAGAGGAGGTGTCATACATACATGCCTAAGCTTTGCTTCTGTAATTTGGAATTTGATGCAAACCCCAAAAAGGCAGAAAGCAGGGAGTCTGCAGGTCCAACAACCTCAGCAGGAGACTTTCCAGGCTGAGATAGGCCAAATCAGCAGCATGACAGCACCACCTCTGGTTTCTTGTGGATGCTGTAAAGAGCATCTAACACTTCTAAGGCATGAATTAGGTAAAAGCACTGAGTGTTTCCAGGGACTGCACATGCCTCACCTCTGTACCTGAGACTTCTCTCTTTTCAGAGATTTTGGACATTTTGTTGGGTTCTCCATGCTCTGTTAAGCCCTTAAAAACTGTAATGAATATTATCTTGCTATGACATCTCATATATATATATATATATATGTGTGTGTGTGTATGTATATATCTGTGTATATATATATATGACTGTCTTCTTAAAAGGGACTATTACATCATAGCAGACCAGTGCATCTCACTTCAAATCTTGGGGTAGTGATACATCATTCTCCAGATAACACACAAACAAAACAGCAATTTCTCCTGCGACTAGAAATGTGCAAATTCAGACCAAAAAAATAAATTATTACAAGCCCGTGCTGCTGCTCTGCTCTGTGCCTCGGCTGTTTCCATGGTGAGACAAGTGCAACTCTTGTAGAGGAGGTTATTTCACCAAAGCTCACAAACTTTTTTCCAACAGACACTACAATCTTTGGGGGGTGCCACCACTCTCGCAGCCACGAGTTTTATTTCTCAAGTATCCTCTATCCCACGGGATTCCTCGCATATCCTTGTGAATCATACAAATCCTTTGATGAAGTAAGTATTTCAGCCCAGGAAAGGGGTGAGGTGTAAAGAAAATGGTCCAGGTCTCTGGAGCAGATAGCACTTGGATGCTGGTGGCTGAGGTGCCACGGTGTGGCTGGGTGGGAGGAAGCAGAGCACACAGCAGTTCCCATCAGCTATTCCACTCTGGAAAAGGGATCCCGAAGCATAAATCATGTCAACAAAATAGCGGGGGAAAAAATGGAAGCTCATGGAATTCTCACCCCAAACCTTAACGCAAAGGGAACGTAAGTGAGATAGATCTGTCCTACTAATTCCTACATTTAGAGCCTCCAGAATCCTTGACTGCTCTCTAATTTACACTGGGCACTGATTAGAGCACCTAAATACCTGCACTTATGAATGAGGCTCCTTTCAGTTTCCCCCATTTGTAAATGCAGGCAAGTTCCCTTTGACTTGAAGGGTAAAACTGGCCTATATTTTGCACTAGAATCTAACTGAAAAATATTTGAACTAGCAAGTTTCAGACTATTACCATACACAGGTACCAAACCTGCTCATTCTGCAGCCTCTTGGGTGCAGGAGCCATTATCTAAAACAAGTTTATCAGCTTTTGGTGTTAAGTTATGAAAACACACAGCACTGTCACAGCTTTGCAAGATCAGAACGGCGTCTTAAGCCTTAATTTCATCACGACTAGCATGAAAAGAAATTCCTTATTAACTGATGCTCTTACTTTCCCTAGGGAGACTGTTTCCCGTGTCCTCTGGAGGGCTGTCCGATGATGGGGCACTATGCTGACAGATTCCCAGAAAAACTGAAGAGGGAAGACCAAAAGTATTTTTTAAATACAGCAGCAGATGAGCCTTTTGCTAGTAAGTGGAAAAGGATTGTGACAGTTTTTGGCAAGTTTGAGAAGTGATTGCCTTGATGTGGGTTACAGCCATGCACCTGTGCTGCTTCTGTAAACAACTGCTAATAGCTCTGACAGAAAATGCTACACTACTTATCAGAATTTATGCTCACCAATGGTAATCTGGATTTATTTTTGCTTTTATTTATGCAGCTTGGAGACAAAAAGTATTTATCAAACTGTCTGGTGTAAAGAAAACAAGGGGAGACATAAACCTGGTTTTCTATGACACACTGGGGCACACAAAAGAATACGAAATTGCCAAGTAAGTTAAAATAATATTTCCCTATAGTATTTAATGGTGCTAACATTTTCCACATATTTAAGCAGTGTGAACACTAAACCTGCATTGCAAATATTCTTCTTAACATCAGATATGAAAGAAGTTATTATATAATTAAGAGCCACGAGGGCAGATGGATGGTTGTAAAAAGGAAATGGAAACCCTTTCCATTTCCATGAGTTCTGTGTTTCTGAGCTCCAGGTGAGTGATCCCTGGAAACCCAGCACACCTGGGCTCTGGGGACAGCCTCAGTCTCACTCTTGTCATCTCCCCATGGCCTCCTGCCATGGGCACATCTAAAGTGTTCAGTGATGGTTTTCATCCTTTCCTTGTTCATAGCCCTGGTCCAGTGCCCAGTGCTCTTACAAAGAACAGCAAAAATGCAAATTTCTTTTGTAAAAAAGGGAAAACCTGAAAATTTGTGGCTCTTGTAGATTATTTCAGTGATTTATTTCAGTGATCTCTGAACTTTTAAACTTAATGTTGCTGTTTTCATTCTATTTGCAGTGGAGACCTTTCTCAAGATGAAGTTTACACAAAATATATTGATGTTGAAATCAACCCCAAAAATACTACAAAAATTGAATTTCTCTGGAATAAAGCCATATTCTCTCTGCTCTGGGCAAGACTGGGAGCAGAATCAGTCAGTATAATACATGGAGCAGATGGACATAGGTAAGCATATCCCATTTAGAGGTCAGAAGGCAAGTGAAAAAACTCTGGGAGATAAGAACGAAAAGTGGTCTTAAATTGGACACATGGTTTGAATCAACAATGTGAATTTCAAAAAGGACAAGTATTGCACTTTGGACAGAAAATCAGATTTTTGACCGTGCACCAGGGAATAACTGTCTGGAAAAGAATATGGCAGTGAATAATTTTAAAATGCATAGCTTTTCCACAGCAAAACAACTACAAAGCAAGATAAAGCGTATTAAAACTCAAATTTTACAGCTGGTCCCCAAAAGAAGGAAATTCAACTTGTTACTGTTAATATGCAGATGCTGATAATCTTTGCAGCAGGCTTTTTGGAAGCCTTAAGTGGGATTATGGGTTGGACTAACAACCCTCAAGGTGACGGCTGACACCCTTTCATTTTTCATTGGGTGGAAAGAGATAAATCTTGATTCAAGTATTTTTTTTCTTCCCAGGTCAACTTTTTGTGGCAGTGGAACTGTGGCATATGGAGTTCCTCAGTTACTTACACCTTGCTAGAGGTGCCCAAGGTCTGTACCACCAGCTGAGTAAACCCTCAGTCTTGTGCATGGCAATTTTAGCACGCAGGGCAATTAAAGCAAATTCTAAAAAAAAAACTTCTTTTGCTCCCTTTGGTTTTTTTCAGTTCTTTGCAAACACACTTGTCAATGTTTTTCATGTTTGAGCCACGTTTATTGTGCCTGTACCTCTGGAGAAACTAGAAATCACACGTGCTAAAATCCATTTGTGACACTGCATAGTCTCACCCGACCAGCTCCTTACAGCAAGGACTGAGTCCCACCACACTGATAGACAGAAAATTTGGGATATTATCAAACACTCCTGAGGCAACACATGTCCTCTGAACACCCCTGCAGCTGAGAAGGGTCCCAAACACCTCCTTTCTGCAGCCTGTGCTGCTGCTCAGAGCTTTCCAGCCCCACACAAGAGCATTGCCCTCAGAAGACACTCTGGGATGGGGCAGGAGCTGCACAAGTCCAGGTTATTCCCGCAGCAGGTGAGCACAGACCTTTGTACCTGCACCTGCTTGGAAAATGCAGATAAAGCAAACCTCAAACGCTCCCTGCTTTGGAAGGAACTAAACGCTGAATCCCAGCTCCTGTATACTGTTTAATTTCCAACAAGAACCTTTGCAGTGCGCGCTGACGATCCTGGGGAGAAACTCTGAGTAACCAGGCTTTGCAAAACCTGGGGCTGACCATTTCATGATAAAATGAACTCTACTGCTCTGCAAAGCATGGCATGAGAGAGCCTCCTGCAGCTGTAAGAGACCGAGGCAGTGGACATTTTTCTAAGTATAAAATACAAACTCTGAGCTAATGAATAGGAAGAAAATGTTAATAATTTATTCACTCCCATTTCCTCATGTTTGATAAATGATGTACAAACACTCGGGCAGATAAACTTCTAAGAAACTGGGGTAGAAATACCATAGGGACACACGTATGAGTATAGACTTCTGAATGAACTGGGTTTTTTAAGAAAAACCCCAACCCTGTTGTATCCTTGACTAAACACAAGCCTGTACAAAATTAAAAGGGTGACTAAACACACGTCTGAGGTTCAGCCAGGGAGACCTGCACTTCTGAGTCCTGCAAGTCTCCTGGGGACTTGACACGTGGCAAGGAAAATGTGAGCAATGCTGGGAAGCTCCACAGTGTCCCAGAAGAGAGCCCCAGCATCCTGCAACACCAGAAATCAAGTCCTCTCCTCTGCCTGCGTCCTATTCCAGACTACACCTTCTTCAGGACTGCAGAAACATAGCTGTGCCCTAATAGATCACTTTTTGTTTTTTAATCAAGACCCATCCATCTCCCACAGCCCCAGACTGTGAGGCCACAAGGAGCAGAGCAGCTCCTCCGGGCACAGAGCAGCCTGCATCGTGCTGAGGGACCTGCATCCCAGCCCTGCCCAGCCTTCCCAAAGGAGAAGCAAGCAGCTGAAATCCAACTGACCACGGCCTAAGGCATCATCCATTTATTCTGTCTGACCTGTGATATTACAGTGTTGAAAAAGAGCAGCAGACTAACTGATAAAATCCTAACTCAAATCTTTTCCACCAGCTCTTAAACTGAATGGGAAAGACTGTTCCTCGCTCGTTTTGAACAAGTGTTAAAGCCTTGTCAGTGCACTGGTGCATGTACTGATCCCACTGGTACAAACCTATTTGCACACCAAAATCCCACCTCAGCTAAAGACAGGGGCACTGAGCTCTGAATCAGTATCAAGGGTGGTACCTTAATAAAAAATAAGATATAGCTACTGTTTAAGGAAATAAACTCTATTAGCACAGATGATATCAGTGGAACACCTGGTATCCATTTGGTCATTCCCAGAGGTGGGGGTTAGGGAACGTCAGCTCTGCAAACATATAAGGCCATAAAGCATAGCCAAGCTGACAAAGCTCTTTAAGTGGAGGCAGCTCAGGTCTCATTTCTTCTTGAGTTCACTTACAACCTTTTCCTAGAGATAAACAGGTCCAGGGGGTTCCCAGTCCTAGTCTTATGGCTTTGCACAGGCTGTTTTTTTCCTTTTAGCTGATGTTTCTACTAGAACATTCTACAGAGCTTTGCAGCCTTCCAGCCATATCCCAATGCCTGGGGGGATTTTGTGTGTTATTTGTATGTATTTCCAGTGTGCTTGCTCTCAGTTCATCACTCAAAGACTTTTCTCAAAGCTGGGGTTACATGGGTAGTACAGGAAGGATCCCAAGGGTTACACAACTGTCCTTCTACAGCTACTTACTTCAGCAAGGAAATTAAAGGGAAGTCGGACTCTTGCACTATGAAAAGATTATACCAAGTCCACTCAGAGTCTCCCAAAAAGGATAAGCCTTTATCAACAGACACAGAAAACACAAGAGCATTTCACATCTGAAGTCACTTGATGCAGGGCAAGGAAGGGGACTTAAAAATGACATGGTTCCCTACTAACTCCCCCAGTAGAGTTCCTACACCTCAACTATACAACACTAAAAATTAAAGCCTTCCCAGCCAAGACAAGACACACAGATCTGTACAATTCTCTTTAATGTCCCACTCCTGATGAGTTACTGCCCGGGAATTACCAACCTTTGGAGCACCAATCCAATTTTTGGGCTCCAGCTCACTGATTCAAGATATCTATGTCCATGGATTTTGGAGCTATCAGAGAAACCAGCCATTAAAGTTGTTTTTCGGGTTAGCTACAAACTATAATCTGAAATAAATATTCCTATCTTTCTAGGAACATTTCCAAGGATAAAGCAGACTATAAAAATACATGCAAAGTTTTCACACTAATGCCAGGAGCTTCAAGGCTGCATCGTAAGTAGTTCAGATCTGAGGGTTTTTCTTTGTACCTTGTCAGGTCTGTGGCTTCTCAGGGCACAGGAGTGTGAAGGGGAATGGCAGCTCATGTTCTCTAGTCCTCATGCTAATTCTAAAGTAGCTCCTACACATCTGATTAGAAGTGTAGCCTCAACAGGAAAAAAATCACCCTGGATTTAAGCTGTGCTTTCACATATTTATGGCCCCCCAATCTCTCATGGAGCAAGCAAACACAAAGCTGACTCATACCTGTCTGGCACACGCAGCAGTCAGGGATACATCCTGCAGAAACAACAGGCACTCTGTTCACCCTGAGAATATTCAGCACCAGAGGGCTGAGTGCACTTCTTGCTAAACGAGTGGGTTAGCAACTCCCAGCTGTTTCTTTTTCTACCGTTCCAGATGCTTGGAATTTGGATTCTTCCCCTGATTCTGCTCAGCGCAGCAGAAGGTAAGCGTATGGGATTAGTGTTTGCATTGCCTTTCTATCCTGCTGCATTTTCCACCTATTTTCTAGGTATTATTCTACACCCTGCTGCCTTAAAACTTCCTGATCGAGCTTAACGTGGTTCACTTTCCCACACAAGGATGGTGAGATGAAAGTGTGTGGGTTGCCCTTCTTCTCCACTCTGGGAATTCTACCCTAGGACTGAGCAAGAAAAGCTTATGTTTCTTATCTCAGAACAAAGCTACTGCTCTACTAAACATAGGGAATTATTTCTTGTACGGTTCTTAGTGATGGAAATGGAGAAAAAGCCAGGGGCAGGGGGTGGAGGCAGTCTAATGAGGGCACAGCTTTGTATTCAGCACAAGACACTGGCCTGTGTAGTATAAGACTTCTCATGTACAGTCAGCTGTTCGGCACAGTCTCAATTTATTGCTGATTATCTGCAATATTTTGGCCTGGCTTTAGGAGAAACTCATCAGCTGTCTCTGCCTTGGGCAAAGCAACAGCTGGGGGAAGATATCCAAGGTATTGCACAGGACAGCACAGAGGAACTCCTCTGAAGACTTTGTTGATGAGCAATAGGGTGGCTTCTTTCCTCGGGGTAAACTGCAGACTCTCAGCATCTAGGAAAGGGCAACTGCTGGTCTGGGCTGTCTGTAAACTCTGGGGTTTTCCAGGAGCCAAGAGACCCCCAGAGAAGCCATGCTCTGAGTTCTGACTGCTCCCTTCTCTGCTCGTTCACATGTTATTGATCTGATCTTCACGCTACAGGCAGAGAAGTTTGCTTTGAAAGGCTTGGATGCTTCACAGATGATATGCCATGGTCTGGGACTACGGAAAGGCCAGTCTATAAATTACCCTGGAAACCAGAGAACATAGACATTCACTTCCTCCTGTACACAAGAGAAAACACTGATGACTTTCAAGTAAGAGCTGTTGTGGTTTGAACATTAGTGAATCACACACAAAAATCATAAATAATCACAGACTCCAGCTGTGCTCCTGAAAAGCTTTAAAAATGCCCAAACTTCCACTTTATTCAAGAGACCATCTCTTCCAGCTCCTGGGCAGGGTCCCCACTGAGAACTGCTGGGAAACTGAGCATTTTGGGGTAATTTTTTTCCACAGATAAAATCAAAACACACTGAAGTCTTGTCTGCTCTAAGATAGGTGCCAAAGCTTGCTTTGAATGGAGATACAGACCATGAGCCTTCATGTGAACTCTTGCAGACGAGTTCAACATTGCATAACTTCTAAACACCTGCACAGATAACCATAGTTCAGGCCCTTGCAATTTTAAAAAACCTATTTACAGAAAGCAGATTTAAAGTTTTATTAAGGTATTATCCATGCTAATTTATTATTCTAAAATCCACATTAATGTAGGAAGTCTCTGCAGTCGACAAGTCAACAATCGAGCGCTCAAATTTTAACACAAGCAGGACGACCAAATTTATTGTACATGGATTTGTAGACAATGGAGAAGAAAACTGGCTGTCAGACATGTGCAAGGTAGGTACCACAGGGACACCCACAGTTTGCATTTACAAACACATTCATATAAATTGTCTGTTTTCTCTATTTCTAACTGATTTTTCTCGTGGTATTTGTAGTGATAAGAAAGCGAAAAATAGGTCACATTTTCAGATTGTTACCAAATTGAATATGTAGCTTTGCACCTCGAGGAAAGGCACGATGTAAAATGCATTCAGTTTTTCTTCAGTGAAGTGAGTGACAAGATTTGATTCAGTAAGTGCCCTTTTTTGTGGTAAAAAGAACACAGACCCTGGAGCCAGACACTGGTTAGGATCAGGGTGATTCCAGAAAGATCTGCAGACTCATAGCTCCTGCATCCTATTCCTCCAGCCAAGAGACAGGTTTCCAGGTGGGGAAGGTCTATCAGAGAGGTTTGGGCTGCCACATGGGTGCTGGAGGCTGAGCACGTGGGCTGGCCATTACCAAAAGCAATAAAGATGTGGAAATGCACATCCAAAGGGGACATCAAGGGGAGCATTTCCAACAAAGCTTTCGATCTAGGACTTGCTACGAGCACTGAATGTAATAAAGCACTCTGCTTTATTGATTTTTGTGCTAATTCCACAAATTATTTCTTAACCCTGTCCTTATGCAAAGTGCAATTCCAGCTTGTGGTTTTCTCAAGTCCTCCAAACATGTTTTATATTGCAGCTGCAGCTAATGAAAGCCCCTAGTCATCCAGCCCAGAGCAAAATACCAGTTGGTGGCACTTTGGGGATAAGGTTTTTCAACCATTAACACAACTATAATTTTTTTAAATTATGTATTCCTGATTTACTTATGAGAACACTATGAGAAACAATGTGAAACTAAAATCAAGGTATTTCACATTTATTGCATCCCCATTGCCTGCTTCTCTTTGACACTAGATCAAAAGAAAAATGATGGATGATTGCTGGATTTGTTAGTTAATAATTTGTTTAAAGTATCAGAAGCAGAACAACATTTTCATCATTTTCTGTCTTACATTTTGCACTCTTAAAATAGAGGGGTTTTCCTGTTTTTTTTCACTTCACGATCAGTGAGATAGCTGACAATTAGTTTCAGCTTGTCCCTTAAATCCATTTGATCCATTTTCCAGGATGTAGAGGCATGAGACAAATCCTTAAATTCTTTATCTATTACAGTAGCTAGTGTTTTATCATAATACTCTATTTAACTTATATTTAGAAACAAGTCGGTCTCAGTGAATCTTTTCAATAAAGAGTGGAGCAAAGGGGATTGTGAATACATCAATCCTCCTGTGTGTATCTCTTTCTTGCTTTCCTTCCCATTAAGCAATAATCCTATCTGAGTATTGATTTTTACCACTTTTGGCATGGTCACAGACACTTTTATTGCCTTTTTTGTTCTCTGTCAGTTGTTACCATACACTTTAGCTGCTAAAGCAAAATACCTTCAGCCAAACAATCCAGCTCAGTGGAGAACAGAAAAGCTTCTGATTCTGTGGCAGTCTCTGCCTGCATACACATATTTCCAAATAAAGCCATAAATCTGAAATGAACACCAAGAGTTTATGCACCCTCTTATAAAAACACATTCTCTTTCTTACAAATCTGCATCAGAAAACCACTCTTGACTTTTACCATCAAAAATATTCTAATTGAATTTGAGTTAAAGTAGTACTTTTAAATCACTGAAGTGAATAAGGGCACAAGTAGAGCTCTTATTTAGTGTTACATACCAAGTTTGATTGATAATAAAAATTGCAAGTTTCATTATTGATAATTGTTTTCTAGCCTGTAAAAAATACTGCTCTGGGTATTTGAAATGATTACTACATTACACATCACCCAACTTCAGCATTGTGTGATCACACAAACCCCTCTGAGCACACACCCATGCTGCAGCTTTGGTTTCCAAATCATTCTCATACCAGTTCACACATTTCGGAGTTGAGCCACAATGAGCAGCATGAACCAATTCCAGACTGTATTTACCATGGTTTTTACTTTTGTTTTACAAAACAGAGGATGCTTACTGTGGAAGATGTGAACTGTATCTGTGTAAACTGGAAGAGAGGTGCAATGTGTCAGTACACCCAGGCATCGAACAACGTCCGTGTCGTGGGAGCTGAAATTGCTTATTTTATAAATGTTCTCATGGTAAGAACCTGCTGTTTCTAAAGCTATACCTATAGTACTGATTTGACAGAAATACAGCTCTGGAGCTTTCACAAATGTGGGTGTAACCAGCAGAAAAGGTTGTCCTCTACTCCACAATCAGCTGTGCTGAAAACAAACCTCTTTTTAAAAGGAGAGGACTGTGTGATAACAGCGGGGCCTGCCAGCTTAGGGAGAGGAAATTCCACAAGACATTCCCATAGTACAGCCAAGGAGTTACTCTGTAGACGTTAACAAATGCAGCGTAAAATTTTAAATATGCAGAGATAACGGATATGGCAAACTGCTTTTTCAGTTTGGAGACAGAGCCTATTAAAACCTACCAAAGAGCTCGCAAGAACTCCAGAAAACCAGCTGGCAGCAGTGGCTGGGGGCAAGCAGGACCCACCAGCTGCCCCAGGGAAAGCTGTGGTGGACAGTGCCCAAACCTACAGGAGGTGCCACGTGCCCCCTTTTGCAGCTGCTTCACATGGGAGGTGAAGCTTGGTCTGAAGCCTTCTCTTAATCTAATTGCTTTCAACACGCATTTCCCATAAAAGAACTATAAATAGCTAAAACCAGAGAGTGTGCTGGGTCTAGCAGTGCTCTGACCCACCTCTCACTCTCCACACCTGCATTGCAGCTACTGAATTCCTGTCCAGAAAGGCTGAAGGCATCTCTCCTCTCATGCCCTCCCCCAGCTGTGCGTGGTGCTTAACCCGCCAGGTGTACTCACAGCTCCTGCCTGGCTGACTCTCACAAGCCAGACGAGCATTCTGCGACCCTTAAAGGGCTCTCTGGAAGGATACAAAGCCTCTCAGGACTCTTGACAGAGCTGTCTGGAGTTATAAGAACCTCCAAACGAGGGCAGCAGCTGAGTAAGGAGGTTTGGAAAATCTGTGTGTGGAAGTCACAGAAGTAACTGGCAAACAGACGCTGAAATCCTATTGGAGCTCCTGAGTCAGAAGGCAAATTAAAAGTAGTTCTCCAGCCCCTTTTAAGTTTTCCCTGTGGCTGATGCAAACAGGCATAGCAATGTTTATTTATGACTGTTTTGTCAGGATGAATATGGGTACTCTCCAGCTGACGTCCACATCATTGGCCACAGCCTGGGAGCACACGTTGCTGGCGAGGCCGGCCGGAGGCGCCCGGGCATTGGAAGAATCACTGGTCAGTGACTGCAGCCACACTCACACTAAAGCCACCAAACAAAGTGCTGCTATTCACTTTCTGATTGCGTCTGTGGGCTGCAGTGTCGGCAGGGGTAATTGGAATATTACAGAACTCAGCCCCTTCACGCAGGGCCCCAAGGAGTGGGGCCGTGGTAAGAGAGGCAAAAGAACGTGACGATTGTTTTGCTTGCACACGTGTTACACGGCAAAGGGATTTTTTAACATGTTCAGCACTTCCAGAGGTTAAAGCCGTGGGTTTGATTCATCCCACAGGCAATGCCAATGGCATTGTGCCTTGTGCAGAGTGGCCTTTCATGCATAAAAGACAGTTTTAGATATTATTAACACAATCCTTTTCAATTGTTTCTTTTCCTCGGGGATTTTGGCCTTGGTGAACCTTGGACTAGTAGTCTACAAAATTCAGTTTAAAAGCAAACCAAAAATGTGCTCCCCAGGGACAAGAAGAGATGTAAGTATAAGGCAGCAAAAATTGTGCAATTTGCAAGACTTTATAAGCACGTGAAATTGCTGCAGCAATTTGGGAACCAAACTGATTCCATTTTCTGCTAGGTTCAAAAGCAAAGCTTGTTGTTGCAAAACTAGGCGTTTTTCCCAAAATCTGACTGGAGCCAGAAGTAGATAGGCAGGTTTCAACATCTCCAAGCAGGTGGGATGCTACCAGCAGAAATTCCTCCTTGAGGACTCTCAAGGGAGGGTCTCTAGAAACCACGCAGGTGGATCAGTTACTTGGGATGCAGACACAGTAACCTCAGTTTGAGCAATGTTATTAAAGAGAAGTTCAATTCAAATACAAAAAAGGTAATTCCAAGTGTTAGGATTCAATATTGCTGTGAGTATGTCAAGCATAAATTTAATTATTAAATAAATTTAATTATTAAAATTTAATAGGCTTCCCACAGGTGACTTCCTGGGAGAAAAGCCACTTGGTAAGAGAGAGCACACATCCTCATTTTATTAATGCCTTTGTTACTTAGATATAAGGAGCCATAGGCAACTATATACGTCATATTCATTATAGGTAATCAATCAATGATACGTGAAATAATTCTACATCAACACCTCTTTATTTTTTATTTCATACATAACGCTACTCCTTTTCTCTCAGGACTGGACCCTGCACAGCCTTATTTCCAAGGCACTCCAATTGAAGTCAGACTGGATAAATCTGACGCAGACTTTGTTGACATTATCCACACAGACTCAGCTCCCACAATCCCCAACTTAGGTGAGTATGCAGCTCTGCTGTACTGATATGAATTATTTATGCCCCGTGGCACTTAAGTGTTCTGATTCTTCACTGAGGCCGTTGTGCTGTGTCACAGACACAGAATGAATACACCACTTTAGTCACTAACAGCTCCTGCCCTAAAACACCTTGCACAGACAGACTTGAAGCCAGCAACTACAGGTATGGGACAGCATTAATTTAAAACATGCTTACCCCCGTTTCAAATGCTTCAGGTTTTGGCATAAGCCCAGCTATAGGACACATTGACTTTTATCCAAACGGAGGAAAGCAGATGCCCGGGTGTGGGAAGAACCCTGTTTCTCAGATCGTAGATCTCGATGGCATCTGGGAAGGTAAGTGTCTTGTTTGCATTACAAATTCAGGGGAACCTCCCCCCTCAAAGTGTAGCCACTTATCTTTCCTTAATTCAGGTGTTTTACATTAGCTTTTGGTGTATCCACCAGCAATGGCAGCTGCAGACTGCAGTGAGACTGTTAATATGCTCAAAACACACCACTTTTCCAGAGCTTATTAAAAACTAAACAAGAAAAAGGGTTTGCCTCTGGAAAAATGCGTTTTCTCTAAAGGATCTAATAGCAGAAGCAGAAGTTGCTGGAATTGTGCCAAAAGGTTTGAAGGGTCTGTAGCAGCAACATATTGCATTTTGTGTCTAATTGCCCAGCAGCAGCACCGGTGGAAGTGGGCAAAGATGTTCACAGGTACTCCTGAGAGAGTGTCTTCAGCTGAAATTCTTCTGAGACAAAGCAATTAATTCAATTCCTTGTTAAGTTACCGATTACAATCGGAGTTGCATTGGAGTGATGTCATTGCGTCTATTTTCAGGCAACTAAAAAAAGATTTGCACGCAGTTGCTCAAATACACTGGTTTTTGCTGCTTTACGCGGTTCTAATAAAATCTCTAAGCATAAGAGAATTCCTATGTGTCTTTCTAAAATTAAATTGCACATAAGATTAAAAAACATAAAAAAAAAACCTTAAAGATTTCTGCTGTGAAGATTTTTCAGCACATTATCTGAGCTCTTTCTTACACTACAGCAAACACCTGAAACTCTGGGAATCCATTAACTGATTTGTGGTAACTACCCTTTTACTCCAGGTTTNTTTTTTTGATAGAGTAAACTTGTTATCAATAATGGGGAATTAAAGCACAAAGAAATAACTGCGTTGTATACGGTCTTCTTTTTAACCTAAAGTCAGAAAAATGCAGGCAACACAAAGGAAAATAATATATTCATTATTTTAATTTTAAGAGTTTCCCTTTCTTAAGCACCCCCAAATAATAATAAGTTTGTTTTGAAGCCCTCAGCTGGAGCAAATCAGCACTGCCCTAGGAAGTTCACTGTTAAATACTTTTCATTTGGTTTTCTTTTGTCATGGTAATGAAACTGTTGCCTACAAAAGACCTGCTTCAGGCAGCTCTCGTTTCTATTGTTAAACTCGGTCAGATCGCTTGAATAAATGTTTTTTGAGGGGAAGGGGCTGGGCTGAGCCGCACAGTCGGTCTCCACAAAGCATTTCAAGTTTGCATTTTATACCTGTTGAGCCAGTGACATTCCTTAGGGCATGAGTGCATCAGAAGCAAGTAAGGTTCCAACCTCATGTTCGATACTCCAAGAATTGCGACGAGGCTTTTGAGGAAGAATGATGCATCCCAATGGCATGGGTTTCTTTCCTTGAACGGCAGCAGAAAAGAA
This sequence comes from Machaerirhynchus nigripectus, assembly GCA_013397975.1. Classification (NCBI taxonomy): domain Eukaryota; kingdom Metazoa; phylum Chordata; class Aves; order Passeriformes; family Dicruridae; genus Machaerirhynchus; species Machaerirhynchus nigripectus. The sequence goes on along the minus strand of VZRQ01011196.1, from coordinate 107,957 downwards.
GAACTAACCTGGGGGCACCTTTTCACAGGAACTCGGGACTTCGTGGCTTGCAATCACTTGCGGAGTTACAAGTATTACTCGGACAGTATCATCTACCCTGACGGGTTTTTAGGCTATCCTTGTGCTTCCTATGATCTTTTTCAGTCAGTAAGTATTTCTCAAAGCCTTGGGATGGACTGTATTGAAAACAGTGGCCCTTACCTATGCATCTGAAATCCAATGTATTTATGCTAGCTTGCACCCGGTGGGTGCTTCTGTAAGAGAAGTGTCAGACATCCTAAAGTGCTACAGGCTGTGCCGATGGCGTGGGTCCAGGTAGGAAAAGGCAGTAACAGACAGGGACAGCCCTGGCTCTGCGCTGGTGTGGCAGCCCTGAGGCATTGCTGGGGTCAGGGTGGCTTCTCCAGACTCCTCTGCTGCATCCAGCTGGGCAAGAGGTGAGGAGGGCCTGTCCCTGTAAGAGCCAAATACCTTTATCGAAGAGAAAGGAGCCCACAGGTGAGCTTTCAAACACAGCTGAAGTTCCTTATTTTTGAAGCAACAAGAAGTAAAATAACACGTGATAACCTGAGGGGGTCAGTCCGTGCTCAAAGCACTTTGGTGCCTGAAGATGGCCCCAGGGACAGAGCAGTGGTTTTTGGGCCAAGGTCAGGAACCCCTTCCTTGTCCCACACTGGGAGAGAGGGAGCTAGAGCCAAAGAGCTGGGTCACTTCCATGATCTTTCTCAAGTCATGGAAAGGGTTACTTGGAATTTGTTGCTGTGGCACAGGGCCTGTCAGGTGGGTATAGTAAAAATAAATCCTTTGATTAATTTTTTTTCTTTTGCTTGGCTGACTGGATAATGTTATTAATAGGTATATTTGTTTTCACTAGGGAAACTGTTTCCCATGCCCAGAAGAGGGGTGCCCAAATATGGGTCACTACGCAGACAAATTCAAGGACAAAATTAAAACTAACTTCCTGAAACTTTACCTGAATACTGGAGAGGCCAGGGATTTTCCCCGTGAGTTTTGAATGCTTCCATTGCTACATACTCTTTGTAAAAATTTTATTCTCCTTTTGGGCAATTAACTTTAGCAGATGAACAGATCTCATCACAGTGCAAAGTCTCTTCAGTTCTTCACGCTTTTTCCTCTTTTGCTCCACCACCAATGCCAGCTTGGGGCCCTACAGTACAAGAAAGTGGGTGACAAACTCTAGAGTTTAGTGGGCATTACTGAGATGTTTAGTGGTGCAAGGAGAAGGCAGGAGAGACAACGCACAGAAGTTGCAGCAAGGGAAATTCTTATTTAACAGTATGAAAATCACAGCCACAAAGGCAGTGGTTAAATGCAGGAAGAGGGGCCCAGGGAAGCTGGGAAATCTCTGCCATTGGAGATGCCAAAACCCTCATTTGACAAAGGCCAAGAATGAGCTGATCACAGCTGGCCTGCTTCCAGAACTGGATGGACAAGATAATCTCCTTTACAACTTCAGCTGTCCTAAACATCAGCTCTCACAACACAGTGCTTAGGAGGCCTTTGTAAGCACAAACGATAACCTTCTTGAGCTCCTTTTGCTAATTGCACACAGAAAGGAAGTTCCCACCCACAAAAATTATTTTCCTGGAGCTTCGGAATTTTTTCATGCTGCTCAGATTCTGTATGTACCCTTATTTATTCCTAACACCCCCTTATTTCCAGCTTCAGTTGATATGAAAACCTTCATGGTCAAAATGCTGAGATTTATATAATGTTCACCACAGTATGGACTAGTTTTCTCTTTTTTCTCTCCCAGGAAGTAACACAAATGTCTTCCATTTCTCATGTTGATCTCATTAGGACATAATGACAAATTTGACTCACTGATCTTTTGTATCTTCTGCTCTCAACTAACTTGCACAGACAGGAAAACAAACAAAAAAACCCTAGCATTTGGTATTTTAGAGACTGTTTCTCCCTGGGTGCAATCTAAGTCACTGCATTTCTTCTGTGTAGTTTGGAGGTACAAAGTAACCGTGACCCTCTCTGGAAGGAGCAAAGTAAAAGGATACGTAAATGTTGCCCTGTATGGCAGTGGTGGGAACACAAAGCAGTTCCAGATCACCAAGTAAGTTAAAAATCCAACAGAAAAGAAACTTTTCTTCTACAACCCTTAATTTGTATTTGTAATTAATAATTCTGTTTAAATTGATCTTATGAAGAGAGAAACAAAAAGGCAGCAGACCAGGCCTGCCTGCCTTTGCTGCTTCTGAAAAACAATGATTTGGGAGGAATTACACCAGAAATCTGGCAATAATGTTGCTACCACATAACTACATAAACATTGTCTCTCTGCTAAATTTCTACCCTCTTGCCACCACAGCAGAGCCTTTGACATGACTGGTAATTAGCAGCAAATGCTGCCATGCCTCACATCCATGAAATGCTGTTTTTCACAGGGGTACCCTCAAACCAGACAACACTTACACGGCCTATATTGATGCAGAAGTTAATGTAGGAAAAGTTACCAAGGTTAAATTTCTTTGGAACAACAACTGGATAAACCCAACTTTTCCTAAACTGGGAGCTGCAACAATCACGGTAGAAGCTGGACAGAACAGAACAGAGTAAGTATATCCACTGTGAAAATCTTGGAAGTTACTTGAGAAGATAGCTGGCAAAATTATAAGTGGAGCGGACCCCTTTTCACAAGGAGAGCTATTTAAGGTATAAAAAGGAAAAGATTCTCAAGGAAATCTTTTCTTCCCTTCATTTCAAGACACTGTTCATCCATTGCCCAATTCACTACTACTCCGACCCTTTGCTTTAAATAACCTCAAAGGAAAACTGAAAATCTTTCCAGGCTTTAGAAGGGCAAACTTTCTGTATAACCCTTTAGGTGAGAAAAATTAATGCTGGCTTCGATTGTTGGCATCATTCTCGCCAAGCTCCCACTGTCCACAAAAACAGATTATTTGTGGGACTGGTTTGCTGTCAGCTGGAAACAGAAAAGTATTCCATTGATACTGATGACCCCTGAGGTCACGATTGACTAAAAAGGATGGTGATAATAAACCTGCCTTCCAATGAGGAACACTAACACTTGGAGACTGCACTGAAAGGCTACACATAAAGCTGAGGGAAAGAGGCTAAAACTGGTTTCTCCAGACTTTGTGAAATACAGCTTGGATGTTCAGATTATAAGAGCAAGATTTACTGATCCAGTTTTACTAATTTGCCTGGACTTTTAAACATGAATTCCTTCGTTTTCTTGATCGGTTATTTTATTTTATCCACACCATGCTTGGGTATCTAGAGCAGGAGGTACAGTGTAAATTTTAGACTATCTACAAAGGCACAGTTAGAATTCCATCACTTAAAAGACAACATGGGAGGTGGAAACAGTTTCAAGCAAACTGAAATGATTACAGCCCAGCACCACTTGAACTCACCTGAAAGCAGAGGTCCTAAGTCTGGTTGTAGTTTCTAGTACCAAAGCACATCGCTGACATTCCTGTAGAAAGGAACTCACCCTTCTACTGACTTGTGGCCTTTGCACAAGTAGTTGTGGCCATCTCTATAGAGATGGTAGCACAAAACCTGGGAAAAAACCCCAAAACTGTAAAATTAAAGTAAGGCAGGCAATGAAGCAGAATTCCGTCCATCAATGCTTTCCCCAGCAGTAATATTTCAAATTTAGAAGCTCCAAGTTTGTTCTGTTCAGTTGTGCACATTACAAATCAGGTTGAGTTAACATCAAAATAAATCCACTCATACAATTTCAACAGCTGCTGACAGCTCAAGGTGCTTGCATTTATTTTATCCTCAGGTACCGTTTCTGTGGCTCTGGGACCGTGAGGGAGGATGTTCTGCAGACTCTGACTCCTTGCTAACAGCACATTCGGATGCCCAAATCCTTGCTACCAATAAAAGCTACTCATACCTAAAACACCGGAGTCTGCAGCTGTAATACTGGTGGTCTGTGTTGTTTTGGGTGGGTTTTTGCTGGTTTGGGAGGCAGAGGTTGAGTCTGCGGGTACCTCTCTACAGACAGAATTTTTACAGTAGCTTGAGGAGTGAATGTGCCAAAACCTGTTGAAGAACTCCCCTGCTTTCAGCTGGTTTCAAAATCATTTCAAGCAGGAGGAAAGGGGGCAGGTAACAGAAACAAATCCATTTCTGTCCCAATGTAATCCTGCCTCATCTCCCTCAACATTCTGCTGGACAAGGGGCTGTGTCTCCTCTGCTGCCAGAGGAAGCTCATCCTCACTGATAAAACCTCACAGAAGTGCTGGGGATCTACTGCTACACAGACCTACTGCTCCTGGGGACCTTTTCTCAGTTTCTCCTGAAGTTCCCCAGACTGGGGAACTCTGCTCTTTCTGTCTCTCTGGGTGACCTTTCCTCTCCCAGAACACCCTGTCCCAGAGGACATCAGTCCCTCAGCAAGGCTTTAGATTCTCCATGCAGTGGTGGAGGTGAAACCAATTTATTTTGTGTTGGAGCACTACTTTTCTAGTATAGAAGAAAACCCCAGTGTTTTATTGTTCTTTTTTTTTTTTTGAGTGCATTTTGCCAGCTCTCTCAGGGTGATGGGAAGGAGATGGGGGATGTAAATAATAGAAAAAGAACCATCAGCACAGAAGATTAGCAACCTGTGGGCATGCTCTGGGGTGAAATAAGTTCTTTATATAAAAGCCAAACTGTTCCTTGCTTTAACACAACTGAAGAGAATATCCTCCAGCAATTTCAGTTTTAGTCAGAGATGTGCAGGTTTGCTTTTATGTTTAAAAACCTTCTAAATTGCACTTGTGCTTCTTGCCCAGATTAAAGGGCACTATTTGATTTATATTAGATGTATGGAAAAAGTTCTTTATTATAGGAGGGGTAAAACTGGCACAGGTTGCCCTGAGAGGTGGTGGGTGCCCCCTCTCTGGAAACATTTGACACCAGGCTGGTTCAATTAGCTGAATTCCTCGAGTATTCCCCCTGTCACATTCCTTCTCTCCCTGTGCAGCTCCTCAGGCAGCAGCAAGTGCAGAGCTCACAGCAGAGTTCTCTTTGTGTGCTTTCTTCCCAGCCTATGCTGTCCAGAAGGACACTTAAAAGCCGACCCATCTTTTGTCTCCAGTTTTTCCCAAATGTGGTCAGTCTTGTAGTGGTAGAATAAGACAGTCAGGCCTAATAAATTAAAGGATTGGAGTTCTTTGTCCTGCATCAGGCTGTGGTAAGCCCAGCCCTGGGTTGCTCTTGCAAAGCCTTCCTTGGCTGTTCATGGCCGCAGTTGGGCAGGAGGAAGAGGATCCAGCTACAGGAACAGAGGCTTTCACACTTCATCCAGTCCTTGGAGGAACACACAAACCCTCTCCAGGGAGATAAATAGCTGTGGGTTTATGCATAGCTGTAGACACAGGAGCTGGCGTCTGATGCTGGCTTTTCATGTACCCCACATCCCTCTGGCATCCCCTGCTTCCTTCTGCCTTCCCTGTATGCCTCTCCTTGGACTTGGTGTCCTGATCTCGGTGCCTCCTGCTGAGGAAACCTCCACAGGGTTATTAACTTCCTAACACTGCAGAAGAGTTTCTCCTTTGTCTTTTGTTCCATTACCTTGGAATAAGCAGATTCTTGCCTACACAATTGTTTTGACAGTCATGATATTCTCAGCATTATCCTTTGCCATAGCCACTTCAGCAGCCCATGTAATTTTAACAAACACCTAACAGAATCAAGACGTTAAAGTTGACAATAGCATAATGAAAAATCTCCTTTTAATAATGAACTGGAGCTGCCGTCATCTTGTTTTAGCAGAGTAAAATCTCTTCCCCCCCCCCGAACACTTTACAAAGCTATTACATAAAATGCAATGTTAAATGAACAACAAATTACTTTCCCTTTAGCTAGCTCTTAATGCTAATGGTGCTATTTATTCCTGACCTTTTGAAATATTAGATTTTTAAAATGACAACATAAAAAGAATTCTTGTTTGAAAACGCGAGCGACTTTAAACCACATGTTATTACTTGTAAGTATAGCGTGCACATGCATCATTCATTTCAGTGTCCCATTTAGGGCTAATTGGTATATATTTCAGTTGACATATATTGTTCTCCTGCAAACGTGTCAAATTCCTTAACGATGGCGGTGACAAAAGCAGAACGCTTGAGATATATAAATTACGCTCTTTACCATATAATCATTCTTATCTATTGGGAATTCTATTTGTGACAAACCATGTTCAAAAATACACAGCAGATTGATTTTTTTTTTTTTTTAAACTTTAATATCACACCATTCACGGCAAGTCTTTGATTGCTTCCTTAAGTGTAGAAATGTTTTGATTTTTATCTGCATCATTTTGCGGCTTTTGAAAAGCTCACTTTATTTATTAAAGGAAGAGTAGCACAGTGAGGATCTTAAAATGTATCTTTTGTTATCAGCATAAGAAAAAAAAATGGGCTGTAATTGTGGATCTAGAGTAAGTAATTTGGTGAAAAACGCTTTGTGCTGTAGTTCAGGTTTTATAATTCCTGCCAGAAATTGTTATTATTTTGTTGGTGGGCAGCATTGCAAGAAGAATTTTAAATATTTTAAATATGGGAACAACTTGGGCCACGTATTTCCATTCCATTTTAGATTACCGTGTGCGATGTGTTTTTCCCCTTTATTACAGATCATCTTAGAATTAGAGAAAAAAAAAATAAAAATTGAAGATTTCATGTGACTCCAATTACTACTGCGATATAGCAGTGCTCATTGTTGTCCTTAGACAATGCTGTCCACAGTCATTACTTTGCTCCATAAATCAGTAGCATAATGAGGTTCTATCTTTCAAGAAATATTTCAGCGTATCTTAATTTGGCATTGATGAATTCTCCTCCCCAAATCTCTCCAGGGTTTTTTTTAATCTAGTTTGTCATATTAGAGCTTTCATCACCTCGCCCCAGCTGACAGTGCTATGGCTGCGTATTTATTTCCATACCTTCCTGGGATGCGTCCTCAGAGGTTGCAAATAGGAACTTTATGATGCTATGCCTTGAAGGCTGGTTTTTCTTGATTGGAGTGTAAATCCCAAACTGTTTTGCCCCATCCTCATCCTTCAGAAATGCATACTGTGTGTGGTTGTACTAAAGTGTGGAAAAACAGGGTTAAATTTGCTAACATCTTGATGCTGATATAAACTGGGAGCAGTTTTTTTGACAAAAGAGATATTCACTTGAAGAAAATTATATATCATCTTTTTCCGAAGAAATTCTATAATTTCAGATACCCATTTTTTTTCCTAAAATTTGAAGACAAGTAAAAGGTAAAATGTATCCCCATTTTTAATTGTCAAAAAAGGTCAGCAGAGGGCAGAGGAAGAAAGGAGAGGGTTGATGTGATGCTCCTCAGCTCTAAATGAAAAAATACTAATAGTGCCTCATGTGACACTTACTTCTAAACTGTGCTTGCAGGCAAACAGAAACAAGAAGCAAAGTACTCTTTAAATTAGTCTAAATGTTGTGTTCAATTACACAGTAACAGTCGGGTGGCTACTGCACTTGCTATCACTTTGGTGACCTATATTTTGTGAGACCCAAGGACAAAAGTTGAATTCAAGCCCCTCTTTGTGCTCTGGCCCATGGAATTATTGTTGCGTGTTTATCCTACAAAAAAATATTACCTTTAATTGCTTTAAGTAGATAATGGCTTCACATCTAACTAATTAGGGAGGTGAAAGGGGAACAAAAAGGGATCTAAACCTCCACAGTAATGCATTTATTCAGATAGTAATTCACATTATTGTAATTGTGAAAAATAACAGGAATGGACATTACTCTGGTGGCTTGGGTGCCTCAGCTGGGGCTGTGCAGTTTCAGAGGATGGATTCCCTGGGAGCCCTGATTATCCTCTTTGGAAAGCAAGGCCTCTCCCGAGTGTGGCACCGTTTCTCGTTCAGATGAAGTTCTTCACGGAGGAGGAGTAAATACAGTAGTCATCACCTTAATTATGTGGGATGCAAAACACAGCATACGCTTGTGTATGTCCTGCCTGAGGTGATGGAAGAGCAGGAGCCACCCTTTCCTTCTCCCAGCAAGAAACATTCTGTCTACTGGCTACAGCCCAGGTCAGGCTACAGAAACTACCACAGCACCTGCTCAGAAATAAATTAAACAAACTCTTGGTATAGATTGACAACCTTCTGTGTATTGTCTTTAATTCTTTACCCAAACTTCAGCCATCTCTCATTTGAGGAGGGGAGAAAAAGTCATCAGGAGGGAAGTGAGAGAGAGTTCACCACCCTCATCTCTCACCAAGGTGCTCTCAGTCCCTCGGGGGATTCTGTGGCCTGACCTCACATCTCTTTCCAACCTTTCTCATCTCCCCCTTGCTTGCAGTTTGGAAATCAGTGCATCTGACCATTTTACAGCCCTGCAGAAGCACAGCAAATTCAGCAGGGAGTCAGAGAGAATGTGTTTGCCCCCCTGCACCCTCCCTCTGCCATCAGCCACCTCCAAATCCCCACCTCCCACAGAACGCAGGGAGGGCTTGGCAAAGGAGGCTTCTTCCCTTCATTAAGGACAGACTGTAGATCCTCAAGCCTTTGCTTTAGTTCCAAAAGGAGCCAAAATGTCTTTGCTGGGTCATGAAAATCAGCCTCTCATTCCCTCCCACAGAGCCTGAATTAGGAAGCCTCTCCGGGTGGCTGTGACAGAGGGGGCATTGCTCCTGTGCCTCCCCTTGCTGGCTCTGAAGGGATGGCAATGCGGCGGCAGAAAGAAGTGTATTTTTATTGCACAGGACCCTTGTAAGGTAATGAAAAGTTCTTTTTAACCAGGGAAAAATGTTCAAAGTGGAGAGCGGAGTGACTGCACCAAAGAATAATTCTCCTTTTGACCCACAGAGAAAGAGGTGCCTGATGAAAGTATATGATCACGGACAGTGTGAAGATAACTGTCTGATCAGATAATGGAATTGTTTTCAGTGATAAGAATGAATCCATTACTAATGCAAATAACTATAATAATTATAATTTGCAATACAGTAAAAATCACCTAGTCTACCTCCTCCTCTGACAGGAGACTGTATAATAAATTATAGGCTGAGAAAAAAAAAATCAAAGGGATAAAGGTTAAAAGATTAAAAAAAATTCTGAAACTTAAAAGCTTAACAGGGAAGTCAAGACCTGAAAGCAGAAATTGGTGCTATTAAATAAAGCAATTGTGAAGAATGAGATATTATGGAACTGATTAACAAACCAGAAACCAAGCATTTCCTCTTATCACTACCTCTTGTCACAGATTTCAATAATTCTAAGAGAAAAAAAATTAAGAGTTGGCGTATAACAAGGAAATTAATTATTTAAATGTAGGTGAATATGCTAATAGTACTCTGGGAAGATGAATATATCTTCACACACAAAAAAGCCCCCAGAGGGTTCAAGCCCCCTTGAGGAGTTTCTCCAGTTGCTTTTGCTTTGCTTTAGTATCCAAAACTGGTCCAGCTGTTACGTTGTTCCCAACCAGGACCGCTCATCTACAGGGCAGATCTTCTAGGGATTTCTGGGTACACCAGTTTGCTCATACCAGTCCCATAATCTTTGTTCCTGTGAGGTATTTTGGGCATGGAGACTGTAAAAAATGCTTAATTTCAGCTTTGGAGGAGTAGAATAGAGCAGGTGAAACAAATCCTGTGAGCAGAGTTTGTTTCAGTGAGCTGTTTTCTTGTTTACAGCAGCTCTGCTTTCTCCACTGGTTAAGCAGAGAGGAAATAGTGATGCACAAGGTTTGTCATTCACTTTTGGCATCACACCAGTCATAGTTTTAGGTGATGGAGCGTTGGGAATTTCCCAAGAGATCATATGGTTCTTCCACAGCCATCAATTTGGTAAAATAGCTATTAAATAACTGAGTCTAAAGCACAGTCTTCCAACACTCTTCATTTAGATCTTCATTTTCCAAAGGTCAGGATGTCCCATAACAGCCACAGAGAAAAGCCAGAGATTATAATGACAATGGTGTGTGAGGGAGACTTAGACACCCAGAGGTGCTGACACTTAGTTAAAAGTAAGGGCGTCTACCAGGTTAAATTAATCTTTAACTCCGAGTGGAACCCGCTTTTCTGTGGTTGGAGTATTTTCCTGCATTTTAAATTCAAAGTAAAAAGCTCAATGTACCCTGCCAAAACCTCCCCCTCAAGTCATTCATGAAGTCAGAGATTTCTCACCCTCTCTGAAGTTTTTCATTGCAGCACTTTTCATGCAGCTGAAAAGCTCAACACACTTCAGGCCTGCAAAGCACCAGTAGTTTATCACAACTTCCACAGCATAGGAGTTCAAGGAAAATGTTTTAATGGTGCAAGTTCCAAAAGCAAAGTGAGTGGAAAACTCAGAGTCTGCCTCATAACCATGAATTGTGGTTACCTCATAAGTGCCTTTTATCCAAAACACACCCAGCCAATATAACATTCCCTCCTTTCACAAGCTCCTAAGGTTTGAACACATACCTTTCAGCTTAAACACCAGAAGGGAGGCCTTTAATCAATGTTTGCAAAAGACAAAACCACACGTGCCTCAGATACCCACATCCCATTTCATTGTTTGTTGATGCTTCACCGGGGCTGTTCTGGAGAGGGATGCTCCCAACACGAGTCCTTCACGTGTGTTCACACAGAACAGCTTCAGCATCAGTTTCCAAATCTCCTCCCAGCAATAAGATGCTTATCTGCCAGAAACCAGCATCCACTGCCTAATCCTCAAAGCTCCCAACAGAGCCATAAAAAACATCACAGGTCTATAAAACACGATTGAAGGACCTGTGATTTAATTAAATAATTCGATTCAGTGCATGCATGAAACTGGTCTTCAGATATGTCAAAAGCTGTCAGGGCATGAATGAGATGAATTGCTCCCATGTTCTCTAAAGGTAGGACAACCCCAGAGAGTCAAAGCTGACATTATGTAAGACTTCAGACAGATGAGGACAGTGAAACAAACTGCCCAAGAAGGTGACACCATTTCAGCATCAGAAGGTTTGAAATCAGATCAAACAAAAGTTTAGGAGGAGTTTAGGCAGAACTAACATTGTTTTGCAGCAGAAGGTGATATATGATTGATGCCTGAAGTCCTTTCCTGCTATGAATCTCCTGTGATGCTCTGACAGAGCTGCAGTTGCAGTCAGCAGAAACACTGGATGGATCTGAACAGAGAAGAGAAAAAACCTGAATTATTGTATGCTACTTGACTCTGAAGGGGAAAAATTAAAATTGCTTCAGTGGGATATGATCAGTGTAGTTTGTCAACATCCCCTCAGTCCCTTAACATCTTTGGTAAGTGTGTGATACTTTTTGATCTTCAATCTCATGTGTTTCACCCATAAGACAAAACAAAAGAACTAAAACATTAATTTAAATGTGTTTTGGAACATCCTCAGTGATGTTACCTGATTCTTCAGCTGCCTTACACAATTATCAGGCTGAAACGTTGACCTTGTTTCCTGAGTAGACAAATCTATTCTCCCGCCCACTGTGTAAGGAATTTTTCATGGGCAAGGCTGTGTGGTCACAACACCCTGCAGATAGCGCTGCTACCCAGACCTCTGCCAACACAAAGAACATCATCTGTAGAACATGCTGGAATGTTGTTTATGGAAAACAACTACATTTAGATGCAACTCCTGCACACATCATGCAGAACCAGCACCTTTTCTGCTGGATTCTGCTCTGCTCACAGCGAGCTTCCTTCAACTCTACTCATTTTGAGGAGTCATCTAGGCAAAGTGTTGGTGGGGGGACAGAGGCTGAGGAAGCAGATCCATTATGATTGTCACTAGATGGAAAATAAACCTTCAGAGCAATCCGTTACCTGCAGTGCTTTTTTTGTGTGTGTTACCAAATGCACGGCCTGCAGGCTGTTCGTGTGTGAGAAGCACCGGGGCAGCACCGAGGCCGCTCCTTGGACTACAAAGGAAGAGGATGTGTTCAGTCTGGTGTCTGCTCTTATCAGCTGATGGCAGGCGGAAATTCCTACTAGAGGTGCAGAGATTATTCCTCAAAGGGAAGGAAATGCTCCTTGTTGCCCTTAGGAAAGGGAGAGTCACCTTTCTAACTCCTTATTGAAAGTGCGGTTTAGCAAACTCTGGCAGTCACAGCTCTATCTCACCACCCTCTGCTTTGAAACCATCCCTGACCTCGTAACTGCTGGAGCCCTCCAGTGCCTCTGTTCTGCACATCAGGTCCTGGTTACTCATCTCTCCAGCCAATTCCTTTGTTTCCTTACTCTCAGTCTGGTATCATCCTCCTTTGACGTCTCGGCTCCGCTGCAGCGCACAATATTCCCAGGGTAGGCTTAGATTTATTCTTCATTCCTCCTTGTCTGAGTCAGCTCACCTGTGGATGCTGGTAGAAGGATCATAGTGGCTGCAATCTACCAAGTTCTTAATTTTTTTTGCCATCCCACTGTAATGAACACCATGTCTGCAGTCAGTAACTCCCAGAGCTCCTGGGATATGGCATCTAGTAAACTTTTCCCTATTATTACAGTCCCTGAAAAATGAGAAAATAGGTACTACTTTCAAATTATAGCCAGCACCTAATCAACTGTCTGTTAAGTAAAGACAATACAGAATTTCTTGCTTTGCAGAAAAATGTTTGCAGTTAACTGACTCAATATACGGCATAAGGATGGCACAGGAAGACAGGTTTTGCTGTAAGAAATTGATCCTTGCATCTGTGGAACTGCACAGGCTGTGGTGGAAACTCCTTCCTTTTTTTGAAAAGCCACATTCAAGTCTCTAACTTGAAGGAGAAAACACCTTATTGTGACTCTGCATTGGTTGCACCACAAAAGTGTTTTTGTGTTTTGGAACACAACTAGCATGGCATGAATGAGAATTATTAAAACAGAATTTATTCCTAAAAAAAAGTAAGTACAATACTGGCAAATAACAGGCCTGAATCCCAGTCACAAAAAGCATCTGCACTTCTCACTAAATTATCCAGGCTGCATCTCTTGAAAATCAAGCTGTTATTCCACTGAGTAAAGGAGCTCTGCATCCACTGTCCCTAAGACAGAGAGCTGGACACTGCCGTAAGGAAGGTTGTTTTACAAGTTGTTTTATTCCATAGCTATTCACATGAATATAAAATCTGCTAATTTCAGTGGGGACTTACATGATTTTGTAGAACAACTTACACAAAATCCCTTCTATCAAGATGGGGCTGTAGCTTTAAATAGAAACACTCCTACAAGAAAGCCTTAAGATTTAGAAAAGTCCAGTGTAAGGACAAAATTCTGAGTGCACACACATGAAACTCCACCGGAATCTTCAGCAGTGTGGTAGAACACTGAAAGCAAAATTTGGTTCTTAATGTGTCTCTGAAGACTGTAATTATATTTCCCATTGTACTAGTAACATTAATTGAATGTTTAGCTGAAATCAAGTTCATTACAAGTTAAATACAGTGCCTAGCCTATTAGGATGGTGTTTATAATTATAGTCATAAAGCACTTGTAAAACACCTTCATTGCAGCAAATAGGTGGAAGTTGGGTGTAGTGGCTGCTAAAGCATCTCAGTTCACTCTCTGCATCTTTGCAGCATCGTGGACCAAGGTCACCTGTGCCACTGAATCACCTCCAGAGCTTGTGCCAACACTGCTGAATTTCAGAGGGACATGGCCTACAGCCGTTAGCAGAAAAATCTAATACTGCACTAACTGTTATGCAAGGGTTTTTTCAGTGCAGCTGGACCTTACTAAACATCCCTAGATCTATAAAGAGGCACATTCTCATGCTAATATCCCTGGTTATTGGCCAGCTTATTGGCCTGATTATGCATTTTTAATGATAAAACAGCTTTCAGTAATACAAGACCTAAGAGATTAGAGTTCTCTGTGTTTGATTTCATGGCTCTCTCAGAGCATCATTACAGAAAATACCTGATCTGCTTTTGGTATTCCCCGAAGTCTTTCTGTCTGAACTCCAACAAAACCTTACTCAGACAGCTACACCAATTTTGCTGGAAGTTGAGTCATGAGCAGCAGTGAAGTTCCACCTTGGGCACACTTGGAGGACACAAGTGAACTAAAGCAGTACACATGTTTGGTGTCACTTCTGCTCAGTTACACACATGAAGGAGCACCCAAATTCAAGCATAACCACATGGCCTGTCTCACTTTCATAATAAACTAGGTTTCATTTTATAGCCGTTTTCCTAAGAATAGTAGCACCGAAAAAGAGAAATTAGTTTTAAGGTATTTTATTTGACATGACTGAAGACACAAGAACACTCAAGATTACAATCCAGACAAGTTGTGAACAGCTCCAAGTATCAGTGAAATCTGAATTTATCTTGCACAGAGGTGAACAAGACCACAATGGTTGGTTTTATAATATAGTTTAAGACTATTTCAAGCAGGTGAGTACTGTGACATTATGCCCAACAACTTTTATACTATTCATCCGCTTAAGCCACTTCATGTCATAAATATGCAGCTTATCTTGGCTATTAAATCTCTGCAATATATAATTAGCCTTCTCATAATAATGCATTAAAACTCCTGTATATAAATACTGGTATACTCATACCAATGCAAACTGCCCTAACCACCACTGCACATTTATCATATCCTAGCACAATTAATCATTCCATCACAATTAGCTGCTAAACTTCAGCCTAGAGTTCAGTAACTTGGACCCAAACTTGCAAGTTGCTGCTTAGAGAAAAACTCCTGCCAAGACCTTCTGCTTTCCCTATGGATAGCAGGCCTTGTTGTCTTTTTGTCTTTTCAACATTAAGTTGCACAATGTCATCTGAAACCCCTACGAAAAAAATGCTCTGCAGGGAATGTCCTGCAAAAGTATCACAACTACAATTCTAAGAATGACCCACTTCCTAGTAAATTTCATGTTGATTTTAAAGCCTAACATCCTTTATCAAAATGGGCATCCACATGCCTCTTACAATGTAAAGTTGTTTAATTGGGTTATAGCCTACAGACCACAGCATAATATTCTACTTAACAATTCTAATTCCTTAGAGAGACAAGCTAATTTTCCATTCTGAAAGAGGGCAACAAGGACAGCTGGGAGTTTGTTCAGTAGTTCAGTGCTCTGCAAAGATAAGCTTGATAGTTTTCTCATCAGACTGGAGGAGGAAGTGCAAAAATATGTAAACCACATTTTACAGTTACAGGGATTTCAGCAACCAGTCCCTGCTTGGATCCAGATGGGCTCTTACAAAAGGTGAGTCAGAGAGGGCAGAGAATCGCTGCTGTGCAGGGAACTGTGCTCCAGAAGAGCTGCAGGAACCACCTGTAGCTTTCCCTGCAGGCAGGCTGGAAGCAGCAGAAAAATCACGGGCCACCTCATCTTGCAGGTCACCTCCTCTTCACAGGAGAGACGGGGGGTGGCAGCCATTTATTAGATCAAATCCTGTGTTAAGGCCACTGAAAACAAATCTGTGCAGACCTGGACAGATTCAGCTTAAAATTGCATGCAAAGACAGCAAAGCTTATTTTTCTGTAAGAATTTTGGTTTTTGGTAGGTGGATGTGGTAGACAGAGACTGGATCTTACCTGCAGCTACAATACAAGAGTGTTGCCTGGCTTTGGAAGGTAGTTTTTCAGTTGTTGTTGTTGTTGTTTAAACTATAGAAGATCCTTACTAAAAACCCAAAACCTAGTGAAGAAGCTGTATACCCAGAGTTTACAATCTGATTTTTGGTTTTACAGGAGGATTCATCCATTATTATGAAGAACTGCTGGAGATGGAATGGCCACCATGTGAAACAAAGAAATGAAAATCCCAGCAACAGAATATTGCATTTGTGTGATGTGCTTAGCTGGTATGACTTGCATTGCAGGAAGAATGTTGTATTCTCTGACACACCAACATTTCTTTCCTATTATTACAAGATCGGCCTTTCACCGATTTCATATCTTACCATCTTTAAAAGCCTATAATTACAGAAGCTGATTGAGAAACTATGTTATTTAAAATTAACAGCTGAATGAAATCAACAGAGGCAAAGTGCATTTTTATACAAGAAAATAGCACTGTAGAAAGAAAGTCTGTACAATATTTAAATATTGTATATACATAAAATTATATTGTTCATAACTCATCTTAAAGTTTCTCTTGTTTGTAAACCATGGAAAGCAACACACACAAAAAAATCCCAGTATTTAGCTTTTAAAGCATTTAGCAGGCAGCAGGAAATCGACTGCTAGCAAGCACACTTTGTAATTATAGAAAGTATCCAGCAGGATACTGTGACTAGCATTCTCCGTAGTCCTTTATTTATTTATTTATTTATTTATTTTAAAGCTGAATGCAGAACACATTTCCCATTCAACCAGGGAATTCTGCAGGAGACACAGTACACTCAATGACAAAATGCAGTGGATCAGTTCTGCAGCTCTCTATTGTGGCAAAACTCCAGGACAAACACAGAAAGTTTAAGTGCAGGATTGGAACATAAATTAATGAAATAACTGATAAAGCTTTAATCTCCCAAAAGGGTCAGTAATGGACATAATTCATGCTTAACTTTTTAAAAAGGAAGGTTTAGATTAATAATTAATGTTGCAAATTTTGGAAAATGTAATGAATTCCAGCAGGTAATCAGGCAGCTCTGTATAAATACTCTGAAAAGTGTCAGTATTTTAGGGTGATTCTACAGGTTGGTGCCAGTCTGCTAATTTGGAGTGGGATTAGGATTTAAATCTGAAGTTGTCAGTTCATGGCAGATACAGAATGTAGGTTTCAGAAGTCTACATCCTGTAGCATTTTTCAAAATAAAAACTATTCCAGTTGCATAAGAAATTTTCCAGGTGAGCAAGCTTAAGGAAATGTTTCCAGAAAGTTGTTATTTGGAAAACAAGATGCTACCATGGCCATCACTGCATTTCCCCTGTGTCAAGAGCTCTGTGCTCACTGCCAGGTAAGGAATGCTTTATTTAATGCTAAATAAAGTAGTTTCATTCTACTGGCTTCTGCCTTCCACTTCATTGGCCATTCAACTCAACCCAGTAATATATTTTAATCAATTAAAATGTTTGCTACAAAAAATAGAATATGGTACTTTTGATCTGAATGTTTTGCCTCTTCTGAATTGTTGAAATGTTTGTGGACAGACATCATCTAGCTGTGCTTCCAAGTCTAGACACAGGAACGAACAAGAAAAGAAATATAATCACTTGGGGAAGTGCTTGATAAAGCAGATGGGTCAGAGGGATGTTGACAGGCTGGAGAAATGTGCAGACAGGAACCTCATAAAGTTCAACAAAGGCAAGTGCAAAGCCCTGAACCAGGGCAGGAATAACCCCACGCACCAGGAGAAGCTGTGGACCAACCGTCTGGGAAGCAGCTTGGCAGCAGAACAACACCTTGGCATCGTGGCAGACACAAGGCTGAGCGTGAGCCAGCAATGTGCCCTTGCAATAGGGAATGCCAGCAGCCTCCTGGGCTGCACTGGGAACAGCACTGTCAGCAGGTCTAGGAAAGTGATTATTCCCCTGATTCAGCCCTGGTGAGACCATGTCTGGAGTGCCAGGTCCAGGCCTGTGCTTCAGGACAAGAGAGACACGGGCACACAGCACTGAGACCAGCAAAGGCTCATGAAGGCGATGAAGGGATTGGGGGATCTTTCATGTGAGGGAGGCTGAGAGAGCTGGGGCTGTTGGACTCAAGGAGGCTCAGGGGATGCTAGGAACGTGTACAAGTGCCTGAGAGGAGACAGGGAGGAGAATGGAGCCAGACTTCTCAGAGGTATCTAGCAAAGGAGCAAGAAAGAAGCAATGCGCACGAATTTAAACTCAAGAAATTCCTTTTAAAGGTAAGAAAAAACCTTTTGCAGGTTGTCAAATAAGTTGCCTGGAGTTTAGGGATCTTAATTTTGGAGATAACAAAAATTGGAAAAAGCAACTTGTTCTGATTGATACCACTTAGAACTGAGAGGTTTTATCAGATAGTCAATGGATGTCCCCTTCAAGCTCAACCACTCAGTGATTCTATGGTTTCATATGGAGACTAATAAAAATAAGTTTAGAAGACCCAAAAGAGAAATTGGTTTGTTCTTAATATTACTTTCCAAAGTATAATGAAGGTAATGCTAGCTAATTAATCTAACAGCTTGTTCTGAGAGCTTTGACAACGAAGGCCCTGTTTTCAAACTGGACCAATTAGGCTCCCAAAACACGTACGTATTTCCTAAATATAATTTTAAGGATTTCTAGGGATTTTCTTTACTCAGAATTTAAGTAATTTAGTTCCTATTTCTTTGAGCCATTGATTTTCAGCACTTGAAATTCTGAAAGCACTGGGCAAAATCAAAAGAACACTAGAAACTACTAATTTGTTCCCATTGCCAGAGGATGGTGCTGTTTGAACAGGTATCCCACACAGATGCACCCCCTGCAACAGCCACGTGGGTTAGTGAGTTTTTCTCAGGAGGAAGAGGAAGAAGAAGAACAAGGCAAAGAGATTACAACTTGGTATATTTTTAACTAACCTTCAGGACCCAACAATAATCAGTGTTTACTTAATAAAGGTAGATCTTTAGGCATGCTTGTGTAACTTGGTAACTTTTACTACCTCTGGAACTTTTGCTCCTGAAACTTTTTAAGGGTCTTTCAAAGTCCAGCCTTTGGTCACCAAAGGGCACAAACACAATATACCCCACCTTACTAGCTGTTCTCATATAGCCTGCTGAAATTCAAGGTGATGACATGACAGACAGAAGTCAAAAAATGGAACAGTGGAAGATCAGTCTCACAAACAGGCTGTGGTGGGGGAAAGGGCCGTTAGTAATTTAAGAAATCAATACCAACTTTGACACTTTTAGAGGTCGCAACATCAACAGCCATGGCTTTGATTTCAGTGTCCCCAAACTGCATCAGTGTTTTGATCTCGCGCCGGTTGGGCACGGAAGCGTCAGTTCCCGTGAGATCCAAGCGCAGGGTGCCGCACTTCTTCACGCCAGGCTCGGTGATGAAGCTGACGTTGTCCTGCTCTGAGCTGTAGATATTGATCACTATTACTAACTGAGAAGGCTTGGCAGGTGTGTAACTGCGTGTCACAGTCTCGCCCAGGGCTACAGACTGGTCGGCTGAGATAAATTTGTCAAAGACATCAGTGCACCAGCGCGTGCCGTCTTTGATGAGGAGCTTCTCCGGGGGATGCTTCCCCTCCACGAAGCGGTTGAGCACCCCGACGCCGTAGGTGAGAGGGGAGCGCCGCACCTTGATGACAGCAGGGTCGAGGCCAAAGAGAACAGCTCCTTTGAGGATGGTCAGACCCACATCCTGGGGAATGATGACCCGGCACCTCGAGCCAAAAGCGCTCTGGACGGCTTGCTGGAGCAAGGGGGATTCAGCGAAGCCGCCCACCAGGAACAGAAACTTCACATTGGTCACCTCCGGCTTATCAAACACTTCACCTGAACAGAAACACAGATCATTCAATATGGAAAAATCCACTGTGATGAGGCAGAGTAAGTGAAAATCCCAGTGTCTGAGTGCAGTGAGTGTTCCATGCACGTGATCTGAAACTGCCACGTCTGTGCCCACACTGCCACCCTCAGCATGCACCAGTCCCAATTCTATAGTCTCTGCCATATTTCACTACAAATTCACTTACCTCAAAGCACACAAACACAGACCCTTTACTGCAATCCAGATAAATCACCCGATTTTAAATTCACTTGTTATTTCTAACCCCAACATCTTAACCACAATAAATACCATCTGCAAAATATTGCCTCTTTACATTTTTACAGATGTTCCTTCTTAGCTTAAGCCCATATCTCCTACTTTCAAGAAAACCATGCAGTTCAGTTGTAGGCTCACTTGTAGTTCACACAACTGAGTTACCTGTCACAGCTGTTGGAGTCCAAGGTGGGTGTCTCCCTCCCTGCTCACATACATGCTGCTCTATACTTATTGTCTTATTAAGTTCTGAAATTTAGCTAATAATCCCTCACATGTGATGAGGAAAGCTGGATATTTTATTCCAAACAGTGCTTTGTAATGTGTAGAAAGCAACACTTTTCTCACCACATGCATTATACTCTACTTGATACAAATTTCATCTTCCACCAGGAAGACCCCAAATAGTAACTTTCCCAAAGAGCATGTCACTTTCCATTACTGGACAAATAAATTCATTACTGTTTAAGACATGCCTGGAAGTACTTTCACCATGATGCATCATTTACTATTTGTGTTTTAGAGATGTCAGTGATTTGGGTGGTCATGAACAAATGTGACCTTCCAGTGAGGAGGAATCAACCAGAGGTCTTAATACCAGGAATAATCAGAAATGAATTACACCTCTGGCATTATTTAGTTGTTGCCTGAAACAGAAAAAAAGAAAATATCTGGGTTTCTCAGTGCATGTCAGCCTTCTGAATGCTTGCAGCCCTGGAAGCACAGAGTAACTGAAGCTTAGGCAGAACAGGACTGGATCACACTCAGTATCCAGTACTAGAGCTAGGTAGGAGCATGTGCTCAGGACTCATCCCTTACTTTTATTATTTTCCTAGCTGATCTATAGAGAGCTGCAAGTTTGAGAACTAAATTCCTTGTCCACAGCTGGTGCATAGCAGGAGGGGTGTTACTGGGTTGAACTGGGTGAGCAAAGCTCAGTTTCAGCTCAGCCAAGAAGCGGAATCACACACAGATACGTACTCAGGTGCTGAATGATCTGGTCAATCGTAGGTTTGAAAAGAGCATTCATTGCATCTGGGCTCATCCTCAGCATTCCCTGGGAGGACCACTTCACAAAGTCCACGCTGCAAAAGAACAGCGACAAAGAACATTAAAGCATTGCAGCTGAGCTGCAAAACAACCACCAGACACATTAAATAAACGAATTAATGAATTTACAGCATCTGCGTGCATTTTCCTTGGAAGAAAATGCCCCACCTCACCCTAGCCCCACACCAACTGCAGTTATGTAAAACTTGAAGGGAGAATTATTATTTTTGCTTGTCTAATTGTTGTTTTCTTTGCCAGATTGCCTTCTGCAGCATTAGCAATGCTCAACTGCTCTCTGAAACAGCTGGCAGCCAATGCAGTGCTCGCTCATCTGAAACAGCACTGATTCATCCCCAGAAGGGCAACATTTAGATTATAGCAGTAGCAGGCCAAAGCCACTGGAAACACACAAGGAAAACAAGCAAGTTGGGAAGCCTCATGAGGCAGAAGAGAGAACAGCATTTTAATGAGGCATAACATTTATTAAGTGAATACAGGCATTATGCTATTCTATCACTGATACACATCTGTATAGCTCAGTAATCTCTCTTTCATTCATGCACATTATACATCAACCTTTACACTCTTTCCATCCTGTTATCCAATTAATTTCATTTCATTTGAAGGGAGCATTTAGTTTTCCAAGATTCACCATTAAGGCTATTAATAAAAAGGAGATGGCCTTGTGAGGGGGAGTATTTGCAGAAATTCTTAATTATTTCAGAACCTCAGTCTCATTTAGAAAGCGACTTCTAGCTGGATTCCAAGTCATTTAAGCTTACAGTACATTTACCAATAACTTCTGAAAGAGAGGCAGGAGTTCCAGCCTGCATACTACATTCAACACTGGCTAGTTTAAAAAATTAAGGTACAGGTACTAAATATCAAATCTTCCCTTCTCAGGTCCCAAGCTTTCTGCTCCAGATTCACAGGTTCTCTTGTTCATTCTCTTTTACACCATTAAACTCCAGGTTTTCTGTAGTATGTAACTTCAAAAGATGCAAAATGCCCATTTCCACTTTGTTTTCACTTCCTTTTCTACAATAGCCCATGGTATGGTCATTTAGGGCGCGACTTTTTGATACTGAAAATTATGAATTAAAATCTCTGGAGGGTATTATGTCTCCCTGCCTATCAGGCAAATTATCAAACTTGTAAAATACTATAAGAAGCAAAAGCCTGCTATCACTTCAAAAGCTGAATGCTTTCCCCTTGCAGAGCTTCATGCAGCACTGTATGTTTTCTCCAGTGATCTGATACTGTTAATAACTTCCCTCAAGCCATTAACATATTTACCCATCTCACAATCTTGGATTTTCTCCAGGATCCAGGCTGCTAAAAATTAAGGTTCTAGGCAACAAATTCTGTGTTTGATCTGACATTCCCAGTTAACATGCATGGGACTCACAATATACAGTCAAAGAACGTGATGCAGTGGTGGCCTAACAGAAGTCAAAGAAAGCAATACCTGAAAAGTGCAAGTCTCGTACAGAAAAGCTTTTAAAGAGATCAATCAGAACTTTTCATTCTGGAAACTGCACTAGAGGCAATCCCATTTTCTCATCCTTGCATTACATTTTCACACTATTACCTTTCAGTCCTAACGTAATTAGGATATTTTAATTATTTGTCTTTGCTACCAGTAGTTAATTCTGCATCCACGCGGTTTCAATCATCTACTCACTTGCTTTTCCTCAAGGCATGTTCTACGCTGTGACCTCGGAACTTCTTGTAGTAGTCAATGAAGGAGAAAGGCAGGGTGATGTTTAGGGGGTTGGTCCTGTCGGGAGCTGCCGCCCGCTTGCGGGACTCAAACGCGATCATCAGATCCACCCAGGCTGCGGGACGCTTGATTTTAAACTGCTCGATGAAATCTTCCCCAAATATTTTACACAGGAGCTTTTCAAACTCGTAGTCCACACCCAGAGAACCGTACGGCCCACCTATAGCACAGACAAAATACAGCTTTAATATTCTGGATGTTCTTAAATATTCTTATGACGTTTTGAGTGGACCACATATGTCGCACTTGGACACGAAAAGAACCACACAGACACCGTTCTGTCAGGATAGGTGCCAGGGCCAAAAGAGAGCCTGGCCTTCTTTATTCAGTCAGTTATATATTTTTTTAGAGACAACCGTGGATTGGAGGATGAGGTTACCACCTCTCAATAACACTGGTCAGACCAAAAAGTCTATCATATTTCTCCGCCTTAGGAAAAGAATGAAAACAATACAGGTTGGTTAGGTAAACATGGCTATGTTTACAGAAAAGTGCATGAGAAATTCTATTACAGGAATGAAAACATGGAAAGACTGCAAAACTCAGGGCGACACCCATACACAATCAGAACAACACTCTCAGGGCTGTCATGGGAGAAGCTCCACAAAAAGAGGTTCTTTCGTAAAGGTAACAGCTGGTCTAATAAACAACATGATCTTACCTTTGCCTCACTGTTACTCCTGTATCATCACAGCCACTGTAACACTACCACCATAAATGAGTGATTCAGCCAACCAGCAGCTGGGTTATACTCATTTTGAGTGCTGGTCTCACTTCAGGAAGAACAGTCAGTAAAATGCAATAAAGGCATACATTTCCTTCCCTGACAAGCCAAAACATCACATAAATATATAATACCCAATCTAATTACATAAAGCAGTGGGAGTGCCATTACCTGTTGCTTTGTAGAGCTCCTTCAGATGTCCTTCAGGGAGCCTGATCTGATGGACAGTCATATCCACTGTGCCTCCTCCGCTGTCAACCACAATGTACCGATCACCTGGAATGCCAACGGGAGAGGCCAGGGGCATTTACACCACTGTGAGCACACCAGCTCACTGCAATGAGAGCTCCTGAGGGCACACGGCGAGATAATGGCCTACAGACAGCCAGGAATCGCTGTGCTGAAGACTTCATCTTTGCCAGTAATTATAACACAATGATTGATAACAAATATCAAAGTCAGATGTCAAAAGCTATTGATGTAACACAGCTGAAAAGTGGGACTGCTCGTGCTGCTAGTGTACATCCTAGTGGGCTACCAAATTAATGCTATGCCTGTTCTGAGTAAAATATTTTGGCTGCATGGCTTTCCACCACCTCTTTAAGAACTCATATTTTGCTAGAGCGTACAGAATTGCAGCTCAGCATTTGAACTTGTGGGTTTTTTCCTTTTCCCCTTTATAACCCCTGTGAGAACAATGCAGTGCACAGCACCTTTGTGGGAAACGCAATATCTGCCTGCAATACAAAACCAGTGAGAGCAAAGTTTGTTCAGGAAAGGACAGCACCTTCCTCCAGCTCGGACCAGATCTCTCCTATGACATTTTCCACCATGAAGGTCCGACTCTGCCGGTTCCGGCGCACGTGTTCCTTCCCTAGTGATTGACAGAAAAAAGGTTACTGAGTATAAAAAAGTATGAAAAAATAAAATCATAAAGTGCAGGAAACAAGTGCAAGCAGGCTGACAGATCTGTAAGTAACACTTCTTAACAAAACAAATGTACAAAAATTACTGCACTGGAACCAGGAATGCTAGAATGTCATTCCTAGAAAGAAGGAAAAATGGTTTATAGCCACACTGATCTTCCTTGATATTGTTATTTATACTTATATGTACTTTAATCTATACTAATTACCTAATACAGATAACGCAAATTAATCATATATCGTAATAACCTAATAGGAAAGCTATGAACAGGTCTGACTTGGGGTTTTTTAACACACTCTGGCTTGCAAAACGTGTGCTGGCAGCAGGGTGGGGGCCTGACAACCAGCTGTGCTCACAGCAGCCTCCAGCAGCAGGTGGCAGCCCCAGCCTGCTCCCAGACAACCCCCGCGCCAGCCGGGATGGGAACATTCCCACATTTCCAAAAACCAGTGCACATTTTGAGTGCTCAGGCAAATACACCTCCCCGGCCTCTCAGGATGGCAGTCTACTTCAAAACAAGCAGCCAGAAGCACTGCTGCTCAGATCAGTAACTTCTTAAGGACACAGTGATCACCAGGGCTGATCCTCATAATATTTAAAATATATACCAATTAAAAGCCAAGAGTAATCTTGCAAGACTATTATAACAATCAGTTAACTTAGAAGACTTAACTGCTACTTAGACATTTAAAAGATGCAGAACAGTCTGCCAAGAGAAAGCAGAGTAGTGAGAACCTCTGCTATTTATGCTTCCAAATCAGCCTCTACAACTCAATGATCAAAAACCCCTACATTCCTTGTGTTATCTCCACTCACCTTCAAAGGCACTTCAAAAAACACTACAAGAGAGGCAGCCTGTCACGAGTGAAAATTCTTCCTGCAAATATCAGCACGCGCATCACAGAGTGCACTTTGCTTCCTATTTCTATAGTGCCTGTCATCAGAAAATAGGGCAGCAGCTCCACTTGCTCCTGCACCCTCTCCCCAAAAGGACCCTGCAATGGACAGAAGCTGCCCCAGCCTCAGTGCACGGACTTGGCAGCACAGGGAGAGCTCAGATGAAGCATTCCATGACAGAGCAAGCACAAGGTCCAAGCAAGGGCCTGTCAAGCCCACAGAAATCAATGGCAATCCTGTCATTCCCTCCTGCAGGCTAGAAGTGAACACAAGAGCCAGTCTTTAACTATAACTAAAGCAAGCTTATCCTTGCTACTATGAACACTAAAATTTTTGTTTTGACTTCACAGCAATAATATGGTCCTTGGAGTGCTCCTCTCTGTTTATATTTAAAGGGTTTTTCTCCTTAATCTGTTCTCAGCTTGTCTTGGGTGCCTGCCATGCCTTTATGAAATTTTAATTCCAACCCCAAATTAATTCACTCCAAACTTTGTTTTCATTAATTTTGACATGAAACCTCTCTCATCCCCAATAGCTTTTTACCATACAAAGTCAAGAATGAGTGGTACCCCCACCCAAGAAAAAGCCCATTAGCAGAAACCCATGATCTGCCAGATTCTGCCCAGCTTCAAAATTTTAACCAGATAAACTCCTTTATTATTTTTCCAGAAGCAAATCCCAGTGTTGTCTGAAAGCGAGTTCATGTAAAATCACATGGAACTGGAATCGTTCATGGCAGGAATGAGGGGGACAGAAGCCAAGGGGCCCTGAAGGGACTGGATCCTGAAAACAGATTGTGTCCTGTACTCTGCGTGGGCCTCCAAACACTGAACACATCTGACAAGTGCTGGCTAGGAGAGCCATGGATTTGAGAGAATGATGTAGTGACTCTGCCTAACTAAAAAAAATATGCTCTGCTAAGTGCAGGAATAGCTCTACTAGCTTAACCTCCCATCTGCCTCTACTGTTCTGACCTAGCAAATGTGACAACATACAGATTCTTCTGAAAAATTCCTTCTGGGATAGACTGTCACACTACCATCACTATCAGGGCAACTGTTACAGTTTAGAGATATAGGGAAATATGCACATTATGCAGCAATCAAATCTTACTACTGCAGGCCACTTTCTTTTTTTGTTTCCCTCTATTTCCCTCCAGTTTCAGCAGGCTACTAAGCTCAAAACCTCTTGATGATGAAGAATCTTCTGTCAAGTGACTTACAGTGGTCCAATCTCTGTCCCTCCCCTTCAAACACTGACAGCAGCATCAGATCCCAGGTCAATAAATCAGAAATGCATTATCCAGTTGCTCTTCAACAAGCAGATAAATTCATTGCTACATCCCAATGCCATGTGTTCCACTGAGTGTTGAAAGTCATTAATGGTATTTCATAAAGATGACATCAAAAAGCATCTGCCAATACTTTGGAACACCTCAGGCTAATAGTTTCATTGCAGATCCAGTCATTTAGCGCTGCCTCAATAACGCAGATAATCAAACACATAATTGCTTCCAACAAATTAAGTGAATAAAATGATCCAACATGAAGTACTAACTTAAATTAAGGCAGAAAAATACTGTTGCGAAAATACTAAGAGCCCCACGACATCCAAATAAAGGCAGGACAAGGAAGCTACCTGCATGCTTAAATATTAGGAAGAAATTCTTCCCTGTGAGGGAGGTGAGGCCCTGGCACAGGGTGCCCAGAGAAGCTGTGGCTGCCCCATCCCTGGAAGTGTTCAAGGCCAAGTTCGATGGGGCTTGGAGCAACTTGGCCTAGTGGAAGGTGTCCCTGCCCATGGGATGATTTTTGAGTGTCTTTACAACCCAAATCATTCAGTGATGTTTGCTGAGTCAACATCTAAGCAAGTCTAACTATGGTAAGCAGCAAAACAGTTTATAAAGGCAAACTGATGCCAGCCTGAAACATTTCAAGAGAACGACAGCAAGAAATGGTCAGACACCAGCCCTCAGGGACAAAGCAAACTTAGGCACGAGAATCTAAAAAGAATGAACAGAAGTACCCTGTGTAAATCCAGTTCCAATAGTGTCACTCGGGCTGTAGCCATTGACAGGTGCCCTACTACTCAGGTCTATCATCTGGTGCAGGCGCAGCTTTCGGCAGTAGATAGAGGCAGCCTCGGGTTCCAGGGCAATGATCAACTGCTCGGGATTTTCAGGAGATGCCATTCCTGCCTGCGAGAGAGAAGGGATCAGAGAAGTGGGGTGGGGAATCCCGCGGCCCAGCAGGCCCTCTCAGCACACGGCTCTCCCCGGCGCGTGGGCTCCGCTGGGTCACCCCTCCGAGTTCAGCCCGCAAAGGAGCTGCTGCCAGGGGCTCAAGGTCTGCATCTGGGGATGGTCCTGCCCACCCTGCATAGCACAACTCCACAGGCTGTAACAGGGAGGTTCGCATGCACTTACCATGCTAAGTGGCTAACCGAGCACTCGTGTACATGACAGGTGGAGAAACGAAGAGAATTGGTCTGAAACCTGTAATAATTGGCCTAAAACCTCAACTCCTAAATAACATGTGAATCTGCTAGCTAAGAGGGGCCCCAGCCTCCTTGCAGCCTCCTCTGGCCTCTCCTTGCCACAACAATATTTTAAGTATGTCTTTCTTTATGTCCCAAATATCCACAGTCCTTGCCAAAATGAGGTTCCTGCACTGTTTAACTGTATAGGAATATACAATACACTTTGCCAGTAATGCATCTTCGGTCCTACAACCAACATTTTCTACTTCAAAATCCATTGCTTTAAAGTACATTCGCTTTTATAACATCTTCAAAATGCTCAGTATATTCAAGGAGACAAAATACAACAGGGCAGGTTCCCTAAAATGAAATGAGAACAAGCCTAAAAATAATACATTATAAAATCAGCATTTGCCATCTTTCTATTTTTCTTTCTGGATTTTCAGCCTTCAGACACAGATATTTTCAAAAAGCCACAAGTTCTTATTTAACTACATCACTCTCAGAACTGGGCTTAAAGAAAAATATTCAAAGAGCAGTTCACAAAACTGTGTTTTAATTTCTTTTCCCCAGTACTTCTGCCTAATGAATGATATTTTCTTAAAATAAACAACTTTCAACTCTTTCTGCCAACTTTTGGGTTACTCGCTATTACTTTTCAGTTAAGTGCCTCAGCACTAAAGCTTGCTAGCAAACAAAACAAAATGAACATTTTTCTGCTTCCACAGTCAGTCTTCCAGCCTTCAACTCATACATACACACTGTGGTGTCTCCAGAGCATCTCCAAAGAAGGCAGACTCACATGGAAAGTCTGCAGACCTGGACTGCAATTTGGCTTCTTTCATACAGCTACACTGTGGGCTGTGGGAATCGCTGGCTAATTGACACCTGCAGCCAGAAACTTGAAGTAAAGTTGGTTTAAAAAGCAATACCAGGGTAAGACTTGGGGACACAGAACTGTCCTTCATATTTACTGACTCCTTTTACCCTCTCCATGCTAATAAGTAAGATAAACAGAAAGCATCTTCCTTGCTGTTGGTAACAAAATAAAGGCAAAACAACAACAAATAAATTCTACAATAAGAAAGAGTTAAGAGTTAAACTTATCACGGTTGCTCGTTCTTTTAAAAGCACACAATGACTAGGATTATGGTCACTTTACATCCTTTATGGCTGTTGGGCTAAACTTTCTGCTTCAGTTACATCCACTGGACTAAACAGCATGATCTGAAATTAGCAGAATTGTGTGGGAAGGAAAGTACTGTGTAAATACTACAGAATATCAAACCATGCCAGCTGTGTGGCAACACATACTGAAAAAAATATTGTATTGAAAAGCATGTTTGCAACAAAATTTTCAAACTTTGAAAAATACAGACTTACAGCAGCCGGAGTAACCCAAAAATGTACAAAAAGAGTATTAATTAAGCACAGACTCTCCTGCCATCACAGCACTTGCATGTGAGCATGTGGGCAGATCCAGGCTTAGATAAAGCCCTGGAGCTGTACTGGGGATGAAGATGTGCCTTAGTATAAACCCAATCCTTCCTGTGACCCATCTGGATGTAGTAGGCACAGGCAGGGCTGGTTTCATGCCAGCTCACTTCAACATCACTTATCTCCTGCTGAGCTTTTCCACACAGGAAGCTTTGGTTTGTTGCACTGGAGAGAGCAACATTCCAGATATGAATCAATACTCGGGTCCCTGACACACATTTGTCTAATCTGCTTAAGAATTCCAAAAATGTATGGTCTCTGCACACAAACTGTCTTTGCCTTTGGAGAGTTTTGCTGAAAGCCTAATCTGGCTCTTGCTGCAATTCTAAGGGCAGCACATCCTGCTCTATCCAGTAAGGGCTTGGAGAACAAATAGCTCCTGACTACCTTGCTGCAGTTTTCACTTGTATTAAATCCATTATCGTGTTGTGTGAGAGCTCTGAATCTGAGCAGCAAGTGGGTTTTGTCCAATATTTAGCAATGGGGATGAACCCGAGAGCACTCAGTCTGCTTCTTGTACTGGCACATGTCAGCAGCACAGACAATTCCTAGTCTCAGTCTAACCTACGCACTAAAGACAAATTGTATTTTAGAGAAAAAGTAGTTTGTTGCTAAGGATATTA
The DNA here is from genome assembly GCA_013397975.1 of Machaerirhynchus nigripectus. NCBI lineage: Eukaryota > Metazoa > Chordata > Aves > Passeriformes > Dicruridae > Machaerirhynchus > Machaerirhynchus nigripectus. The sequence continues at coordinate 78,336 of VZRQ01011196.1, read as the reverse complement.
AAATCCAAAGGCTTCAATGTAAAGCATTTGCAGAGGTGACAAGAACTGAGTTGCACACACATGGGATGCACTGGTATTCCCTAACTGGAGGTGGTGGTGGGGGGAAGATTGTATTAATTGCCAAATCATCCCTTCTAGGGGGAATTTTAGTACAAGCTCCCAAGGCTGGTTCTGCTCAAAGCAAACAGTAAACCATTAACAATAACATTTGCTTCCTCCCCTCCTCCAGCAGCAGGCTGTACCATGAACTTTTCACACTGCAGTCAGGAGAGGAAGGCAGTGACCTGCAGCAGAGGGACTCGGCTCTGTGTTCTCAGACCCTCCATGCACAGCAGATGCTGTTCTTGCTCCTTTTTCTCTCTAGCTATGATTTTAACATACCCAAAGTATCTCCTGAGGAAAACATCCAACAGAAATGACAGTTTTTAACAGTTCAAAGCACAGCTGATCCTAACAGAACCTCATGAAGAAAATGCTGAGCTTTTTTGTTTGAAAGCTTTTCTTACAGAGTTTGAAAGGCCAGTTACAATGAAGAACGGGTTGTTTCACATCACAAAAAGACCATACAGAGAACCTTTTACAGAGAAAGGTACAAGGCATCCACCACATATTTTACATGTAGGCACACATATATATGTACATATATAAACACATATATATTTCTATATAAATATATATATGCATATGTAATTTTAATATTTCATACCTAGTGTATATAGTATTTCTACTCAGGCCATGAGAGAGAGCACATTACATATATATATATCAAAACACAGCACAGAGAAAAGGGGTGAAGGGGAGATGATAAAGAAACATGAGCAGATAAATACTTCTGGGGAGGAACAGAGCAATGAGGTTGTTTTAATACAAGCTCCAAGATGAAGACTTGGGCAGTACATCTGTCCCATCATTACGGCCAAGGGACAGATGGGAGAAAAATATTGAGCATGCAGAGAAAGAGGAGTGGAAACAGCAGGCAGTCAACATGAAGAAACAGTGATGCATTTGTTAAAATTATTAATTGCAGGCATTTGGGAATTTGCTGTATTTTACACTTTCTGCTTTCTGTCTGCCTCACTCTGTGTTCTTGCTCACTGCTGTCCAAGTAATAAAGACCAGGGATTCACAAGTTAACAGGCCTGAGCAAGACAGATCTAAACAGTGTCTCAATATTCAACATTCTATAGATCATTCTGGCAGTGGGACAGACACACCAATTTGCTTTTGCCCAGGGCAGCTTATAGCAGACTTTAGAACAGAGCAGTGTCTTGACTCCAGCCTGCTAAATTTTCTTTCTCCCATAACACTCACTAGCAGTGTAAACCCAGTCATCACTTATGAAACATGAAGGAAGCAGACAGCAGTTTCCCCAAGAACACAAAAGTGGAAAACTCATCATGGGATTACAAAAATTCTTTGAGCACAAAAAATTTCGTACAAATTAATTTGCAAGATACTGCTGCATTTATATGCCTAGAAGATGCAAAGAACACTATGAAAAGAACGACTCTAAAATTCGACTTTGCTCACACGCCTGAAGACTAGGATTTCATTTTTTGACAAGAGAACTCCCAGACCTCACTCACTCCAGGAGCACAGGTCTGTGTGCTGGTGCCAGTGCATTGCTGTTCGTGTGCCAAGCTGCATCAGCGACAGCAAACTTCAAAGTGCTTCAAAGTCTCATGTTCTGGAGCATAAATAACTTCACCATCCAGATGCAGGTGAATTCTCACCCTGGCCACCAGCTCTGTTTTCATAGCCAGAGATGTGTCACCAGGAGAGAGCCACAGCTGACCACAACACGTTCCTGATTCCCTGAACACCATCAGCTGCCAACTGTTAACCTAATTCACCACTAGCAAATATTGGGTCTGGACTGCAGCTCAGTACAGCAGGCTGAGCACTTCCAGAGAACTGTCTTCACTCACTCCACACACAGAACCACCGTTACTACAGATTAAAAGATGCTGCTTTTAAAACCCAGCCTCACATGCCACAACACACAGCAAAAAAAAGCAATGTACTTTTATTTAATGTTGCAATGTATATGACATTAAAGACAGCATTATATTCCATGTTGTCCGAGCCTTTTTAAGCTAGGCCTAGATGAATATGTCCCATCTCTGAATGCTGCTGTAATTAGAAGCATCAGCATTTAGCTGCAGTTCTCCACAGCCAGGTAGAACACTGGTGTTCTATCTGGCTTTATTTACACACCACAGTGACCTCAAAAGAAGTTAGGAAATACACCATCATTGACAAGGTACCTGTTTCCTATTCCTATCCTTGCAAATTATTGAAAGCAACAGTTGAGAGTTCCTTTTTTTGGTTATTCAGAGAGATACACCAGGTGTATTTATAAAGGGGGAAAAAAAAAAGCCTGACCATTGATTCGTAACACAAGGAACATGCCTTACATGGAGTGCTCCTGTTCGAGTTATACAACTGATTAAAAGAACTGACTGGATGAATTCTAATTTACTGCTTTGATATATATTGTAGTAATCTAAGATGTAATTCAGTACTGCTGCAGGGCTGCAGGCACTGCATTCACAATTGATAAGGCATTTTCGAATACAAAAATGCAGCATAAATAAAATAAACAGATAAACACGTGCAAAAGAGCCACCCTCATTACATTTGGAAAAACAAGGAACAGAGACTAAAAGGCTTTCCTTAATGTTACACAGGAAGCCAAAACAAGGTGGAAATTCCCTCAAAAACCCCAGAACTCCAGCTCAGTGTCACAGCCAAATGCTGCTCTTGCCGAACCAGCAAGGTTCCATTTCTGCCTGTGCATGGAGCACATGCAGAAGCTGCAGGAACAGCCACATCACAGCTCCACCACACCCTTGGGTCCCCATTCTGCTCTCCCAGTTTTTCACTGCCACCAACTGCACTACTTTAATCACTTCTGAAGCAATGCTGCAGACCAGACGAGTGCAATGAACCATTCTTCTGGATGGTAGGAAAAACCTTTCAAACCTGTTTTATCACCAAAACCCCACTGTAGGCAACAGAGATAAAATTTGGAAGTTGGAGCCCATGAAACAGCTCCCTCAAGATGATGTGGTTCATTAGGAAATGAAGCTCTGCAGGACCACATCATTCAGCCAAAACAGCAGAAGCTGAGCATTAACATCAACATTTTTCTATTTTCCAAGATACTTATTAAAATTAGTAACAGTAGGAAAGGCATGATTGCAAGTCAAGCACTGTGCAGACTGCATGAAGAAAGTATTGTGAGGCTGAATCAAGGCAAGACAAAACAGTGGCTGGAAATTAAGTGCCTTGTGAAACTTCCACTGTTTAAACTAATCAGTTCATTGTGTTAAGGGATTCATGATAACACCATCCACTTAGTGCCTTGGTAAGTGAGCTCCTCTAATCCTCCTCCTTTTTCACTAGCCAGCACTTTCTCCAGTCCTGTGGCATCAGACTGGGATGTCACAAATAAACAACTGAGATCTAATTACGGAGGCAGAGCGTGCCAGGAAAGAAGATGAGCAACATGGGAAAAGGCTCCCAGCATTATCCCAAAGAGGCACATGAGGTGAAGCAGGGTTGGCAGGGAGTGGGGCAAGTGGGTACCACAAAGCTGCAGGAAAAGCACAGTGCATGCAGTTTTGCTGGATCTTCAGCCTGGAGAAGGTTTCATAAAAAGTGTTTGAAAGTCACAACACCATCACATACCCTGATGCTTTGCCCTTAGATTTCAGAGTGAGAAAGAGTGCTGCAGTAGAGGAAGTATCGTGGATAAATAGAATAGAGTGAGGTCAGACAGCCCAGTTAGCTCTGCCCACTTCTCTCTTCAAAGACAGATTCTTAAAATTACTCAACAGCCACAAAATAAACAGGATTTTCAAAGATTCCTCTTCGTGACCACAGCAAAGAGGCTGGGTTTGCCAAAGGCAGGAGGAAGTGCTGCTGGGTGCTCCCCTCCTTTCAAAAACACACAATCTGGATAGAAGAGCCTAGATGAAAACTGAATATTGACTTTTTATTAAAAATACAGTCAACACAATGTTTGGGTGGTGGTTGATCCTGCAAAGATCTGACATCTACAGTGTCACAGAAGCACTTTTTGCTTTACAGAACCATGAGCATTTTGCTTTCTCTTAACATTTGCTACACAAACATGCATATACCTAACAGAGAAGCACAGATGCATACATTTTCACACTATTATTGCTGGTTGAACTAAAATGAGGTTTGTGGCACAGGCTGTCCTTCGTCCCTTCAGTCTGATCAGGTTGTCACTGATACTTTGCATTTCACAAGCGAGAACACTGTGGGTAATTATCACAGCTGCAGAATTCCTTCAGTGTCAGCTTCCCCATCTCAGGGACAGGACAAAGATTCGCATCTCTCTGTGAGAAAACTGCTTGAGAAAGCATAAAGGACATCTCAGGCTATGGTAAAATAGTAGTAACTTCATTTTGCAGACAAGGGGAATACAAGCTACGGCAGATGAAACAGCCACTAATGGAGGGAAACAAAACTGGAAGCTAAGAGACCCCTGCAGTAATCTTCATTTATTCACTCTGCACAAACATAAAAGTGATGAAATAACATGAAAACCATAAAAGGGTGAAATCCAGTGTAAAAACCAGCCTTTAAACTGCCCTTAGGATTTTGGGTTTATTCTGAGAGGTCTCTTTAGGGGCCTCAGACATTTTCCCATTTGCCAAGAGGAAGTAGATACTGTCACTATATATTTATACACTATTTCCCTGCTTTTAAAATACCCAGTAGGCTTGGCAATGCTTTCTGAATTCCCAGAGCTTGCCCACACCAGAACCCTGTACAAAGTAACTTAATCCACACAAAAATTTACAACCTTCCCAGTTTTCACCTGGGCTGAACCTACTGCTGCTCCCACTTCGAACAGGGAACTCACAAGCTGTGAGGTCCTGTGAAGGGGTTTTTTTGGGTGAAATCTCTAACCTGCAGCCAGTGAGGATAGAGGATAATAAGGTACCTCACATGTGCACCTGTACAGCTGGTTTGGTGAACATCACTAGACAACACAGAAATTAATTCCAGTTAATAGTTACCCTACTCTCCATTTAATAGCTGTGCATGACCATGTATGCTGAAGGACCAAGAGGTTTAGATTAGCATTTTATTTACAATTAAAATTAGTTTTATGGTGGAAGAAACTCTTGTAGGCCAAGGAGCAGTGGAACACCTGCCTGCAGCTCTCTGGAGGGCAGTTCCAAAGACAGCAGAACACAATGTTTCTCAGTCTTGCTACAGTGAGGGACAACAGCCACATACTGCAGCTTGTGGGGTCCAAACTGGGTACTAAAACCCCCTTTTTACTAAGAAGGTGATGCAGCACCTGAACAGCTGCTCAGAAAGGCATCTCTGCCCTTGGAGATTTTTAAAACTTGGCTCAATAAAGCCACTGCTGACCCAGTGCTGGCAAAAACCCTGCTTCAACTGGAAGGTCAGGCTAGATGATCTCCAATCAACATTCCCACTTAATGTTTCCATGACTCTAAAATGGTGCAGGTATTCTACACTGAGAAAGGCCAGAACTGCAGGAAGGAATCCTTCCTAAAGGCTAAGGACCTACACACTTTCTCTCTCCTTGTCTTTGGTGACTCTTGTGTCAAATCCTTGCGTGTGTCAGTGAGAGGGAGCCCACCATGTCTGACAGGGTGACAGCAGTACCAGACTCACTGCTGCAAGCCTGCAGTTACTCAGGTCCTCTCAGGTTCCTGTACGAATTGTAATTAGAACTTTTGTCTTGGAATGAAAAGGAAACATTTGTCACAGCACACTTTTCTTTTTTTTAAAGCTAAAAATATATAGAGCACAACAGCCTCAAGCAGTCCTGTAATCCTCAACATCAGCCGTGAGTCACGTTACAAAGTGATGCAACACATGGAAAGCAATTGGTTCAATGCATCAGGCATGCACAAGTTGAGTTTACAACACTAACACAATCTGCACTCAAAAAAAAATCTGCCTCAGTCCAGTGTCTTGTCAGAGAGGGCAACTCGGTTCCTAATTAATTAATTCGTTGGTTGTAGGGGAAAAAAATGGTCTTTTTGCTTAAAACTACGAGGATACAAATAGCAGACATAGACTTGAAACCCAGCTTTTGCATTCAGCTCTGCCACAAGCTTCCTATAGAAAATTTTGCAAATCACTAAGAACAAATTTTGTGAAACAACCCACTAATGAAAAAGCATCAACTTCTGAGTATCCAAATCAATACTAAGGTTTTCAGTGGAGCTGTTGCTGGAGTTTGTTGGAAGGAGTGGTGCTTGGAGTCTGAATAATCATCCTGGCTGTTTGTGCATGCACATACCTGATCAAACTACTTAGCAAGTTGCTTTGGGCCAATGCAGAATCCATTTGATGTTTCACTTCTGTTTACTAACCTGTCAGTAAAGCTATTTCTGTGGTAAGAAATAACATGCAACCTTTCTCCCTCTTAATGGCTGTCTAGAAACGATGGTATTATCTCATTCTGAAAAGCAAGAAAATAAATGGGGCACCTGGAACCATAATGAAGTGTGACTTTTATTTTCAGCACACTTAAAATAATGAATTTGTGGAGCTGCACTGGCTACAGCCAGAACTGCTGCATTTGTGTGGCCACTGATTAGATGAACCAGTTTGCTACAGACAGCTAGGCTGTCTGATTGAGATAAATGCCTCTGCTAAGCACAGTCAGACTGCCTCAATTTATTTTTCTGGTGTTGCTATTATCCAGCCAAGAGTACAAACTGCTTTACCTGTGTATTTCTATACTTCATATTTTATACATTATTTTTATTATCTATTCTTTTATTTTCAACCTGAGCTTGGAATTCTTTGGAACTGTATAGACAGTTTGACTCTATTAATAAAATTTATACTTAGCAGGTCTTTTGGATTTTGTATTACAATTTCCCCTTTTTAATTTACAAAACTTTTTTTTTTTTCCTTTAGGAAGGGAGGTGGAACATAAGGCAGGAAATATTTGAATTATGACCACTGGCTACCAATCATGAAGCAGCACTTTTGTTTACAATTCATGGAGAAGGTTCTGCAGTTTTCCTGTGCCTATTTCACAAAAAGCTTTTATTAACTGCCCATAAGCAAGATAATTTCTTGCTACACACAGGTGAGGCAGAAGATTTCTGGGTCATCATGAGAGAAAAGGATTTTGGTCTCAGAAGTAATCCCAGAAACACAGACACAATTTCCAAGGAGAAAAATCTTGGATCATTTATTAGGTAGGGAACAATCACAATCACAAAACTCTGAAATCACTAATATTTCTTTGCACAAAAAAATCTCCATATTGCTTGCTTTGTTGTGCCTCTGCCCTTTCACTCCTCAAAAAGCTTCTCACGCATTGGGACCACAAATAAATCCAAATCAGCATTACTAAAGCTGAGTCACATATTGCTGAATGATAACCTGCTAAAGTAGAAGTTATGATTTTTGACAAGTTGAAGATAAAGGGGACCACAGTGGCATTTGGTCCATATTTCTCCAGGGTGATGTTGCTGCAGCTCCTTCCCAAGGGATTGTTGTCACAGATCACATTTGGGCAGTAACTGAAAGCTTAGCTCCAAGCACATTACCAAGAGTTTTTTGCTGCATTATATTATATCCCCCAAGGTGCAGGAGAACATTACTTGCAAGTTTGATGAGTAGCATGCATTAGAAAAATGAAGCCATTAAATTCTCATAAGCTTTTCAATTTTTCATGTTGTAATACTCTAGAAATGCTTTCTGTACTCGGGGCATGCACCAGTTCACCACAACAGCAAAACCTGACTCTGCCTATTTAAGTCTCTTCCTAATGTCTCAGGCTCTCTCCCTCCCTTTATTTAGAAACATCCTCATTGTGGGTCCTTATGGCTCAGGCTGATTTTACCAAAAAGACACAAGTGGCCCTGACTGAGGAGGACTTGCACTGAGAAAACTACTTACTTACTGTTTTCTCTAAGTTGCATCTTATTCTGTACCTTGGGCTTTCTGATTTTGCATTACTATTTTTCACTACAGTTCCAATTTCAGCTCATATTTCTTTTCTCTGTAAATGAATGTTGGCATCTAAGATGTCTTTTAGACCAGTCTATTGTCCTTTCTATGAACTTTTTACAATCAAACCCATTAGTTTTAGACCCTGTCCACACTGAGTTACATTTGTGGATTTCTATCATTCCCTAATGATTGTAGTTTACAGACTTTCAGACCATAATTTTGTTTTTTGGCTGGTAAACCCCAGCTAGCACAGTCCTTCCACCAGGCAGAACAAAGATTCTAATTTTTGGCTATTTCTGTTGCTTTCAGGCAATTTCTAAGAACATGAGAAATGTGTTTCAAAACTTTGTAAGACGGGCACAGGTTCACTCCTACACAGGATGCTACAAAAACCTCTTGGTTTACTTGTTTAGCGAAAGAAAAACTCCCAATACTCCAACTTGTGCCACGAAGTGGACAAACAGAAATGTACAGAACTGGATTAGCAGATGCCTCTGCCTTCATGTGAACCTGGCTGCAGAACTCAAATGTGTGAGCAGAGATCAATTAGTATACACTTTCCACTCCGTAATCCTCATCTCTCAATTAGTTATCTTTTCTTAATTAAACATATCTACAAGATGCAGAATCCTCCCCAACACATCACTCAATAAACATTTTAATCCTCACGATTAAAAAGATCTTAATATCACAAAAGTGAAATCACAGACTCAAGAGACCACCAGAAGCTACAAATAATCAGGATGGTTGATGTATTAACACACTTCTGCCTCATCTGCCTCACTAATGAGTCCTGCTTCAGAAAAATAACTAGCTACCCAGTGCTGCTTACACCTTCTCATGCAGTTTATAGCAGAAGCCTGTCACACTGCCCCTACACAAATAAATTTCAGTTGCATGTGTTTAATGAACAGAAAAACAGACTTAAGAGGGAATAAGAATAGCTCAGCTTCACAAATTTTAATCTGGCTAAGCCTCCCAAGCCATCTTTTTAAAAATCAAACATACTTCATGTCACGTCTTTAATAGCAAGGAATTTCTTGTGCTGTCACATTATTCTTTCACCAAGTTTGTTTATTTTTCTCCAAAGGTTTCTCCAGAGCAAAGCAGTATTGATCAGTGTAATGTCACTGACCCCAGAACACAACATGTTAAATAATTCTTGCTGTGCACGTTCCATGACAAAACTGATGTGAAAAAAATAATAATTAATGTCGAGCATAGGAGCTGGTTAAATAAAGCCTCTGGAATTTTAGGCTCACATGCTTAATCCTATAACCTAGACTGCCTCTCTTCTGGTTTATATGAGCTTACTGTGCAAATGATTTTATTTGCTATTTGTAATTGAAAAATAGATCTACTTCAGAGCTCTAGAACTCAATTTCAAAATGCAACAGTTGACATTAAAAAGAAAAGAACCCTCAGTATCTCAGACTAGACCAACTGACTGATGTTTGAAAGCCCACGGAGTATTTCAGGCAAGCTTATGAAAGGGCACCATCCTTCCGTTTCCTTCACTCTGCCCTGAGGGTGCTTGTTATGCCATGTTTTACTTTCTTATCTTACAGCTTCTGCAGTCACATACTCGTGTCACACTCCAAACTCTTCCTTAAAACGTCATTCCTATTAGCACGTTCAAGGAATTCCAGCCTGCAGATTCTGCTCTGCACTGTCTGTGCCCAAAGAATGTGAAGCAGAGCAACTGGGACACAGAAACAAGGAAAGTTGATGCTATTGATGATGCCTTATCTTTTATGGGTGGGGAGAATGGCAAATATGACTATAAATCCTAAAAGTCATTACTAAAGCTGTAGGGAACACTGATGCAATGCACACTAATCCCAGCAGACATGTTTTGGGAAAGGAAACTTAAAGCTAAGTGAGTCCTACAGAGTTGACACTCTGCTCTTGCCACAGAGCTCTCTCCAGTTCTGACCAGACCTCAATAAGAGCCCCAGAGCTTTAGAACCATCTCTGGACACACAGGAATTAAGCATGAGGGACAAGAAAAACCATCTGTGAACTTTTATTCAGGAATAAAGTAATTTTGATTCAGCAAAATAATCTGTAAAGACATGCAACTCTCTACAACCTGCCAGACTTAGTCCCTCAGAAGGCCCCAGAGAGCAAGATAAATGAGAATAAACAAATACCTGCTTCAAAGAGGTAGTAACTCAGCTATAAATATTGTTAATGGTACAAAAAGCACAGTAGATGAATACGGATAGGGCAGGCAGAGTAAAAGCATGAAGCAATGAGGAGTAGCTCTCCCACATAAGTAGGTTAATCACAGTCAAAGTTTTTGTAGCATGAAAAAACCCAGCATTCTAAAAAGGGTTTGAGAAGAGGAAAATGAGTGAGCAATAGAGATGTTCATGTCCAGGACATGCAGCTTATGTCTGAGATGACACAGATGGAGTCAAACGTGGGCTGATTTCCTGTCAAATGCGAGGCTACAAAACTCTTTAGTGGCAATATTCCGAAGAGATACAAACCAGGCCGGACTACAGCTGATGAGGCAAAGGAAATGATGTTGCAGTAACCAAGATGCAGAATCACTGACAGCTTGGATGAAAGCTCAGTAGTGTGCAAAGACAGGAAAAGTTGTCATGCAGACAGAATTAGCAGGATTTTGATAGGCTGGATGGAAAGAGAGAGGAAGAACTGTGAGCTGAAGGGAACACCCAGATTACTCATTCAATGAGAAAGCAGCACAGCAGCTGGAAGGGGACAATGCAGGAGCCCTTGGGCAGATGAGGAGTTCCAGGTTAGCAGTGTGTTGTTTAAGGCAAAGCAGAGATGAGGGGCATCAGAGGTGCACTGAGATCGCAGGCCGCTCAAAAGCTGATGGACGTTGAGCACAGAAGCAGATTTCCAACACTTCTTACTTTACTTTAATAATTCCATTAGCTTTGCCTAGGCAACTCCTTAACCATTCCAGAAAGGCTGTGCTTTACACTGTGAACCAGTGACTGAAGCTGTTTTAGTACTTTAGTTCTCTTGGAGCTACCTCACTTGACACCGATTGCTCAGCAGATTTCCACAGCTCATTAATATTTTCTGCAAGTTAACTCTCAGCTCAGACTGGTGGCTGTACTTCAGTGTGTCTCCTGTTACAAGGTTTCTACCACTGCCTTTTCACACTTTTCTGTAAATGATGCCCCTCATTTTCAAGATGCTTCCATCTTCCAATAGCTAACAACAAGAGCTGCAACTTCTGAGCCATCCACGAGGAACATTTGGATCCAGCAACAGGAATCAAAGACTGAAGGGCAATTCAGAAATCTGTTTTCTGCACCTGTTTCTTCATCCCCACTGCTTTGAAAACAATCAGCTGTGCGCCAAGTTAACATGAATTATTTCCCTAAACTCATGTTTTCCTGCAGAGGCTCACACACCCCGAGTTAAAAGCCTTGTCAGTCCTTGCTGTCTATCAAGCTTGCCCATAGAAGTACACAACCACAGACACAACCACAGACACGGACACTAATCAACAACATTCCATTGTGCCACAAATGAGAAATGCCAAGAGATCTACCTGAGCCCTGCCCTGCTCCTTACACAGCTCCCACTTCACGAGCACACATGCACACAGACAGCAGGCAGACAACAATATACAGAGATAATGAATGGGTCTCTAGTGTTTCAGATTTACCTACAACCGTGTCCTTCCATCAGAACTTTAAGAGTGTTTTGCTTCTGGCACTAGCATTAGCAATCCCACAATACAGACTGTTAAGAAAAACGTTGCTCAACATTAGAGATAGTTAGAAACAGAGTTAGAAATATCTGGGTGTTTCCCAGGAGCACTCTGCAAATTACCCATGAACTAGAAGATATTTTACAAACTGCGCGTTGCATGGCTGCTGCCAATGGGTTACGCAAGTCTCTGAGCAAAAATTTAAAAAAAAACCCCAAAACACCAAACTAAAAATGAATATCCTGATGAAAAAAAGAATGTGTACATCTCATGTACCAGAGACACAAACTGAATTTGAAATAAAGGACATGCATATGGAAAGTGCACGTATTTGAGGGGAGGTTGGGGGGAAAGAGTTAAATGCAGATAAACCTCTTACTGGCGAAAATAACATTTGAATTTAATTTTATATCCAGACTATCCGGTTCACAGTCCTTTCATTCCTACTGTGGGAAAATGGGAACTGGAAAAAAAGTCCCACCAAGGAGGCTCTTTTCTTTCCCTCCTTTTTCCTTTTTTTTTTTAAACTTTAGAAGTCTGTGATGACCTAAAGAAAGTAACAAAACAAATCTGTGTCCAGTATTTTAAAGTCAACTTTCCCTAGGGTCTCAAAACTGCATCTGTTCCATGTGCACTGAATTCAGCAGGAATACATTGTCCAAGATGACAACCAGTCAGTGAGGGACACCCATATATAAAAGTAAATAGTGAGAAAAAGGTATTTAAGAGGTGAATACATATAACCTACAGCTACTGCTTGGTAAATTTAACTCCTCTTTCAATGTTTCTAGACTGTATTTATACAGTTTATACTAGAGAGAATTGCCCCAAATACAGTTTATAATTTAGCCTTTAATCTAGGGCTTTAAAGGGGCATTTCTACATTCGGCCTGTAATATTACCTTGTAGGCAGCTTGTCTCATAAACTGCTTTGCAGGCTGCTTCCAAATGGCAGGCACTGTAATGACCCATCTTACTTCAGTGTTTTCAAAGTCTGAGCCTCCTTGGTCACTGAGCTCCTAAAAAAAAAAAAAAAAAAGGAAAATAAGAGGTGAATGCAAAATGATGGGTGTCTGCTTTACAGGAAAACATTATTTTCTGTTGGCTCTGGTAACAGTAACCCTCTTTTCAATTTTTTTCCTGTTACATCCATGCTACAAATCAGAATTACTTCCAACCTGCCAAGAATGCTTTACTATGCCAAAAGGTGGGATTAAGGTTGAAGCTTTCTCAAGGAGGCCTATAGAAAAGTTTACTGCTCAACATAAAGTAGAAAATTTGGCTTTTGCAAAAGCAGCAATTCACAGAATATTACAGCACATTTATGTACATTCTTAACTAAGGTGTGGGATTTGCTGTTAGCTTGAAGTATTCACAGTTACATTTTGATTAATAAAGAGAAAAATATTTGAGGTATCACTGATGAACATTTATGTTTTACAATCTGGATTTTTCAACGACTTCTTTATACACCACTTACCTTTATATCAAATGTTTATAATGCAGTTAACAAGGGGAAGTTACAGTTAACCCCTTTAAAAAAATGACTGATTGGTCCTTCAAAATTTTGCTTTAAGCAAACATTCAAGACTAGTTTAGTACTTTTATTGTCCTTTTTTTCCCCCCTTAAAAAAGAGGGAAGTCTGTACTGCATTTGCAAATTAGGTGATATACTGACATATTTTGGGCAAGGTTCCAAGTAAAATGTCATTACCATATGTCCTATCTAAATCTCCATCCAAACAAAGAAAGGTTCAGAAAGGTGGACAACAGGCCTTTAGAATACAAAAAAATGTTTCTGCATGTGCTGAGCCAAGGTGTTGTGTTTGTTTAGCTATGCTGCAGTTCAAAAATCCATGCTGGAAAAGTAGTACCTTTATACTGCACAGGGCACCACAGACACATTACAGTCCAAAGTAACAGCTCACTTACACGGCTTGTCTAATTAGTTCCAGGATTCACTCCCAAATGCCAGGGATTTAGTTATTAACATCAGGAAAAGGATGTAGCCCTGAAGAGGCAGCACAGCAAATACATGGGATTTTATCCAGCATTCATATTTGCTAAGAATATCCCCAGTCTATGCACTGGTTCAAGTCTGCGACTCCACAGTCAATCCCCAAAAAAATATAGTTCAGATGTCTTTGACAAAATGGGGAATTTGAGTTGAAGTGGCAGGATTGTTTCTCTGCAGCCATAAGGAACAGACTGGGATCTCAGAGAAAGTAAGTTAAACCCATTCAAAAAAGTAGGTTAGCTTTTAACCACAAGGCTATTTTAAACAACACTTGCTTGGATGAATACTCTGATATGACCCAGGAATTGCTCTCCTTACAATGACATTATAGTGGCACATTGGAAGCCAGTGTTTACTTAACTCACAATTGACTGTTTACACGGGATTTAAAATCTCAAAACCTGTTTACTGGGGACATGTGTTCCACTGGAGAATAAGAAAAACAATCTTGTGATTCAAGAAGAACACTGCAAGAAATGAGCACTGCAACATTTCAAATCTGAAAAGGAAGATGATAAGCTTTTGAATTTTCTTGTCAAATCAACCTTCTGTTCCATTAAAAATACAGCAGAAAATACCTAAGCCAGTAAAAAAGCTATTCAGAACTCTGCTTCACAGTGATGCCATTAGTGAATCAAGCTCAATCTGTGCAAGGGGAAATTACTTCAGGCTATTGTGAGCTCTCCAGAGTCCACAGCCTGCCCAGAGTTTCTACACCTGCCTTGCTTTGTTTACATCAAATACCACTTAGGTCAAAGCTTGGCAAGGTTAAAAATATTAAGCTCATTTTTATACTAGTTATAACTACAGCAAGTCTTGATAAGGAAGCATTACCCCACCTTCAATGCCTGTTCCTTAAAGAATTGCAGAGCATAAGCAAATATCTCCAGTGCTTTGACTTTTTTGCCATTTGCAGCTGTCAGGTCTGTCTCCATGGTAAGATTCTACATGAAAGAAAATAACTGGAAGTTATTAAAAGAAAAAGGCAAACATCAAATTAATTCCCACTGCTTGAGGGCAGGGAACTCTTCATTATTCACCTAGTTAGGAAAAAGTGACAAAACTATTCTGAAGAGGATTTAACTCATCACTTGAATTTCCTGGAGCATGACATTTTGCTGCTTATCTTAGACTTAGTTTTTAAACAATTACCATGACTACAGATAACTGCAGGCAGAGAGAGAAATATGGACTAAATATTAAATAATTGCAACAGATGTATCTGTAAATAATTGCAACAAAGCTGCACGTGCAAGATATTTTACCCAAGTTAAGCGTTAGAAGCATAGATTTTTGATTTCCCACCAACACATGAAACCAGAAAACACCTCAAAACAGAAAGTACTGGCCGATTCCCAAAACTCTAGAATGGATTAAAGACAAAAATACAATCGGCAGGAAGAATGTCAAATTAACAGCCCAACTGGCACTTGCAGTTCTGGCAATGAAATTCTGAGTGAATTTGCTCCTCTGCTCTAGAGCTCAGTATGGCTCTTATACCCCATTTCTGCTGGCCAGATCTATTGATCAAACCAACCTCGTGCAGACTCCTCACACAGGACATGAAGACCTAAGCCAAGCAGATACTGAACTCCTAAGAGCTACAGGGAAGGCTGGCAAGATCCAGTTGCCAAATGCAGTGACAAACAATATGAATCATAATGCTAACTGAAGAGTTTAATTTACTCAATTTGCTCTCTAAGCTAAGAGATGCTTCACTTCTAGCTGACAATTTTCAGGCAAAAATCTAGTACTGTTCAGAGGAAAACAACTCGAGCAGCAAACACAGTTTGGATATTACTTACACCAGTGGTATGCAGCTTCATCTTAAACTTTTCAAAATACAACCAGTGCTTTGATTCAGTGGGATCCAAGTCATGGTAGAAGTCTCTTGCTGCATAGCCAAAGCTATGGAACTTTCTCTCTGGTGTTAGGAGGATGGTGGTTGGTGTCTTCTGATTGGAAACGCCTGGATCTCCACCCTCCCATCGTCTGGCCAAAAAAGTGAGACAGCTCCAGTAAGTGATGCTCAATTTTAGAGCAGCAGAAAAAAATAAGTGTATCATGAGAAAAAACAATGTGCTGGTGAATTGCACAGATTGCTTTTCCCTCCGAAGATTCTAATTTCAAACCTTCTAATACCAAAATCAAGTGGCTTTATTCCCACCCAAGGAAAAATGACTGCAATTTTCATTTCAGGTAATTCAGTACATTTTTGCAGTTAGTTTATAATTCTAAAGGATGTATCACAGTCAGGTAAGAACACAGATTCCCTGAAGTAAGCCATACACAATTAAGGAAACAGTTTTGTACTTAAAATTTCTACCTAAGCCAACACATGTAATAAATATTGTAGAGAAAAAAAATAAATTAAGCAATTATCCGAGAACACTACTAATAAAATCCTAAATATGGCCTTTCCAACTGTGCTTTAGATTCCATGAATAGTTACTTGCAAGGGATATTTTTCCCATTTTGAATTAGGGACCTGCTTAAGTCATCTGCACATCACCATGGGAAGTTGATTAAATCCCCATTTCTGTCCCAGAATACTCTCTGAAGGAAGACAAGCCAGTTCAACCAACATCTGATCATGTGCCTCATTTCCTAGACACCTGAAACTCCGAAGGCATACATGCCTGGAGATGCTGAGCTCTCTGCATTGCACTTTCTACTCATGTTAAGTTGATGGATTTTATGTTTCAAATGCCCAAAATGCTCTACAAGTTTTAATCTGTCAAGAATGAAGCAGCCTTCCCCGACCTCCAAGGATCTTAAAGGCACCAAAATATTTGTCACGACTGGTGAATAAAACTATCCTGTCTCACTGGATTGTGAAGGTATCTTTGGGGGGTACAAAAATACAAAATACAAAAGTATTAAGGCGAAAGTAACCCAATGCTGCTTTCACAGAACGGATAAGGACATAAATAAGGAAATAAATAAGAACATTGAATATGGGAACACCCAGCAACAGGAATTGAAGCGGGGCATGGCAGGACAAAAAGGTCAGACAGTAGAAAGTTGTAGAAGCAGCTGGGAGCATTCCTGTCTCCTCATTTCTCCATCACAAAAAAAAAGGCAGAAAGGAAGAAACTCACATTACTGTTCCTCCCCCCACCACATACGAGTACTTTCTGTATGAGAAACAAACATTTACCAGAAAACATTTTCTTAAAAAGGCATCAGTGGAAAATCTGTTTATGCTCTCAGACATAATCATAACACAGCTCAAACAGGAGCCAAGTTAAGATCACACAGGCAACTGCATTCATTATTAAACTACACGTCGATTGCTTTTTCTAAAGATAGCAAAACACACTTTCAGGATATACTTCTGCCAAGGCCCTCAATCTGAAGCATAAAAAGGCTGCCTTGCTCTGTGGTAGCTGTTTATGTGACATAAGAAGAGTATGTAGAAAAAATAATTTCCATTTCACTCTCAGAAACAGTTGAATCCGTTGAAAAGTAACTAAGCTCTAGAGCAAGGCAGAAAACCGACACGGAAAATTGCAATCTAAGGTGCTGGTACTTGGCAAAGTAACAAGGAACGGGATCTTCTGAAGTGCTGGATCCCCTTCAGACCATTCAACTGGATCAAACAGAGCAAAATCTCTCTTTTTTGCACAAGCAGCAGAGAATAACATGTCTGAACTTCCTTCAGTGCAGAGGACAATTCCACTGCCCTGAAAGCAGAAACAGCATGATGAGGAGTGGAATGATTTCCACATTCATCCACTTGAAAAAAAACTTTCCTAAACCTGCCTAGTTCCGCTGCTCAGCCCCTGAGCTATAATCAGCTGGCAAGGGCTCTGCTCCAGGTCATTTCTTCTAACCTGCTGCTAGAAATGCACTTGGTCAACTCCAAAATCTTTGAGTAGGTGTTACAGCAAACATATGGTTCCAATGTGACGAAGCTGGGATCTCACAGCTCATGAACAGAAAACACTGCTATTGCACCAGATTGTTAAATCCCACACACCTGCTGCAAGCAGAGAGGAGACAGACTGATACCAGTTTTGCTTGGAATCATTAATGATTCATTCTGAGTCACTGGTGGGAAATGCCATAAATAGGCTGTGGCTAATAACAATGCTTCATTGTTTTTCATTACGGCCAGGCACATTTTCTCTTTCCAGAATAAGCACGCTTGAGGTGCAGCTTAAATGAAGACCAATTTCTGTTCAACACTACAGGATGAAATTTTCAAAGCCACCTGGAGAACTGGATGTTCGCTTCCTGATGAGTTTCTGATGGAAACTGGACACGGTAATTGCTCAGCATGTTCCAAAGCCCTCATCTTGTATTACTGTTCAGTCACAGAAAGGACAGTAAGGAAAGAGAAGGGGAAGCATGACTTTACCATTTGCAATCGGAGATTTAAAAATATTCCCGTGTGATGTTTTTCTAGAGAGACGCAGATGCAAAAGCAGGGGAATGGTAACTCCTGGCTGCAACACTCCTGCCAGGTGGAGCTCTGGCCTGACTCCAGTTAGGGGAGGATTCTAGTCAGTAGGGCTAGGACTGCAACACCTTCGTTTGCAGTTTTCTTTCATGGTACCAATACAGGCAAAATAATGGTAATAATGCTCTTAGGAAAAATAAAAAGAAAAGGGAAATGCCTATCAAAAGCATAAACCTATACAAGCCAGAATTGCTCTAAATGCATGTGGGGGATATTTTTGCAGCACAGAATCACAGTTAAAAAAACTATTCAAACAGAACCAAAGTAGATTTCTTTCAAATGCAGTCATATGAGTTCCCAGGTTGATATAAAGCGGAGTACTTCAACAGAAATATAAACAACATAGACCTGTTTATACCACAGAGCATCTGTGTACTAGAGGTGAAAACAGAGAAAACAGAGCCAGTGAGAAAAGGAGCACGAGGTTATACCAAGGTTAGAGAAATGCCCTTACTCACGCTTCAGTCTGGATAAGACAGACCAAAGAGTGACTTGTGCAGAGTCATGAGAATGTGATCCAGAGCTGCAGCACCACACTGAAGGAAACGAAAGAGTAGGATCATCAAAATGCAGCTGAATGCCAGCAGCAGTGTGTACACAGAAAAAAGGCAAGTGTGTGTCTCCCAGTAATTACAACCAAACAGGGAAGAGATGGAAAAGGGGAAAGCCTGGAGGTTGAAGTTACAGTGAAAAGAGAACACATTCTGCCTCCTTCCAAAGACAGACTGCAATTTGTTTCATAGCCACATGCATTTTTTCATTTTTTCTTCTCCATTTGTGAAATACTCCCATTCAGTTGGATGCTATTTAGCCAGTAGCCAAAACATCTGTAACCTCACGTAAGTGCATATAAATCAAGAGGAATTTTTCAGAACTGTGTAATAGCTCATGTATTCCCTCCAAATGAGATGTTATTAACTCATTCTACAGCAGGAGATTTTCCTTATGGCTCTGGCACTGCCCTGCTCACTGGAGTGCTGAGCTCATGGCCAGCCTGTTCAGATGCCTCTACTCTGGTCTCAAGTTACTCTGCAAGCAGCACTCATTTAACACATTCACTCTGCAAAAAAGAGTCTGAATCACAGCTACCTTTAGCAGAAGCTGGGGGCAACTATCAAGAGTTGTCAGTACTACCCAAAACTGATGAAACAGTAACCAGTGTTTTGCAATCAAAGTGAAGTCATTCATTGAACATTTACAAACCCACACCCAACTCCAAGCATGCTGAGATGAGTGAGGCTACTCATACATTTAAAGATAAATAGATGTTTAAAGAACTTTGTTAAATCAATGCTTATAAACTCATTTTTTTTTAGCACTGGGCATCACAGCAAAGAAACACACACAGTCAAAAACATGACTTTGCCTACTAATTACACAACAAGAATCACGGCACTGCTGGCACCACACTCAAACCTGCTGCTAAAGCCCCGGGTGTTCACTCTTTTCCAAAGCAGGAACTTCTAAATAAACCCACCTTACCCTTTTAGAGAAAAGCAGCTTTGTTAAAGGCAGTCAGAAATCTAAGTATCTGGAAAGGATCAACACTAAGGAGGGAAGGTGGAAAAAATGTTAGGAAGCAGAGAGGACCATGCATCACCGGCATGCTTTATTTTAAAGTAAACATTCTTGAGTGCCGGCGGGAAGTTACATTTACTCTGCTGAAATATTTGTAAGTTATCCTACATGTAAGCCTCATTATATACAGAGTTTGAGCCCCTTAATACCTTCTGAACTACTGAAGACTTATCTTAATAAATATACCATTCTTTTAATTGAATTTCACAATTTCATGACTATTTATATATAAATGTGTAAAAATATTACCACTATTATTGGATAAGTCTGTTCTGATTATATCTTGCCAAAATCCTTCCCGGACAGAAATATTTGTTTTTTAAAAAATTAAAATAATTCTTGGTATTAAAATATTTTCCATTGTTAGAAATATGAATGTATTTCCCTCCCCCCCCAAGTTACAAGTGTCCCCCCCACTTCTGGCTGGATACACATTAAGTAATTTCTTGCAACATCAGTATCTCATACCATAGCTACACAGGTCTGAAATCACAGTCACGCTGCCATTATTGCACAAGGAAGAAACTGTAGCATTTTCAACCAAAAGTAGCAATAGTCGATTAAGATTTGGAACGCACTCTCAGCACATGGATTTCAATGTCCCAGTGACTGACAGCAGGAAGCCTGGTAAGGAAAAGGGATTTCTCCAGGGAAGGAGAATCTAATCTGTAATGTGAATCCAATGGCAAAATCAGGTCCTAAGGTAAAGCTTGAGTCCAAGGCACTTCAAGGACTCCCCTAGAAACAGCAGTGATTTCATGCAGCAAAATCTCCACAGAGCTCAAGGAACACCACAGAGTTGTTCCAAATACAATTTAGGCTTGCTCAGATATAGCTTCAGAGATGTTTTCCCTCATCACATCCAACTTCTTTAAGAACTTTAATTAACTACTTGCTGCCAAAAGAGAATAGGAATTGATAAACATGGGTTCCAACTTGCCCACCCTGAGAGTTCTCTGCCTCAGCAACACAGGGCCTGCCCGTTGACTTCAGCCTCACGCACCTTCCTGTGCTGCTCAGAGAACAAGAGATGGCTGAAATGCAGAAAAGGCTTGGAAAGCATTACTTGTCCATCCTGCAAATGGTAGATATCTTTGCAACTGGATAGCATAATACCATTTCTAAATTTACTCTCCTTTGGACAGTATTTCAAATCCCTCAGCTGCAGTACATCTTTGAAATGCTTTGCAGCCATACGCAAACCAGCTATGCAGACTGCCTGCACAATCAATAGTGTCTGCTGAGACTTGGGGAGCTGCATTCAGCTACCACCTTTGCTTAGAAAAAATGCAGTATGTCACACTGGACTGCAGCAAATTAGGCTTTTTGACCTTTTGTTCTCAGCATTACAGCACAGTACTTACTTCTGTAACATCAGCATTGTTTAGAAGAACCTCTGTGGCTGAGCTTTTCATATATACTTTGTTTATGTCTAAAATAATCTGTATCTTGCTTTTGTTACAATATAGCAATTTTAAATATACTTTAATAAGAATTGCGTATGTTTTAATCTATAAAAAACTTTTTAAAAAAGACTATAAAACATTATAACAATGGTTTGTAGGGTAAACCTTTCAAATAGCTGCCGTAACAGTTTTTGCATTTGTGATTGCACAGACTTCTATTGTGATGATTTAATCAAGAAATTTAAAAATAATCCTCCCTGCATCACAGCACCTAAAGCCTGTCCTTTACATACATATAATACAAGCAGATTTCACATCAAAACTTCATTTTCACATTCATGCCTTTGGATTGCTTATTTTGCTGTATCAGTGGATCATTCACAGATTTTATCCACATTTAATGTCACGAAGCTTGAATCAGCCAAACGAACTCCCAGTGCAAGTAACCAGGTGTTGTACACCCAACCTCACAGGGTGTGATTCCACAGGATGGGCAGCTCCTGGATGCCACAACCCTTAGAAAAATCAGTCTCTCAGAGAGAAGGGCATCCTGACAATTATTAACTCTGCTCCCTGAACAATTCTCAATATTCACTGAACCCTCCTTTTACTCTGTCGTTTTGTAAACTCCGCAAAATAAGGGAGGGGATGTGTTCCCATTGACTACTAAAGCAAATCAGAACACAGTAAGATGCAACAAAAAGTCATAACCATGAGAAATCTGTACACTGTGGTAATGCCAGACAAATCCAGACGCTTCAGGCTCCTGTAGAAAATATTGATGGCTACTGCAGGCAACCCATGTTATCACAGTCACAAACTAAATGCTGCATTGCAGCCCTTACCTCATTACATGAATACATTCTGGCTCCTTGGTGAAGCTGTAGGCGTAGCCACTGGATGTTGTGCCAAAATCAATAGCCACAACAACAAGAAATAATTGTTCTACAGCATCGTCTGCATCAGAGTCCTTCTGTTAAACAGCACAAGCAAAATAGACACCGAGTCACTGATCAGAATCATTGTAACCTGTCAGAAGTTTTGCTCTGCAAGACCTGCATATCTCTTCAGTGAAAATAAGGACTTCCTTAAACTTGCCTTTGTGACCAAAGTTGATACCAGAAAGCTGCACAGTCCAATGGAATTGGAAATTCAATACCTTTCTCGACATATATGCTAGAACCTTTTATATATAATTTTCTAATCAAAGCTTCCTTCATACTAATTTTTGGAGTACTTCTTATCCTGTATTATTAAAACTTACGGGATTTGGGGCTGGTTTTTGTTGGGTTTTTTTTCCCTTAAACTGATCAACTGAAGAATATGCTTATGTCTATCAATGTGGTACATTTGGGACCTGCTGGTTTTACAACTTAACTATGTCATAACCTTGAACATGAAAAACTATTCCCATTCAAAAATAATGGAGACAAACCCACCCAAAATACAGCAACAAGGTTTATATCCCATGATATAAAGCATTTATATAACACCTATTTAGCCAGCACTACGTGCATTCTTTCCTCCTGCCTGTGCTGGAATGTGCGAAGCTGCTCAGCTGCTTATGACTGATTTGAATCCTTCTCCTTGGCTTTTACTTGTAATCCTGCAATCCCTGAAAAGCACAGTCAAGGGCAATATGCTCCAGACTCTTCACCAGCCTTGTTGCCCTAAATCCACCGGGGCTGCTCAGCCTGCACTCTCAGAAACACTGCGAAGCAACTGCTGTTATCTTTCAGAGGAGCTGCTGCATGGCCTCACTCTATGGGCAGCGTTCCCCCATATTCCTCACAGGTCTCTTCATTCCACGCCTCTCACTCCCAGTACATTTCTGTTGTACCCTTACATTTTACAAGATCGTTCCATATACCTGCTACTTGAAATGGAGAAACAAGAGCAGTGAGTTTTGGTCTCCAATCATGAAAGATTTGTTTGGATTCTCCTAATAAAGCTTTATCAACTAGGACAATGTCTTCCTCAAAGAGTTTAAGCAGCAAATCTAACTGAAATAGGACATAATTAATCAGTATGACAGACATAAATAAAGCATTTCAAGAGTATATAGTGACAGAAGGGAATCAAAGCCAAAAACTATGAGAGAGGGCACTGGAAACCCTGAAGATGGGTTTTTGCACAACTCTGAACTTGAATCAGAAAGCCAAGGTGGAAGCCTGACAAGGATAAAAATGTGCTCTGAACATGATCCTCTGCAATATCATGAAACACACTGTGCATGTACTGAGCTACAAATCATACTGGTGATCCTAAAAATGGGTGGGAGTTAAGTTTTAATAGGAGTTTATCAACAAAATCAGCATGATGTGTACAAGAGATTAAAACACACCACTTATGGGACATTGCCTGGCTTCTAAAATCTCACAGAAGTGGCTGTTTTCCTTAAGAAATAAAACCAGCTAGTTCTATTTTGAGCTTCTACCTCTTGTCTCTCTCTCTCTCTGAGAAGATTCTTTTCTCTGGGAATTTGCATTTTACTTTTGAGTACCATATATATCCTTCTTTTTCTCTGAAAGGAAGACGACTTTTTCAGGGGCTGCCTAAACAAATCAGTGATAAAGACAGGGACAGACCTTGGGAACCCTGAGGATCAAGAAGCCCCTGTGTTTGATATAAAAATATGCAGGAGCAAGTCTATGAGTACAGCAAGTGAAAACCAACAAAACCAGGAGCCCAGTGAACAGAACGAGAGCTCTGTCAAGAACCTCAGAGTGACCAAAATCTCACTTAGTACTATGGATAGCATGAAGGGGATCAGTGTGGAGGAAATGACAACTCTCCAAAGAAGTTATGTCCCACTAAACAGGCAGGACAAGGTAACGTCAGCATACAGAATATGTTAAGAGTGAATTTCTTACCACAATGTGCGATGGAGACAGTGGAGTTATTCCAGGGTCTCCCAGGCTTTTGGCTGGTGATGAGTAAGCAGATGTGGAAACTGCATCTAAAAGGAAACAAACACCCGTCAGTGT
Source organism: Machaerirhynchus nigripectus (assembly GCA_013397975.1). Taxonomy (NCBI): domain Eukaryota; kingdom Metazoa; phylum Chordata; class Aves; order Passeriformes; family Dicruridae; genus Machaerirhynchus; species Machaerirhynchus nigripectus. Next base: position 54,188 of record VZRQ01011196.1, on the reverse strand, counting down.
CAGCAAGCAGAATGAGGAGATACAACAGTTACTTTGCATAAAGCTAAACTGTTTTCCAGTTGTAAAAAATCTGCTGAAACAGAAAGCAAATTCCACTAAAATACATGTTTTGCTCTTAAAACATGCTAAGACCCAACTGCTGTTTCGGTTTTAAAATGTCTGTCTGACCTTCATGACTATTACCATTCTTCTATTACACTGTCATGTACAATTTTAAAAGTCTTCCTGAATATGTTCAGAAATCATATTTGGTACAAGCAGCTTGAGCACCACACACTGCCCAAGATTTAAATGCATGAATGCAGAAACTAAACACAAGCTGTGAGATCCAAAAAGACAGACTCATTTTACTAGAAAAAAGAGGAGTTGAGAGCAAAGGCACAAAGCAGGAAGAGTAGGTTGCAATTCGTCCACCCCGAACCTTTATTCTGAAACTTTCCCAATACTGTCTCTGTTTTTATCCTTCACTACACTCTGCACTGAAACATCTTGCAGCTGTTAATACTACTGCAGGACAGAATCCAGCTGGGAAAAAGGAAAGCATTATTAACAAGTCATCAAAGAAATATTTCTACCCGGCATACAATATTAAAACTTCATTCAAAGGAACAGACCAAATGAGTCACAAATACTGTAATGCACTATTTTTATTTTTCATTCTTTTATTTACACTGTTGATGGTAGAAAAGGAAATGGCTTATTAAAACAATTAAGCACTGATGGCTTAGATGGATTTATATATAATATGTACTCTTATGAAGAATGCAAAAGTTTATCAACATGGAATGTAGAAAAGGTACCACATGCCCTATCCATGCTCAAACTCCTCTGCTCCCAAATATAAGCCCTGAGCTTACTGAAGTCTCTTCTACAGAATACAGGCTATAATTAGATGTAAAGCAGAATGATGTAATAGGGCTCTGGAGATTATTAATAATCATAATAAATATTAAATAATACATTTCAATGTATTTTTATCACCTACTTGGATGCATCACACATTTATTCACAGTATGTAATTCCTAGACATGACTGACAATTCACAGCATTACTCCAAGATGACACTGGAGCTGCTCTCCAAGACCTTAGAATTACTTAGTGAAGGATCCTGTTGTTCCTGGTAATCAAAATGTGTTCTTTCCTAGGGAAGATTCAAAAACCCTGCAGTGGGCAAGCATGAGATAATTCGCCCACAGGAAAAAAAAAATCTTCCTCCAAATCTTAATACTGCTCTCGTAACATCATTTATTTCTTTAAGTTATAACATGCATGTTCAGCCTGATTTTCAGAAGCATTTGCAGAAGCACATCATTTGCATTTTCTACACAAGTTCTCCAGGAATATATTAAATCATTCCTTCTTTTAAGTGAAGTACAAAAAGTCACAGGCCAAATGCGACAAGCACAGAATCTGCTCAGTTCATTAAGATATCTTTGGAACAGATGCTGCTATCAGCCCCCTTTGTGCAATTTTTGCCTCTTAATTTTTGCACCAGCAACATGCTATTTATTTCAGACTTGAAGAGCAGTATTTTGACACAGAAAAAACCCCAGAAAATTACTAACAAAATATATTCCTTGCATCCTGCTGTCATTCCTGGCTGGACCTGAACCAGTACTTCCTGAGCAGACCAGGGCATTTCAACACTGACTCAACATCTTTGGAAACTGGCACTTTACCCCCACTTAGGATGCTGCCTTGAAGCACAAAAATGTAGACATCAAATCATTGTCTATGCGTTTCCAGGGTTTCACTTTGCCACTAATTCTTTTGGTTACCTGTTTCGGCACTCATGTTTCAGAGATGTGCTGGAGCAGGTCCAGAGGCCACGGAGATGATGAGAAGGCTGGAGAACCTCTGCTATGGAGACAGGCTGGGAGAGAAGGCTCCAGGGAGACCTCAGAGCACCTTCCAGTACCTAAAGGGGGCCTACAAAAGAGTCAGAGAGGGACATTTCACAAGGGCATGTAATGACAGGACAAAGGGTAACGGCTTTAAAATGAAAAAGGGTAGATTTCCATCAGACACCAGGAAGAAATTCTTTACTGACAAGGTGGAGATGCACCAGCACAGGTTGTCCAGAGAAGCTGTGGCTGCCCCATCCCTGCAAGTGCTCAAAGCCATGCTGGACGGGGCTTGGAGCAACCTGGTCTAGAGGAAGGTGTCCCTGCCCATGGTAGGGGGTTGGAATGAGATGATCTTTAAGGTCCTTTCCAGTACCCCAAACTATTATGTGTTTTTAAGATCCATTTTCCAATCCGTCTTCAGCTGTCAGCCTTGAGAAGTTATTTGTATCTCTACGTGCAGCTCAGAAAATCCTGTGTGACAGGATACACATTTTTATATTTCAGAGCAGTGATTTAATATCCAGTGCAATATTCATATCCATCCAATGAAGCCACTAACTTGGGTGGTGTCCTACCAAGAATTGATCCAAGTTAATTATTAAAAAAGATCCTTCCAAACCCATGACCATCCTGCACTGTATTCACTGCTGCTCCTGCATATACGCAGCTTAAACAAAACAATTCCACAATGCATCCTGGATCTAATGCCAAGACTGCTCAACAAGTAGTAAAACGACTGTTAAAAGCAAAAGAAATTAAGATATTTGTAACATTATATTATCCACCCTATCTGAACTGCAAGGTGTTAAAATATATTTGTCCGTGTGGAAACTTTCACATTTTGTTGAGTTAGAGTGTTTCCTTGGTGAGAAAAATGTGCATGTGCCACAATTTTTACAGCTGTGCTCTGAAGAGCAGTAAATGCATGGCTATTCCAGGATATTTAAAAATCCCTTATCTCTAAAGCACCGTGATTGGTTGATCTGACAGAAACAAAAGCATCTGTTCCAAGCCACAGATTGGAAAAGGGTTGCAAGGAACCTGATCTGCAATGATGAAACTGAAAAGGGATGCCTAGACTATCCTGGATAGGATCAGGGTATTTGGAACACTTCTTAAAAGCAGAATGACTTATTACGGCTTCTGTAACAAAAAAACCCATAATCAACTAATGTTCCACATAGCTCAAGTTCCAACTTTATCTCCATGTTTACTAAGGATCTCTATCTCTTTAAAACTGCATGCTACGACAAAAACACAGCTAAACAGTATGCATTAAATAAACATTTAATTCTTGCCAATTTACACACCAAATTAAATGGAGGAATCTGATTTAGAATCCAAATTAAAGTAAATCCTCAAGCAAACCAGTACTTCAAATAATCTTTTTCTAAATATGATGCAAACTTCTTGAATAAAATTTCTTACATTTACTTATGATATTCACTTTAACCTGGAATATGGCTTGGGTAATTTCAATAAATGTGTATAGACTAAATTTGAACACATGACAATTTCTGACTTTAGCCCTAACGTAAGCAATTGCCAAAGAACACCTTGTGCATTTTTAAGGTGATCAGAAGTTGAAGGGAAAACAGAGAAGGCTGCCATTTTCAGTCTTCAAAGGGTTTTTTTAACAATTCAAAGGGCCCTGATTTGCAGATGCCCGAACAATTACAGAATTGGTGAATTTATGAGATCAGAAGATACTGTATTAATTATGAAATCACGTCCATTATCACATTAGCTCCAATTGCTGGTTTAGTAGATTTAATTTAAGTTATTCCTTCTTTTCATCTAAACAGATGCAAGAGTTTATTTTCTGTGGTTTCCGGCAATGCCTAATCCGTTTAGCTTTTTCTGGTTTTCAGTAAATGATCAGCCACGTTGTAGAATTCAACAAAATGCAATGAAGGATTAACCTTTAAGTGTCACAGAATGCAGACTAAAAGCAAAGTCCAGAACATTTATAAAAACTTTGCTGATGCAGTGTGAATATTTCACTGATTGCGTGTTCAGCTGAATCTGGATTTCTGATAGAACTGAAGAGCAGGACCAAGCTCATTATGCAATTAGAAAGATCAGTTAATGGAAGCTGGAAGGCTATCAGTATGTTCTGAGTATCTGAGAGCCCCTGCCACATATTCCTACTGAGGGCTGGATAAATGAACTTCAGAGAACTACTAGAAAAGCCAGATGTGGACCACTACAGTCCCAGATACTCAGTTTCAAGCCAGCAGCTTAAAGAAGGGTGACTGCTGGACCTCCCATGCACAAGCCACTAAGGTGGTACCCAAACAACAAAAAAATTCAGCAGCCACACAAAATCCCCTCTTTCCTATTAAATATTTCAACTATATATAATTCAGCTACACAAGGCATCAGCAGAACTTTCTGCTTCGCATATTATGGAACTTGTTCATTTCCCCAGCAAAGCAGATGCCAGAGCAGTGGATTCTAACAGAAGGTTCCCTGCAACCCAAGTGCCATAAACAATGGATAACCTGAAGTGGGCTTTGTCTCCAGGTAGGATTTAACTGAAGAAGTAAAAGCAGGAACCTGGGAATCAGGGTATGGGGCTCTGCAGCATAAAGCCCAGAAACACTGCCACACCACGGAAGGGGGGACATTTCTGAATGTCCCTCGTGTCACCAGTTGAGTGTACGGAAAAGAAACAACTTTTAAAAAAGAAGAAGTAAGGTATTCAAGCCCCAAGTCTGCCATCAGAAACCTTTTCACGCACATTCTGCAGTACTTTAGAGCAATGCCTACAAAAGCAAAGGTTTGGCCAGAGAAGTTGCACTTTCCAAACCTTCTCAGACCTCACTCCCATGTGACTGGATCGCCTAGAATGTTTCACAGATCAAAGAATAAGCAAAGCAGCATCACTTTGATCTCACCTCTCTGTAAGAACATGCCTCAACACCAGTGTGTATGTTATATCCCAATCAACACAAGTTAATTTCTACCACTATCCTGACAGAGTGGCCACAAACCCAACACAAACTCTTCCCACAATTTTCTGAATCAACAACAGGATCACTACTATTCCCCACTGCAGATCACAGTTCCAGTATTTTAATAAGTGCTTTCACAATAAAGACACCGGTGGGTCCCAGCACAGCCTTTTCCAGGCTCTCCCAAACTCCCAGCTGAGAATGGCTGCAGGACACCACCCTGGCTCAAGAGGAAAGCTGCAGTAACTCTTTTTGATTTGTATAATGCATACCCACTGTTCCAAATGCCAAATCATCCGAGCTCTCAGCTATTTGCAGGCTGATGAACCAGGTGCACAGGGGAAGCTGGGATGCATTAGACCTACTAAAAATGTCACTACTGCAGCTGATATTTGTGGCTTCAATAAATCCATGTTAACTGAATTCACCAAGAACACGCTGAACATTTCACAAATCAAACACTTGCACATATCTGATGGCCATTTTTCTGGAATTTCCAGCAATCCAGCATGTGGGAAAGGTGACTGTTGCTGTGTGTACATACACTGCTCTGCTCTCCATCAGGTTGCTGGTAATACCAAAATCTCAGCCAAATTCTTTGTTTCCCATTCAGGCACTATCTCTGGTTTCAAAATCTAGGAAAAAAGAAGGAAAAAAGAAAAAAGAAAAAAAGGATGTACTGAATCAAACATGGGTATAGAGTAGCCATCAGGCAAAAAAAGAATGGAATTAAACCCACTATTTTTCATTCAAAAAATTGTAAAACTTTTTGAGCATCAGAATAATTTTGACACAAGCAAACTGTGGTAATGATATTTGCACAACAAGAAAAGAAGGTTTTACCACATTGCTATTAGCTGGCAACTGCTGCACTGATGAAAAAAACCTTATTCAGCTTTTCCTATTGCTGAGATTTTCCTTTGCATTAAGCACAAAATGTCAGAGCTTCCAAATGAAATGTGACAACCTAGAGCATTTTACTGTAAATACAAAGATGGCCTTTAAAAATAATTACAGAACAACAAAAAAAAAAGAGATGGAGAGAAGCTAATACAAAAAGAACCACTTAAAATATTCTTATGCATAATAAAAAGATCCCATATTTCATATCAGAAGTAAGAAACTTCTGTTTCTACTGAAACCAATGGCACCACTGTTATGACCATCAATGGAATTAGAATTCTTTGTTTTAAAACGCCAGTAGGCATCCAGCTGGTTTGCTGAAGACTGCAATACACTTCTCCTCCACGAATACAGCCATAGCTAATCTCTGATACAAATCCAGGTTTCCTGATGCCCCTTCATAATATCTGGTCCTGCAAAGATCTGGTATTCATTGCACTGATACCAATTAGAGCACAGTGATTTCCTAAGTAAAAAAAAAAACAAAAAAAAAACAAAAAAAAAAAAACCAAAACCAAAAAAAAACAAAAAAAAAAAAACCAAACAAACAAAAAAAAAAAAACAAAAAAAAACCCCCAAAAAAACCAAAAAAAAAAAAAAAAAAACAAAAAACAAACCCCCAAAAAAACCAAACAAAAACAAAACAAAACAAACAAACAAAAAAAAACCAAAACCAAAAACAAACAAACAAACAAAAAACCAACAATAAACCCCCAAAACCTCACAATACTTTGGACAGAATTCTGAAAATAAGACATGTTTTGTCATTATAACTTTGACCTTTTCCATTTATGCTTTTACACTGTCTCCTATCATGATGATGTTTTGACTAGAGGAATTACATTTTCACTGCACTATCAATGCTTTCTAAGCTAATTTTAAGATTTTACCATTATTGTTAAGAGTATCAAAGAACAACCCCAGTTTCATCCCATCACTCACTCTGTGGACAATATTCATAACCAACAATCTCAGCAGCAAAGGGAGACCAAAAGACGCCACCTATTTTCTGTGAACTTAATTTGAGATGAAAGAAACACGCAAGAACTCGCAATAACCTCCTGAAAATGCCACATGGGTTATGTTCACTTCTCCTCCATTTGACAGGACATAGGCTAAACTACTTTCCCTAGGTTTGATGTGACCTCACTAATGCTTGGTAAGATGGACTAAAGCAGAGCGATCGCACTGCCCTGCACACTGGGTCTGTACTGCCCCAGCAGCTCCTCACCAACAGCTAAGTCTGCCCTTAAGCTGCCTTAAACTCAAACCCTTTCACCATCTACAGGGTAACGTCTCAAATCCAGCTCCACCTTGAATGACCTGAGAGTTTTCCAGTCTCTGTGATCAGTCAGCTCCCTCTTCTCTCCCAGTCCTGATGCGATTCCAGTGTGCTCAAAACCAGCTCACACTGCAGAGCTTGGGGCTGGGGGACTCACCAGCACTGCCTTGCAGTGATCCCTCTCTTCCCAGGCTCCAGCTCTTCCACAGCCATGCACTGCAGCCAGGAGAGACAACTCTGACCCTGGTTTACCTGTTGCAAAAGGCAGGCTTGCAAGCTGTGATAAAGGTGGGTTAACAACAGATTTGGCAGCTCAGAGTGGCAAAGACAATTCTCCGTGATCTTCCTAAATATTCCCTGGATACAGTTCTGTAACAGACACTTTCAGTGCACAATAACTAAACTTGTCTTCCTTCAACAAGCTCTTCTTTGAACTTGCTTCCTTCAGGTTTCCTGGTACTACTTGCCTCTGTGCAAGCACTGTCTTCCTGAATCTCACATCTCCTCCCTCGTTGCTTCTGGAAACACGTAAGGAACAGAAAACAAACACAAGATGCACAGAACTTAGGGTCTGTGAAAAGACACCTTCCTAGAAAAGGCTTCCTGATGCTTCTCCTTCATCATCATGTCTGTCCTCATCTACCTCCTCTACTTGGCTCACTGCAAGGTTGTCAGGGATGGCACTAATAAGATTATGCTCTAATTCCCAGGACCATACTCAGAAAACAGAACATTTATGATGTTAATCACTCTCTGAGAAAAACACCATTTCCCAGCTCAAACTGGACTGGTTCCTTGGTTTTTCTTTTTAAAAAGCAAGATCAAAATATTATAGTTATAAAACCCTGTTTTACTACATGTTTCTATTCCAGAACCATCTCAAGATGCTATTGTATCCTGAAAAGAATGCTATCTTAGATTTACCTTTCTCAGTCAAGATATTAAAAGGAATATTAGTCAAGAACTGAACAAGAATCACTGCTCAGCTTTTCCTGACTATGCATCCAGCACACAGGAATAAGAATATTTTGGGGGGCATGTGTTTACTTAGAAAGCAAAAAGGTTATTTAGTTTTCAAGCATTCCTAGATTCAAACAGGATCTTGCAATGCATCAAGCTAGATGAATGTAGTGACACCTTTTCCTTAAAACATGAATTGGAAAAAAAATTTGAATATATTTGTCTTCATTTTGACAGTCTTCTGGAAGGCTTAACATGATTCACACATTTAAAGAGTCTTGACAAGAGAAAACCAACCACTCTCACCAATTCACAGCAAAAAAAAAGAAGGATAAGCAGGGGGCAAGGTAAAAAGAAAAGCCAAACTAGAATAGCCATTACTTATAGTAGTCAGCATGAGTGATGCTGTATATAAATCCCTGCATATTCTTCAAGGCTGTTAAACCCAATTTTGTTCAAAGATGGAAACATTAAAGAATGGTAACTGTGACAAAACTGCAAAAATTGGTACCACATTTGACAAGTCATTAGCAAAGTCATCCATGAATCCATAGTCTATGGCTATTAATTTAGCTTCTGAGCAACATTTCATTGCTATATCATAAGTCAGTTTTTAGTTCTTTTTATTTGATGTCTTGAATACACAAAGTTAGCAAGCCTAAAGGAAAGCTTAAAGAAAAAATACCTTATGAGAGAAGAAGAAAGTACCTGATTAGTATTTGTAGAGTAGATCACAAAATCATGCAGTCACCAACCAAAATCCACTTCCAGAGGTTTTTATACTAACACCCATCAGGGCTATGCTCAAGTGCCATGACTGTGCATGCACAGAGACCACGGTGACCAGCCAGAAAAGCAACTGCAAAGTTACACCGTCACGGTGACAAGCCCCTGGCACAACCTTCAAAGGGCTTCCTGTGGTGAAAATCATAACAGGAGCGTAGCTGAGTAAGCAAGAGAGCTCCTACAAAAGGCTGATTTTTGAATGCAGCGCTTCCATAGTGACAATACTGAAAGCTTTTGTAAATGGCATGCCCTGCCATTCTGATTACTGCGAGTGCTCTACTCAGGTATCCATGGAAACTTGAGAAATAGATGTTAAATTTGTTGGATGCGTTTGGCAGCAGGGAATGGGACTAGTTGCCAGTCAGCCCAGTCTAACCACAGGTATTTTGATCTTTAATCATGGAGAAGGCATCAAGAGCACTCAAAGCATGATGAAATCCACCAAATGGTCACGTTTCCCAAACAATGACAAAAGGAGGAGGCAAGGATGCACTGAAGAACTGTTATTTTAATGCTGTTATTACCTCTTGAGAGAGAAAAATATCCCAATCCCTATAATGAGGAAAGATACCCAAATACTCACTCTTCCAACCTCACAGGGAACAGGAAAAAAAAGAAAGCATGGATACAATTGCACCAAACCTCCTAGGGCAGGTGGACATGGAGTACTCAGGACTGTAAAACCCTTCGAGAGAAATTGCTTCAATCCTAAAGACTGGTCCTGAATAGCACTGAGAACTGGGAATGTATTCAGAAATGGATAAACTGAAGCAGTGTTCCCAGATTATTCCCTCTGGGAGAAGGAAGTAGCATAGGGAAAATAATTTATCTCTACTTCCTTCCCCAAGAAAACTAGTGCAGGCTGGGCAGGCTCCTGCAATAGGAACTGATTTTCTTCAGAGAGAAGATGTGCATTAACTCCCTCAGATGACATGGAATTGCTATTATTGAACTACATCCACATCCACACTTTTCTGGACTCCAACTGGTAATGATTACCAGAGATCTCTCTCAGTATCCCTCAGAAACTGCATCTGCAGAGCACAGTCAGAGTGCTGACTGAGGCAATACTGACAGAAGAAACAGCTAAAAGCAAAATCCTCTCCAGGTCTCCCATTCTTGCAAATTCAGGTGCCCTTAGAACTGATTCATGTGCCCAGAGCCTGCAAATCGGTAACAACAGAGCTCCTGATTTGGGCCAGGGAGCACCCAGTGACTCACGGAGTGGAGAGCAGGGGGCCGGGGAGCACCAGCACAGCCCACAAAGCCACTCTCTGATGTCCTTGACACACCCTCCTGAGTGTGCAGTCCTGAGTGAGGAAGAAAGGCTTTCTAGGCTTTCTGGCCTTCATATCCTGAGTAGTTTCGTTTATTTATTTGCTTACTTCTCAGAACTGACTGTATTTTCCTCTTCATTAACATGAAAACGTTTCTCCAATCCCTCTGAGACAGCCTTTGAAGGAATTTCCTGTTTTAATAATGATTACTAACACAGATCAGCACTGCCATCCTAATTTTAAAACACTGCAGAGTCACTGTTTTAACAGCAGTTATGGCAAAATTTTAAACTTGCATTTGTTTATTTTAAATGCATATCACTATGATTCTCAATAGCACAGCACATGGGCCAGAGCTGACACATTTTGAATCACGAGAGCTATGGAATGTTCTTTCAGTATCAAAAATGTGCCTGGTCACTGAGAAAAGGCAGATTTGAAGTAATGACCCAGGAGCCAGGACACTTGTCAGGGTGAGGAAGATAAAGCCTGCAGATCTGTCACAGGCCTTTCAGATCACCGAGGCTCAGCCTTGGCAGCAGCATTCCCTCTGCACAACACCAACACCTGTGACCTTACAGCACCAAACAGCTGCACACTCTGCAGTGGAACATCTGGGAAGCAAGTGTACCATTTACAGCCACGGCTGATGGACTTCAGAGCTCATCCCTGAAACAGACTCCAAGTCCTCCTGGCACCTCTCTCACGGCTGCAGAAACACAAGCCTGATGCAACCTGGAGCTTCTCCCATCCCTGTCTCCAACCAGCCAGGCTGTTTAACAGAAACATGACAAGTACCATACAGAAGCTGAGTAATTATGTAAGAACCGAAGTCACCCATGGATAGACAAGGATTTCACTAAAGCTGCATATGGAAAATATCAACAACGAGTTCACTTAAAGAAAATTTTAAAAAAGGAACAGATGCAGACTCCCCAAAAAGGTCATGTTGCTTCATACAGAATTAAGGTCACGACTGTTCCTATCCTCCTAATTGAAAGTAGCATTGTTTGCATGCATTATTTTTTATTCCTTTCACATCTTCCATTATCATTTACTGGGAGCCAACACAGCTTTTTTAAATATCCAAAAAAGCCAATTTGGTTTTTCACAATACCTACAGACTAAAACAGCCATGGGGAGAAGTTTAAAAAACCATAAATGGTGTGCTCTTTGAAGTCAAATACTTGTGAAATCCCACCTGACACATCATCAAAAAGGCAGAACCAATTCAGGTACAGAAAACTGATACAATGGGATCTTTTAATATTATTGTTTTAAAGTAAAAGGTATATTCTAATATTTTTTTAAGAAAGGGATGGTTGCTTTGTGCATTTATAGAGAGAATTAGTGAAATCATAGTGGAGGGAAGCAAAAAGGAATTAATCCCCTGGAACAGCTCAGAAGTAACTGGAAATTTTAAAATATTTGACCAGATCTGCAACTTTAAAAGGAAAAAAGAAAAGAAATCCAGACTTAACTGCAACAGTAGATATGACGTCCCCAAGGGGCCTAAAAAATTTCAACAGCATTGCCATGAAAGTGGGAGAGGTTTGCCATGGCAGGTCACATCAACTCAACCAACAAAAGAAACATTTGGCAGAAAAGAGCACAAGATGAGACACCAGTCAAGTTCCATATAACCCCAACCACCAGTCACACAGTTATAAAACAAAACATATCCCAAACCCTGACATGTTCATAAAAGGATCAGGTCTTTTATAGCTGAGGCAGCATTCTGGTCTTCCTGCACAGAACTGGCCTCCCAGAGGCTGCTTTAACTTGAGCTGACATCCAAGGCTGCAGCATCCTCTTCCAGCTCCTGGTGACAGTTGCATTTGACAGAAACCCTGGTCACTCCCTGTGGGCCAGGATAAATCCCCTTTACACCACAAATGCATCAGCTAAAAACGCCTCTGGACAGAACAGACCTCTTGGGGCCTCTCTACAGCTGACTGAAGCTTTGGGGAGACTTTGCCAGTACAGAGCTCTGTTGAACACCAACTGCTGTCCCCATGGGAATGAACTGAACATGCAGAGTGAAAGCTTGCAGGGTGACAGTACCGTAAAGGAAAACGTGTCAGCTCAACCAGCATTACCCAATTATGAGCCAATGGTTTTACAAATGCCAGAAATCAGTATAATTAGAAGCTTTACATGCAATTGCTCCTGGGTATGAACAATTTCACTAACCAAGCTGCAGATACTGCAGTGCTGTGCTAAGTGAAGGCATAAAGATGATGGGCAGGCACTGCATACAGCACCCAGCTATTTTACATACAGACATTTCTTTTACGCATTGTACTGTGCTGCAAGAAGTGGCTGCAGCTTCAGTGTTGTCAATACAACACGTACTAAACTGCAGTTTATCCCCAAAACCTTTTTTTCCTCTGACAGCCTCAGCATTCCAGTGCATGGAAAGAAAATAAAGATTTCTGGCATCACAAATCATTGCTTTACTACCTGGTCTTCTGTCTTCTAACTAAATGCCTCCAGCACAGATTCTCCTTATGTCACAAGTTACTTCATTTCAGTATTGCATTGCACCAGCCTCGCAACTTGGCAGAAAACAAAATGTGATACCCTATCATCTGAAAGACAAATTAATCTGTCAATCTATTCTTCCCTTTGTCAGCTGCACGCTAGAACATTGTTACAGGTTACTTCAAACCAAACAGACATTAGAGACTTCATTTAGGAAGCACTGAGAGAACACTTACATGGTGGGGAGGGAGAAGAAGCCAGGAGAGCATCATGAAGAATCAACTAGTTTCTAAGTATTGTTTTCTGGTTTGGTTTGGGTTTTTTAAATGGATACTTTATGACTCTTTTATTCCACTTACACTGAAATTACACTATGTCATTCAAAATGTTCCCCAAATCCTACTATAAACTTAACCTTTTAGGTTTCCCCATACATTTCTTCAAGCACCTTTGGCTCAGCATTACAGTTTCCTCAAGCCTTTGCAGCAAGAAGGCATGGAGAGATCAAATGAAATCAGGCTGAGTCTGCATTTCCCTTAGGGTTATTCACCCATATCATTTGTATCCTAGGAACCCTCTTCCTTCCCCCAGCTCCGTTCCCACACAAGGAGAGACCACCCCATCCTGCAAAGACTGTGTTGTTCTTTTCAGGCACAGTGTACCCCAAACAGATCAAACCCACAGCATCCTTGCTTCAGGCAAAACAAGACTCAGCTCAGCTCGAGTCAAGTTTGCAAAATCGGAGACGTGGCCCCATTAACTTGGTAAAAAGGCACCGGTGGAGGTTTCCCCCACCCCTACACCTCGCTGGGAGCTCCCTGGTCCCTGAGGCTGCGCCAAGATGCTCAGGCGCTCAGCCCAGACAGCGCTGTCTCTCCCACCCGGCTGCCAGGTCTTTCTTTTCCAGTGCATCAGTCTTCTCGCTATACATGGGTGCTGCCTCTA